>JAFMZF010000004.1:600000-1097636 GCA_019155655.1 Kregervanrija delftensis | reverse complement strand
AAATCATATTAAATAACTTCTAATTAAAACATTAATGACATATTTTCACAAGTTTCAACATTAATGACATAATTTTCATAGGTCCCCACAGTTTCTTCCATTAAGCATAATTCTAAAAAGTAGCAACTATCAATAAATCAAGGTTCAATACCAAATCATAATTGGTCGGATGGTCTAGTTGGTTATGGCATCTGCTTAACACGCAGAACGTCCCCAGTTCGATCCTGGGTTCGATCAATTGTTAATTTTTTTAACCCCAGTTAATTATGTCAATTAAGTTTACACATAGTTCTCATGCGTGCTACCAATAATAGAATTAAAGTAGGTTATTTTTTTTTTTTGATTTTGTCAATTCACATAAGACATAAAATAACTTAATAGGTTTTCATTTAAGAGTATAGAGCTAACTATTATATTACACGTGGTAAAATAGAAATGAGAATGCATGTGCATATTAGACACCACAGTTTTTTTGAGTAAACCTGAAAGATTTTTTAAAAAAATTTCTCTTTCAGTTTTTGTACAATGAATAGTACGATTCAAACAGAAGTGTTATAGAGGCTTAAAAATGTGCTCTTCATGCAACTGTAGTCAAAATCAGGATAATCTTGTTTTGAAATCAACCAGTGTTGAGAACAATGATTCATTAGTGTTATCTGGAAATCCAGACCACCCTGCTAATTTGATCTGTGAATTATGTAAGATGTTTTACAATAACGGTTGGGTAACAGGTACTGGAGGTGGCATCTCCATTAGAGATGATAACAATATTTTTCTAGCTCCAAGCGGTGTACAAAAGGAACGCATTGTTCCAACAAACATTTTTGTTATGTCTTTCAAAAGTCAAGAATACATTAGAAAGCCACTGGGACTCAAACCATCTGCTTGCACACCATTATTTATGGCAGCATATTCAATAAGAAATGCAGGTGCTTGTATTCATACCCACTCACAAAGTGCTGTCATGTGTACCCTTTTATTTGATGAAGTATTTGAAATTTCCTCAGTAGAACAAATTAAGGCTTTACCTAAAATTACCGAAGCTGGAAATATGTGGTACTCTGATACTTTAGTCATTCCAATCATTGAGAATACTGAAAGAGAAGAAGATCTTGAAGCATCTTTAAGAATCGCCATTGAAAAATATCCCTCAGCAACAGCTGTTTTGGTTAGAAGACACGGCATTTATGTTTGGGGTGAAACTGTTTGGAAAGCAAAGGTTTACAACGAAGCAATTGATTACTTACTTGAGGTTGCTGTCAAAATGAAGCAATTCGGTATTCCAACGGTTAAGAAATAGGATGGGAGAATTCCGTAGCGTTAAAATAGTTAATGTGTGTATCTTTGTTAGTTGGATTAAATAAAACTGATTTAATAAATTGGAGCGTAAATACAAAAGAAAAATACTATAATACAAATAATATAACAAATAAAGGTACAAAATATAAACAACATTTGATCTATACAAGTGAATTTTTTGTATCTTTCAATCTCCCTGCATAGATTTTGGTGTAATCAACCTTAGAATCTTCATCCAGGTCGTAATCAAAAATCGAAACAACTTCGTCACCACGAATTATACATGCTCCTACAACTATCTCCTGTGTAGGTTCGTCAACCGAAAAAATTCGTTCCTTTGAATTGGATAAAATGATGTTGACTTTTTGGTCATATCCTTCCAACAACCCTATGAAGAACCTCCCATCTGTTGTAATCACTTTAACATTCTTTTCAACGAACTCTTTAAGACCAGACATTTGTGACCTTGTCTGTTCAAAATAAAAACTGAATGTGTGATTTCTAAAGAAAGGTGATGCGAAAATTTGATCAGATACGAAAGAAATTAATTTTATTGAGATCATGAACGACTGAAATATTGCCCTTTCTTGCCTTTTTTTTACATGTAGAAGAACAATTTCTCCAGTTTTAGAATTTAGTAATTACTATGAATGACAAAGGACAGGCTGATGATGAAACCACTTTAATTACGGAGCATGAATTCAGAGAGAGTCAAAATTCTGAGAGCGGCGTTGAACAATCTATTTACGAAGATTTCGATAAACACGAATTGATTGTTTGGGCTAGTAAATTAGAATTAGAAAGTATCGATTACCGTAACACATCTATTGATTTAATTCACCGACTAGGTTTATTATCCCAGAAACTAACGGAAAATCTCAATTTTATTACAAAATCCTTATGTAAACTTCGTTTAGAAAAAAATCAAAGGAATAAGGATATTCAAAATATAATTGATGTTTCAATCGCCGAGGAGCTAGATAAACTTAATGATAAAACTGCAGATAATAAAAAACAACTAGCCAATATTAAAAGTTCTGTTGAGAAAATGGAAAATTATTGTAAAACTGTTGACAGCACAATTTTTTCACTGAAAAGTAAAATATCAGCTATGGAGGATAAATTATCAGATTTGATTAAAGCTCAAAATTTATCTCAAAATAATGAGCAAAAGACAGAAGAGAAACTGAATTCCTTTTGTAAAAAATTTCAATATTTGTGGGAACTATGTAGTAAACATTTCGATAATATTCCTGATCACTCAAAAAAGCTTGAACAATGTTCAGAAACAAAAAAAATGGAAGATATCAGTTTTCAAAGAAAAGCAAAGACAATGATATCACCATCATCGAAGAAGGAGTCCAAAAATGGGAAACATATTTCATCAAACAAGGAAAAGAATAAAATTGGTAGAATAGCAAAGCCTCAAAAGAGATCCGTTACCAAGAGTAGCGTTAAACAGAAGGGAGCTACTTTAAAATCAAAAGAATTAAAAAGAATCTTATTATTTGAAAATGATTCTTCTCAATAAATACTATATCAAATTTCTATTTTCATCGATAATCAATTGGATACTTTTTTTGACGTTTTTCTCTGTGATTTCAAGCCTATCATAATAAAGGTCATATGCCGGCATATATTTATCCACAAATAACATGACTTCTTTATCAGTCATACCAGTACCTCTTTCCAGAATTAGTTGGTGTTCTTGTTCCAATCTCCATTTGTAAACTGTTTCCAAATCTGGTGTTTTTATACATACAAAAGCATCAAATGTTTTCCAAATTTCTTCATATTCTTTCAGATTATTGTTGAGATTAATAATATGATTTTCAGTCAGTGAATTAAATTTCGGATTTTCTCTATACTTTATAATGGCCCATTTATTAAGAAGATCTTTGTCATCTATAAATGCAGGATATCCGTTAAACCAACCTTCGAAAATAACCAAGTCAATTTTATCACTAATATGGATCCATTCTTCAAACGGCAATCTATCCCCTTTGCCGCTGTGTGCTGACTTGTCGTATACTGGTATATCAATTTGTTCTTTTTTCTGTAATTTAGCAAAAGTCGAAAATAATAATTTCATATCATGAGTTCCAGGAAGACCTCTGCCTTGTAGAAGAAAATTGTCTTTATTTTGATCATTGATTTTTAATTGCTCTTCATAATCGAAATAAAAATCATCCATCGAAAATTTGACTATGTTACAGTTAGGATACAGCAGAGAAAGTTCGTTTTCGATATTTATTGAAAGTGTCGTTTTTCCAGAGCCTTGAGGTCCTTCAATACCAATTATGAGTGGTTTCAATGATTGAGATTGCATCTGAATTTTCACAAGTGCATTTATGAATTCTAAAGTTTTTTGAAATACCGACATTGAAATAGTTTATAGCTTTATGAGTGCAATGAAAGGAAGCGTTCTCATCAAGATCAACAACAATTAAAGCGTATAAAAATCGCGGTAGTAAAATTTAATGGAAGAATTGTGGGGTTTAGTATCACTTTGATTCATAGTATCACTTTATTATTATATTGTCGAGGTGGATGTATATATTTTGTATTAAATTTAAATATATGATAATCGAAAAAATAAATAAATAAATAAAATATCCAGTAGACCAAAATATATGTAGATAAACTAATATCTGAAGTTTTTGGAATTAGATGGCTTTCAATTCCTTCATCTTAGAAATCAACTCATCGACATTTTTGACCATAATACCAGCCTTTCTAGCAGGAGGCTCTTCCATCTTAATAACTTCTAGTCTGTCTTTGATGTCAATACCTAAAGCATCAGACTTTAAGACTTCAAGTGGCTTCTTCTTGGCCTTCATCATTTTTGGTAATGTGACAAACTTTGGTTCATTCAATCTTAAATCAGTTGTAATAATCATTGGTAATGGAGCTTTGACAGTTTCCACACCACCATCAATTTCCCTTTCAACTTCAACAAAACCATCGCCACTAACAGTAACTTTAGAAGCATTGGTAGCTTGTGACCAGCCCAATAAGCCTGCTAACATTTGACCCGTTTGGTTGGAATCATCATCAATTGCTTGTTTACCTAAAATAACTAAATTTGATTCTTGTTTCTCAACCATTTTTTGTAAAATCTTTGAAACAACCAAGGGTTCAACCGTTTTATCACCAACGTCAATCAATGAGGAAGTATCCACACCTTTAGCTAATGCAGTTCTTAAAACATCCTGTGCTTTAGATGGCCCAATAGAAACAGCATGAATAGAATCAACTAACTCTTTATGGTTTTTTCTAATCTTAACCGCTTCTTCAACCGCAATATCATCGAATGGGTTCATACTGTATTTTACACCTTTACTTTCAACCCCAGTTTGTGTTTTATTGATTCTTGGTTTCAATGCTGAATCAATAACCCTTTTCACTGGAACTAAAATCTTAATCTTCGTTGACATATTGTAATTTTGGATCAGGTGACAGAAAGATGAGTAACGTAAGCTTGAGAAGTATGTTATTGAGGCAAGATAATTCATGAGCCTGGGGAAAATGACTAATGAAATTTTGGGTCAACGATTTCGCTAACACTGATCCATCCTTCTTAATCATATTTTTAAGTTGAAAAATAATGTTTTTAGTCAATTAAATACACATTAAATTATTTTAAGAAATATTATTTATTAACAATTATTACACAAAATGCCCAATGTTAATTCAAGGGTTCATCGACAGTACTCAAAGTTCTGGTTCTTGCTTTCATTCTTTGAATCTTGGCTTTTAATTCGTTTGTTACCGTCGTAGCTCTTCTCCAACTATCATCATTGTCATCCATCTCATAGAGCCCAGAAGCAAGTTTACTCGTAGTTGAGCCCAAGCTTGTACGAAATTCACCATTTTCTCTATCAGAGACATTAGAATCAATAGATAGGGTGGATATCCTTCTATTAAGTTCAGACGATTTAGTTTCGAAAGAATTATTAAGCTCAAGCATATTGGAGGATTTATTTTCACCTTCCTTTAAGCTATGAAACTGTTGCTGAAGGTATTGTAATTTTTGTTCCGTTTGAAGAGTTCTAGATCTGGAATTTTCCAAATCATTTTGCAGCCTGAATATTTGAGTATCTTTCGATTTTAAACTTAAATTCATGGTTGTAAACTTATTTTTATATTCATCCATCTTTATACTTAAAGCAACATTCTCTTTTGAAGTGATTTCGGCGGAGGATTTTAGCTCTTTTATTCTATTATGAAGAAGCTCTTTTTCTGATTCCCATTTGAGTTTATCTTTTCTTAAAGTTTCCAATTCACGTGTATCTAAAGTCGAAACATTAAATGAGGAAGTAGGAAGTGATGGTTTTAGTGAGCGAGATGTTAAATTCATTTTCGATGAAACATCTCCCTCTTTTAACGGTGAAGAAGCTCCTCTTTTCGATGGTAGTATACTTCTTTGAGATAAAGACGGCATATCCGAAGGTTTTTTCAATATCATTGATATGCTGCCATTACCTGAAGGCCGGGTTGTAGTAGTTGTTTTCTTCAGTTGTAATTTTGGTGTCAAATTGGAAGCTGACTCCATTTTTGGGGTCGGCCGCATTTTTAATTGCTCATGTCTACCATTTAATGATCTCGTTTTAGATATTTGAAGAGATTCAGCGTTGAATTTAACTTTAACTTGGGAATCGGCAGCAATATTCTCAATTTTCTTTTGGTGTCTACTATCGATCTTTTCCAAATATTGCTTGGAAGATTTAGGGCCTATAATTTTCATTAAAACACCTATAACTTCAGCGGCTGAATTTCTAACACCCAATTGCGAATCCAATAAAAGTTTCGTTGAAACTTCCATTATTGAATCAATTTCAGCTTTTTTTGGTGCATTTTCTATATTTCTAAGACATCGAATAATAAAATTCGAGCTTTCAATTTTAATCTGAGGCGTTTTATGCGTCATATGCTGAAGAGTTGGTTCCAAAATGTCTGAAAATGAGGAGTATAAAAAGCAAACATCTAGGGCTTCGGATAAGGCCTCCACCACAGATTTTTTTTTCTCTTTAGTTCTTTCTAAAATCGGTATTAATAAAGTAGAAACATATTTTTCAAAATTCATTCTTAAGCCATTTGCTAAACAAACTATTATGTTCGAAGCCATTGTAACCACCTGAACGTTAGCATCCTTTAAACATTTTACCATTAATCTAATAAAATCAGAATAATCATCTTTACTGATCTTAACAACCTTGAAATCTTCAGTGATATTTTCTAAGGCCTCAACTCTATCTTTCCACTTTAATGAATTTATATTACTACTTAAATCTGACGGAAGCTTACTCAAAACATTCACTGGTTCAGCAAGATCGTACGCATCTATTATTTGTTCACCAATGACAGGAACAGGTATTGAATCTTTCATGTCAATATCACCATCTGCATCATTACCAGACTCCAGAATTGTTTCATTTAAGTTTTGTTGTGATCTCAGCAGACGTTGTGGGTTAGGTTGACCCGTAATTTTAGAAAATTCTTTGGTAAGCTCTTTCTGTTGAATTGGCTTCAGTTTTGGAAATATTAGTGCATCAAATGATTCGCCCATATAAGATCTCAAAGTAATAGCCAATTTTGATGCTGCGGATCTAACATTTTTGTCAGCATGTGCAAATAACATTGGAATAATAGTAATAACCAATTTTGGAGAGCAGAGTTTACAGCCAAACGCTTTATAGATCTCATTTAAAGCCGTAGCTGTAGCAGCAACAAGTTTGGGTGATTTTGCAGATACTGAAGGAATCATTAATTCCAAAACAGGATCAGGAGTGTCGAGTTCAATATACCATAAGAGGGCATCAATAGATTTTTGTTTAGTTCCAGATCTTGACGAGCTTAAGCATTTTTCACAAATTGATGGGACAACAGAAGACCTTGTCCTTAAGCATGCTTGAAAACTCCCATGTTCTAGAAATGAACAGAGTACTTCCATAGCAGTTTCTTGTGCAACAACATTACTATCGGTGATTATTTTCCGTAGTGTTTCCGGACATCTTAGAAAAATATCAAAACATTCCTCTGAATCCAGTGTAGAGTTATCAAATGTATTCTTTAGTTCCTTATAAGCATGTAGTCGTGCTTTCCATAGCTAAAATTTATAACATTTAGTAATGTTTAATGTTAGTACGACCGTTATTTAAAATCAATTGTTTGTATATAAATTTTCAGATTTTTTTTAAACATACCTTATGATTGAGACGTTCCTCCAAAGGTAGGCTCTCAAAATCTGCCTGTTCTTCTGACATCACTGGCTTATAATAAAAAAAATTCGATTCTGAAGATCAAGAGAACCATGACGTTGTAATTGTTTTGTTTTGATTTGTTATGTTTTGATTTTTTCATGCAATTGAAAACATGGCTGGTGATGAAATTCAAATTACATGCGCCACAAAATAGATTCCAGACTTTAGCTTATGGTTTTTAATCATGATTAGAAATTACAAATGCATGAAAATAATTATAAAAGAGAATAAATATCACTATTTTGGGGAAACTGCTCCGTCCATAAGAAATTAATATTAACATACAAAAACATATATACACACACACACACAAAATGTCTTTACAAACACGTAATTTTGGTAAGATTGATTATATCCCATTAAATGAAATCATTAGGCCTATAGTACCAACCTTAGACGATACAAAAATTGGTACAATGGTGAACACGTTAAATGGAAACCCAACTGCATCATTGACGTGCAATCTTGAGAACATTACTTCAGGAGAATTACCCCCTATTGATGTTTTATGTGTTTCTGATAAGGGAGTTAAAAAATATTTTGCATTTGGGGGTTGCCATAGATTTCAAGCTTATCAGAAAGCTGGTATTCCAATGGTCAAATGCAAAGTTCTACCAAGCACAAAAAACCAACTGAAGGTGTATCTAGGAAGTTCTGTTGAATACTATTTTTTCGATTAATTCTAATTAAACTTTACTATTTTCTTTGAATGTTACAATATTTTCGGATTTTTTTTATAAAAATAACCCTAATTAATGTTAGTTTGAATGAGCTCTATTTCTTCTTTTTGGCTAAATGTTTTAATGATTTTTGCATGTTTCTATATTTTCTTCTAGAATCGCCTTCTTTAACAATTTTCTTCTTCCTCATTGCTTTCAAAGTACTATCAACAGCAAATCCACAACTTTCCATAACTCCATGAAGAAGTTCCTTTATACCCGTTCTGCTCTTTAAATCCTTTCCATTACCACCATCTATGGAACTAACACAGTAATATCTAGGCTGAATTCTTAAATTCTTTAATATAGGTTCGTCGGCCAATCTAAGAATAGTTTTTAACCTTTCGCTTTTGTCAATTTTGTCAATTTTATTAAAAATAACATCAAACTGAACACCTAACTGCACCAAATTTGTTAAAATCATTTCATCATATTGATTTAACCCAACTTTTGAATCCAAAATCAAATAGCAATTCTTTAAAACTCTTCTGTTTGCTAAATATTGAAATGTCAATTCTCCTTGCCAATTCTGTCCCTTCTCTCCATAACCAGGTGAATCAACTAATCTGAATAAACCTCCAACATTATAAAAATTTAAACATGGCGTATAGCCAGCAGTATCTTTCACTCTAGCATATGCACTCATCGCTTCTTTGTTTTTGCTCAATAATGCATTGATTAAGGATGATTTACCAGAATTACATCTTCCAAGAAATATTACTTCAGGTAAATTATTCTCCATTTCATCTCTTAAAATTGCACGTTCTTTATTTTCTAAAAATTTAACGTGGCCTTTTTTCAATCCTTCTAGATTATTAGCATTTTCACCTATATTAACTAAATCGTCGGTTTTTGAGGATTTAATTACTTCTGGCGATATAATTTCCCCGAGCTTATCGATATCTTCGATATCTTCTTCTTGTTCATTTAATCTATTTTCTGTAGAAAGTCTTTCCGCTTCGCCAGGTATTTGATTATAATAATAAACACTCCAATCCAATTTAATATTAGCCGAAGTAAGAAATTGTCCTAGTATGCTGTACTTTTGGTTTGAAATTTTGGTATTTATTGGTATACTACTTCTTGAACTTAATTCCTTCATTAATTTAGGACCATCTATTACATGTTCTGATGTATTTAGCATATTTTTAGCATTTGATTTTCCTGATTTGGATGTATGCTTCGTGGTTTTGTTTACATCTTTGTCTTCATCCTCATCTGATCTTAATATTTGGTGAATTCTTGATAATGCGTTTCCAGAGATTGGATTTGAAGCATACAAATAACGTGTGGTTTGAAAGTATCTTTTATTTCGTAGTCCTAAAAATAAGTTCATCTCGAATAACTGATACAACTATAGAAAACAACGATATAATTCTAAACCATGGGTTCAAAATATGAAGTATTTTTTTCACCGAACATGAAAAATTACCAAATAACACTGCCCTAAATTAGCTAGCTTTCAGTAACAATAACTTCTGGGACTCTGTTCTCAGGTTTACAAAAATTCATAGAGTTAAGTTAAATTTCATATTTATCTAGAAACTATAAATGAATATATACAGAACATTAATAATTTATGCTCTCCATATTTTTATTAACACCTACTTCCATATGAAGTCTTTTCTTCTCACAAGAAGCTCTGTGTCTCATATATTTTAGCTGACAATTAAAACTTTTTAAACAAATATCACATTTAAATTTTCTGAAATGAATTTTCATGTGCTTACTTAAATTTGAAGACTCATTGAATCGTTTCCCACAAATATTACAAACCATTGGTTTACTGCCACTATGTATTCTCATATGAATAGTCAGACTTGAAGATGTTTTGAAAGTTTTCTCACAAATTTTGCATTTATACGGTTTCTCATCAGTATGAATACGCATATGTTGTTTTAGCATTAGATCCAAGGAAAAAACTTTATGACAAACGGAGCACTCAAATGGTTTATGCTTAGTATGTGTGTTCAAATGACGTATAATTTTCTGTCTTTGTGCGAATGCTTTATGCTGACGAATACAATTTTTCCAATGACATTCATAACTTGATTTACTTGACTTAACATGCTCAGAAATTAAATGATCAGTTAGTTCTGTAGTAGAACCACATGAAATACCACACTCAATTCCAGTTTCAGGGTCCATCCATTCACAAACATGATTTTCTACCTTTTTTTCAGGTTCTGTATGTTTAGCGACATGTTGTGATAAATTATCAATATCTTCAGTATTAAACATACAATCGAACCATTCACATTGAAAGGTCTGATTGTTTGGTGCTTTACCCGATGCAGTTGGCGAGCTTGGTAAATCTGGTAAATGACATTCAAACACGTGTTTGTTAAGATCACTGGCTTGAAAATTTAAATTACAGTCCTGCCATTTACAAGTTAATTGTAGATCTTCATCTTCCAATTTAATATCAGTATCAGATAAAGTATCTTTTCTAATTTGTGTTGGTGATTGCTTATGGTCAATATTTGGATGCAAACTATTTTGTAAATCATCATGCGAATGCGAATATGAATGTAAATTTGAATGTGAATGAGAATGATGATGATGGTGAAGGTGATGATGATGAGGAGTAGATATAGGCACACCTTGCGAAGGTAATCTGAATTGCGGATGAATATGTCCATGAATATTCTGATGATGTGAATTAGTATATTTTTCTCCTGCTAAATTGCATACAGTGGATGTAATAAAATCATTACAGGAATCGTTTGGATCGTCTTCGCATTCCACAGGGTTTTTGGTCAAAGGATCACAACTTGGAATTATAAAATTATGCTTAATTACTTGCCCATTAACTTTATCTTCATAATGTAAATGATGATGATGATGTGGAAGCTCCTCAATTGGAAGCTTTGGAATATGAGCCTGTTCTCCCTGATGATGATGAATAATAATATCGTGAGTATGTGCGTGATTTGCGTCTTCAGGGTCATGATGAAGAAGATGCAGCAAATGGTGATGATGATGATTATGTATTTTTTTACTATCAATGCTTGAAATTTGTTCTTGCTTTGGCTTTAAAGAATCTCGAATATCACTAAGTCTAGTTCCAGATGGTAAAGAGTTTGCTAAATTTAATTCTTTAGGATAAAACTGAAAAATATCTTTACTGAATTTTTTTTGCATTGAGCTGGATGTATATATAAGAGGCGGAACTGTCGTATTTGTAGGTGAATCCCTAGATAAGTTTGACAGTGAATCTGAAGGACAACCTCCCATTTTATGACCTTCACTAATTTCTAAATCACAGAAAGGACCATAACTATCGGCATGTTCACAGCACATATCAACTGGAAAACAGCAATCCAACATATCAGAAGCTGGGATAGTTTGTGGTGAAGTTGAGGATTCTCTGGTTCCATTTAAGTGACTACCTGAAGTTTGACCATTTGAATTAGAACACTTGTTACAATCTTTAACATCATCTGAACGACATGTATCAAGACAACATGGATCATAATCCCAAAAAGTTTTGTTCATGAAATAATTCGTATTGGTTTCCATATTTTGTTCAAGTGATGGTAGAAGATGTCGAGGATCAAAACAACATTCTAATAACTCTTTTAAAGAATCTGGATCCACGCAACAAGGATCATCCTCATCAACAGAAGAATCTTTTGAGCGAATTGTCATTTTGAAAATATGATATAATAAAATGTTGAAAATAATATAGGGTTTGTTTTATTGTATGATATATTTAATATTAAAGATCGTTGATAAAATGTAGTAAAGAAGATGAACTGAGTATTAGTTATTGAACATAAAAATACAGTAGATGAAAAAAAAAGTTAACACGCTGAATACTTCTAAAAAAGTGATACCAGTTTAGAGAACAGAGTCAGCTCCACGAAATAAATCAACGTTGTTTGACAGTACAGATGATCAATCCGGTATCAGAGGAAATAACTAAAGTCACCTTGCTGGTTGCGAAATAATCAAATTTTTTTTGATGCGGAAGGTGCACGGGCGCCAGAAAAACGGAGTTTTTAATTATTGTCGTCTTGTCCTCCCAGTTCCTTCAACTGCTGGGTAAGTTCCTCATCTAGGTCTTTTTTGTCATGTATCATTTCTTTCACATATTCGTTCATGAGGGTGTTGATATTCTGCAAGATCCTGGATTCCGGATCTGAAGACACATTGTCACTCAAGTTTTCAGGTGCATTATTTTGCTCTAATTGTTGTTTGACGAGCTCTGTTTGAATTAATGAAGACATTTTACCCTTATTCTTTAGAAGTATATACGGATCTTTCTCAACTTTAACTTCGATCAAATTGTGAATCAATCTTTCCAACTTCTCGTTTTGCTTCTCAGCATCCACGTTGATATCATTGCTTTCCTTGTCGCTGCCACCTTCGCTTGTAAACAACTCCAACAGCTGTTTTCTTTTGGCATCAAAATTTCCTTGTCTCTTAAATTGATTTACAAGATCTATATAGTCTTCCATTGGTCTGTATTCAAACGGCGCCTGTTTTTCGTAGTAGATAAAGTTTATCATGATGAGTAAGATTTTTTTCCTGAAATTTTAAAACCAGATCGCTTACGGGGGGCGGAAATCTCGAATTGTGTGGTACCACCCACTGTATTGATTTAATGATTTTTTCTTGAAATCCAGAACATGAATTATATATATATATCTATATATAACTGTGCTAAAATATTCAAGGGATAAGCATATGTATATAAAGGTATGTCTGATCCTATCAAATTGTCCATGCTTATGAATTCAGATGAAGTATCTCAGTCGGTTTCTCCAGATTTTGCATCTACATCGGACAATCAGTCTTTTACAAATACGACTTCTGTTAAATCAAAATCCAATACAGAAAATGGGAATTCAAATAAGGAGCCAAAAACAAGAGGCAGAAAGAAAGTTCTAATTGGTCCGCCATACATTTGTCAATTTCCAAACTGTAATAAAACTTTCCAAAGATCAGAGCATTTGTCACGTCACAAATTAAACCATAACCCCAAGACAATATTCAATTGTTCTTTTTTCGGTTGTAATAAAACTTTTGTTAGACATGACTTACTTTTAAGGCATTTGAAACGGCATGAAAACAAAATACAAAGACAAAAATTGAAAGATGATACGAATACACCAACTGGACTTGGTGAATTAAACTCTCCAAATCTGGAAGCAAGCACGGGAACAAACACACCTCAAACAGAATCAGAAATTAGAACACAATCTTTACCTGATAACTCGTTGACATCTGAAAAAGAACAACTCAGTTCAGTCAGTCAAATTATTCAGCAGCATAATCCCCATTTTCCCACTACAACGAGTATGCCAATTGATGATCCAATAACGCCTAATCTTATTGATTGGCTCTTCACAGATGGTCAATTAAATACAAGTTCCAAAGCTAAACTGAACGATAAGAATTCTACTGTTAATGCAAACAGCAGTTCCAATACAAATTTAAATAATTTTTTATCGGATTTGAATGAATTTCATCTAAATAATAATACACAGAGTTTTTTTATTGTTGATGGGTTTGACGATTTTTCTCCAACATCCAACAATAGTTATTATTCTAACTCACCCAATAAATTGTCAAACATCGATTCCCATACTTTATTAAACATTAATTTACCACAAACTGCTAACAGTATAATAAATGGCAATACAGACTCTAACCTATTATCTTTTCAACATTCACAAGGACAACAGGACTACCAAAGCTCCGGTGGTTCAAGTATAAGTATGTATGGAATAGATGAGAATTTATTAACGTCTTTAACCGATGGCCAAATGGAGGAGTTTGGCTTCTTAATTCCAGCCTTAAAGGATAATATTGATTTCACTAAACCAAAATTTCAAAAAGCACTTAAAACTTATTGGAATTTTTTTCATCCACGTTTTCCAATGTTACATAGGCCAACTTTTAATGCATCTGAGACTCCATCACTTTTGCTATTATCAATGATAATTTTAGGATCAAAATTATTTATGTGCGTTGATACTATAACTTGTCCAGATGAAAAAAAACTATCACAACCTAAAATTTTGGCTGATACTATTGCTGAACCCTTGAGATGGTTACTTTTTTCATCACCTTTTTTCCAGCCACCTGCGGAGATTTGGATAATTCAAAGTTTATTAATGCTTGAATTTTATGAAAAAAATTGTTCAAATCGTCAATTACATGAACGTGCTCACTTACATCATGGTACAACAATTCAGTTACTACGCCGTTCACCAACTTTAGGAGGCTCACAAAAGAAATATTATAATGGACCGGATGGTGCTGATAATTGGTATAAGTGGATTGAAATTGAATCAATGAAAAGAACAACATATATGTGTTTTTATATGGATGCTATTGATGCTATTTCATTTGGTCATCAAATGTTAATATATGCACATCAAATTCAAATGACAATGCCCGTGGAAGATGCTGTTTGGGAATCCAATTTTGTACATTTTAATCAAGTTTTTAAAAGAAGCAAACGTCCTCAGCCTTTTTTAATGGTACTTAAAAACATTATGAATGGTTTACCATCTCGTACAAATTCGTTTGGAAAAAAAGTTCTATTAGCGGGTTTAAATGCTATTATGTTTCAAATTCAACAACGTGATTTACAGTTGTTTTTTGGATTAGATAAATTTAGTGCTAACAAAATGTCAAACAACTGGAGGGAATTGCTAACTGCTGCCTTTACAATTTGGAGAACCGATGTTGGTGGATCTTGTTGCTCATCTAAAACGGCAATTGATAATTTAAATTCGCTTGGCAATTCTGCTCAATTTTCAACAAGTGATACAAGATGTAAATGTATTACTTATCATATGGCTCATGTTTATATGTCTGCATCACACTATGATCTATTTATAATGGCGGGTGCGCCGTGGAGAATGAATGTTAAACCATCATCACTAATGGAAAGAAAAGCGATTGAAAAAAGAGTTAAGGATTGGTCAACTACCAGGCACGCAGAGGTTTGTATTGTTCAATGTTATTTATTGCTATTTGAAATGTTTTTGTCCCCACAGGACTCACCATATGAATATCAGTATGATTATGTACCAGATGCAGATTTATTTTTCAGGAGTTATGTTATTGGATATTGTACTCTCGTTTTGTGGTGTTATAATTATGTCAAAATGGGGTTTAAACCAATTACGACCAACTCTAACAATAGATTAGAAGCTGATAACGAAGATGATGAAAATAATGGATACAGATATTTAAAGCAAGTTAGAAATGCATTTACTCTTAAAAGTGGTGGAATTATGTTACATACATGGTTTAATAATAATTCAGGATCCGAGTTTTACGGTAACCTTGGAAAATGGGTTAATGTTTTAAGTGATATCGAAAATAAAGAAAATATGGTGGGATTGTTAGCTTTAGTTGGAAATAAACTCGTTAATGCTGATTATACGGTGGTCAAAGAGATTGGGAAATTATTACTCTTCTGTAAGGATAGAAGTAAAGGATCATCTGAAACCATATTACATGATATGTACTCTAATTAATGTTTATACCTGTTTTATTTTAAGTTTATACATTTTTATTTTGTTTTAAGTTTATAAAGTTTGTTTTATTTAATTTGTTTTAATTTAATGCATATAATAAAAATTACGTATACGTTTAAGAATTAAATTAATCATATCTTTAATTAAAAAAAGGATTATGCCCTAAGATATAGGGAGAAAATAGATCTAATCCAAGAACAAACATAAATTATAAAAGATGAACACAGGAGCAATTCTTTCTAAAAAAAGTACCGAAAACTATTAAAGTAACAAAGAAAATATATAAATCGATAAAATACCATCACATCCCCATTTCAGCCTGTAATTCTCTCAAAGCTCTTTCATCTTCATCTTCTTCTTCTTCAGCTTCAACTTTACCCTTAGGAGCATCAGGTAGTTTAACTTGTTGTTGACGCTGTGGTTGTGCAGCAATTGGCTGTTGGGAAATTTTATGTGTATTTGTTAATTTCGAGTCCACTTCTTCTTGTTGTAATGCAGCTAATTCTTCATCTAGTTCATCCTCATCAACCAAGTCATTGCCTAATGGTCTACTAATTGCGTCCGATATTTCCTCACTAATTTCAACCTGTTCTCTGATATTATCCATAGTTTCATCGACTTTATCAATATTGAAATCGCTATGTATTTGCTTGATTGCCTTTGAGCCTTGCTTCATTGCCTTCATTGTTTCTAAGTTCAAATTTGCAGATTCAATGGCGTTAAGTTGAGTTTCTAATGATTCTATTTGATTTTCAATCTTGATTAAATCAGCTTCTAATTTCTTTTTCTTTTTTAAAGCTTGTCTCGCAATCACTTTATTAGCAGTGACATTTTTTCTAGCAATAGAATCTTGTTCTTTAATTTGTTGTTCAAGATATGAAGTTTTCTTATTTAATGTTGAAATATGCTCCCTAAGTTCAACGATAGCCTTTTTTGGCAGTTCTTTTTTTTGTTTTTGACCACCAAACAGATAGTTCCACATATTAATTATAGCTTTGGACTTTGTATAGGTAGATTTATTTTAAATGTTTGATTTGAAAGTGGTAGATTATATTTAGTTACCAATGATAAGTAAAAAAATATTGCAAGATGCGTTATCGCCCATAAAATTCGTTTTCATCTTTAAAATACACGAAACTGCTTTGACAGTACTTTTATAATTATTTTCTGTCTATTATTAATATACAATTTATTATTATTCTAATCAACATCACTTTCATCAGAAGAGTCAATTTCTCTGGATCGTTTTAAACTGAAATTTTCCACTCCATTTCTAAGGTTTTCTATGTAATCATCATCTAATTTTAGAGCCTCCTTACAGACGTATTCGAAAAAATCATCTTCATCAATATCAATTCCTTCATTCTTAAAATAATCTCTAATTTCTTTTTCATCATTATGATCGTACGAATTTTCATTTTCAATTTCCATTTCTTTTTCACTTTCATCTTTATAAAATTCGGGATTTTTAAAAAAATCACTATCTTTAATATCTAAAGGAATATCAAACTCGTTATCATTAATTTTGTCCTCTTCTTTAAGTTTTGAATATTCCAGTAGTGGATCAATCTCTCCATTAGAAGGTCTTAAATATATCGATATATCAGCTTTCGTATTATCATCATCGTTAAATTCTAATTCACCAGCCATTCTTTTAAAGGCATCCTTAAAATTTTCATTGATTCTACTAACTTTTCTGATCTCTCCAGATTTAATAGGTTTATTAATAATTTTCCTTTTGATAAGTTCTTTTTGTAATAAATCAAATTCAACATTTTTATTATATTCTTCAACAGTAATATTGTTTTCAGCACTGTTATCATCATTAAAATTGATTAACAATTTATCATTTTCATTTAATTGATCATTCCAGTTTAAAAAAAGTTCAATTACGTTAACAAAAATAATACTCTTACTAAAAATATCAGTTAATCCATTACCCGCATTATTTAAAACTGAAGCAGCAACACTATTCAATTTCAACTTAATTTTATAAGTAACCTCATTTTTGGAATTAAGTTTTGGTAATCTATAATCATTATCTAAAATTTTAAATTTTTTTAATCTTGAACCTGGAAACACATTATTTAATATACTGAAATCGAAATCATTTTTTAACATATTTTCTAACTCTTGTTGATAATAATCTTCGACTAACGCAGAATTATAAAAATTTGGACTATTCATTATAATTAAATTAAACATTTTTTCAGTAACAATTATTTCATCAATGTAATAACTTTCCAAAATTTTCTCTAAATCATTATCTAATTTAATTATATTTTTTTTCTCTAGTAGTGGGAAATTATGATTATTATTATTATAATTAAATAAGTAATCTAAAGCAATATTTAAACTTAGTTCTTTTCCATTGTAAAAAGTTTGTGGAATTTCATATGATTTACCATTCCCACACCACCACAATCTATTTTTAAACTTATTCATAAAGATTTCATATTTTTTTGGCTCATCTAATAATTCATCATCATCAGTTGTACACAAAACTTCATGTTTATTTGAAATTAATTTCATAAAAACATTTTTATTATTATCAAAAATTTTGAATAACAAATAATAGATTAATTCATAATCTTCAATTGAAGAACCACCATTAAATTCACCATAAATACATTTTTTAAAAATTTTAAATTCAGGTGGTGTTCTATACCAATTAAAATATTTAATAAATGGTTCAAATTCAGTTTCTAATATTTTATATAAATTTTCTATATCTGACTCTGAACAATCATCTTTAATAAGGAAAATACCAATGTATAGCTTATTTATAGCTGCTTTTGGATCATATTTGTAATTGAATAAATTTTCCGGATCAATCATTGCATTGAGAACATACTAAACCTATCATGAACAAAGATTATGATTATGATAAAACAGTGATATATAATTTTAATTTTAAGATTGAAAAATTAATAAACAATAGAATATACATCCGTGCACCACATACTCTCATTTTGGATTACCGATGTCAAATGCTGTGTAATGAGTTAATAGCAAGCTTGCAAATATTACATCTAAAAAATAGAAATTAAAGCAAAATACTTGATAGGAAGCATTTGAACCGAGTGAATAATTTCAGCTTTTAGATAATTATTTCTCATTAGCTGTCGTATATTTTTCTGCTCTTGACTTTTTCGTAATTTAAAGATCTAGACCTTATATTTTGCTATTATAGTGGAATATTATATGAACAGGGTATCGTATCTGGGACTTCAACCCGGATCTACCCCTGTTCGTGTATTTCAGATACTCTAAATGTGACATATAAATAGAAACTTGTTTGAACAAGGAACTGCCTTACTAGCAAAGATTATTAATTATATATGAGGCAAGTATTAGTAAATAATACAACCATGCTTAATACATGTTTAATTTTTAAACTATTGAAAAAAGGTCATGTTACAATTAAATATTCAAAGGATATAAGTTATTATTATTATTATTATTATTATTATTATTATATTGTTATTTAACATTTGTTTCAACTTTCACAAGGTGTGAAAAAGCACAAAACAAAGAAAAAAAAGGCATTAAAACATGAATGAATATTTGTTTCTTTTGTTAAAGGTTCAAAATTAAATGGGTTCTTAAATATGATGAGTGTGAATGGAGATTGGAGTGATAGATTAAGCAATCTATTCTTCTTCTTCATTGACAGTTTCATAGTTCAAGAATTTCCACAATTGCCAAATACCAAAAGCGATTAAAGAACCAATCAATGGACCGATCCAGTAAATCCAGTGATAAACTGGGAAACTTCTAGCAGCAACCGCAGCACCTAAACTTCTAGCAGGGTTTAAACCAGCACCAGTATAGTAAACACAAATCAAATGACCTAAGAATAAAGATAGACCAATACAAACTGGAGCAAAATCATTTAAAGAAGATTTTTCAACAACGGACATTAAAACTGTAATACATAATAAACATGTACCAAAAGCTTCTAACATTAAACCTCTACCTTTTGAACAACCACCACCCAAAGAATTTGCAAATGCGACTTTACCTGGTGTCATTGCAGAAGCTGCACCACCAGCGGCCATACCAGCAATTAATTGAGTAACCATCATACATAAACCTTTGAATGGATCATTAACTCTAGCTAAACATAAAGTTAAAGTAACGGCTGGATTCAAATTACCTCCTGAAACTCTAGCAGTTAACATAATTGCAACCATAACACCAAAACCGAAACCGAATGCAATCATAATCAATTTTGGTGGATTTGAACCTTCAGTACCATAAAACACATCTTGGTTGGCAATTTGTGCAATAACATAAGCAACCCAAAGGAAAATGAAAGTACCAATGAATTCACCCGAAAGGACGATAGCCAAATTCTTAGCTGACCCGGTTAAGCCAAAACGAAATTTTTTGTCTTTAGCTGCAGGTGTGTAACCTAATTGCTGTTCTGCGTCGTTATTCATAATTAATTTCTTCAAGTTGGACATACAAATAAATTAAGTGGAAACAAAGAAGAAAGAAAGAAACAAAGAAAAAAACGGAATAAATTCAAAGCACTAGTAGAAGTTTTTTTAGAACATACATGGGAGATTGGTTTAGTTTTATACATGATAACCACTGAAGGAAAATTTTGAGTAATTCCCCTAAAGCTATTATTAAGAGCTTAAAACAGAGAACGGGACAGAATCGGGTAAATTGGAACCTGAAGACCCACACTGACTTAAAACTAGTAGGTAAAAATTGCCGTATATGGCATAACAATAACAATCAAACCATGCGAACAAATAAAAAATTCTTAAAGTTCTAAAAGATTTTTTCTTCCCTTATAAATCCATCGAATGGCGGGAAACACAAATGAGAGAATCTTTTTAATTTTGTTAGTCGTTTTATGCTGATGTTCATTGTTATAAATATAGGTATAGGTAGAGACACCAAGTCTAAGTTGGTCTGTACTATGCTATACCTTTCAGCGATTGCATAGATATATGAAAATAAAGCACTAATTGAAATAATAATAATTGAGCTTGCTCCGGTTAATAATAAACAATAAAATACTTAAACTATTGCTGTTAAAAATAGATGTGCAGCCTCTTTGAGTATTATATTAGTCGTGTACCTATATCCAACCTGGAGATCGGCAGTTAACTCTTGAATGTCACGTTTTTTTTTGCTAACAAATTCTTTTGTTTTTACCGAAATATACGGTTCGGTAATTAACGAGTATAAATTTTCTGTATATGAGTTAGTTTATCATACTGATATTGATTTTGATGTTGACATTGATTCTTCCATTTCATAATACCTGTATACTGTATACTATATGCCATGCAGGAAGGTAATTGATGCCTTATTTTGCCTTGTTGCCTTATTTTAATTTTAATTGCAAATGCTTCTGGGTTATGAATATTAAAATAATAAAAATTGCGTGCATTACAATAATAAAATAATTTGTCGCGCATCGAAGAAAATCGTTCTAGAATTACATGACAATTATTACATGACATGACACAGTATTTTATCAGTTGGTTTTTTATTCTGTAAAAACATGCTTTAAATTTTCTTATGAACAAGTAGTACCTTAAATCAATAGATTTAGAAAACCCTGAATTCATTATTTACCAGAGCTCACTACCCCCAAATACTCTTTCTTAATTCATAGCCAACAATATTAATTAAATTCGTATCCCGCTTAGCCTGCTTATAATTAACAATTTCTTTTTCAAAAATTTCACATTCAGAACAATTCTTTCTCAAAATTTCAATTATATAGTCAAGCGTTGTTTTATTGGTATTATTATTAAATTTAATACTCAAAAACTGTAATTCTTCACTTTTTTCAGTTATTTCAGTTTGACTCTTATCCTTTGCAAACTTTTCATAATTTTTAAAAAATAATTTAATGCCTTTATTTTTTTCAGTATCTTTGGATATTTTATTCTTTAAGTTGATAAAATAGTTACCCATTTCAATAACCAAAATCTCTTTGTTCTTAATTTTGAAATACTTTTTGATGTTGCCAAGTTTAATTTCAATCAAATAGAAATGTCTATTGCTAATCAACATAATAATTTCCTTTAACTTACCTTTCTTGAATTTATTAATTTTAAAAATACTTTTGACCCACCACGACCCAATAAACTTTTCATTTTCTTCAAAATTCAACTTCAATTGAAAGTGTAAGTTATTTTTGGTAATTTCTCTTTCATTATTAAAGTTTGGATCCATATTGTTCAATGTATTCTCATATTGTTCAAACATTTCATTATTTATATTACCTAATAATATATCTACAATAACTTGTTTATAGTAATCTGTGAACATCCCATAATAATATCTTGATACACTTAGTAATCCGTCATTTAATATACCACTATATTTCCTTTTTTCTGTTCTCGTAAAATCACCTTTCATTGCATTAGTATTGGCGTACATGGTGCTTAAGTTATCTCCATTATTTGCCCATAAATTTGAGTACAATTGTTTAAATTCGTTTAATTCATTTATTTTAAAATTTAAATCATTCAGCTGAATCTTTATTAATTGTCTATTAATAAATTTACAAACAATGTTGGTTCTATCTAGACAATCAATACAGCTAATTCTCAATAGACCAGATTGTTTAAATTGATTTTCATGATCATATTTAAAAATTTTTAAAATTTCTTTAATTGTTTTATTATCATTGATACCAATTTCATTATAAATTAATTCTTCAATTTTATCGTAACCTAATTTGGAAATTTTTTTATTAAAATCAAACCAATAAAATAAAATATTGTTGGAGATTGCCAACTTTTCATATAATTTACCTAATTTACCCTCATTTTCAACATTTTCATCAATTAAGGAAATACAAACAATTTCTGTATTATTATAATTATTTTTCAAATTATTGAAATGCTTTACAAATTTGTCATTATTTTCTTCAAAATCTCTCTCAATAATTGGTATTGGTTTCAATTTAAATGGATCTTGTTTAAAAAAAATTGGTATTGATCCTCTAATAATTTTAAATTTACAAATTTTAAATTCACAATCGTTATTAATTATTAAAATTTGCTCTGTATCAACAAAGTTTGCTACATTACCCTCATCATCTATACCTCTTCTCATGTACCTAAACCCATTTCTTTTAGTACTTTTCTTTGAAATTAAAATAATTAATCCGATATACTTTTTCTCTTCGTCATTATCTTTTTTAACTTCAAAATTTATAATATCAATATATCCGCAAATAATAGGCTTAACAAGATCATTGCCACCAAGTTGAATAAATGGTTTACTTAAAAAATAATTCCAAAAAAATTCGTTAGTTTTTTCACTATTTTCATTATTTTCATAAATTGGACCAAATTTAAAATCATTTGAACCAATTAAAATTTCTTTACTTAAGTCGATTGTGTTACTATAATAAAAGCATTTATTTAAAAATAACTGCTTAACTGTTTTTTCAAATTTTTTCATAACTCTACGTTTAAGTTCAAATTTTCTAGGCAAATTTTCAGAGAATTCTTCTCTATCCAAAATTGATTTTGTTTCTTTTAATATTTGAATGTTCTCTAACCTTGCCGTTGTCAATAAATTAGATAGTTCAAATTCATCTTCAATTGACTTTTCAATAAATCCACTAATATTTAGTGGATTTATTTTGGATTGTGGGTTTGATTTTAACTTATTTGCAAAAAGACCTGTATTATTTACCATAAAATCAACTGCAATTTTTTTCCGACAATGAATATTTTCATTATTACTAATTTTTTCATCACTTCCATCACTATTACTTTCTTTATAAAATTGTTTAGCCTTTTTATTTACGTTCTTATTAAATTTTGTCAATTTTTTATGAGCGTATTTGAAAATCATTGGTATAACTAAAACATCAGTGATTTTCCAAATATCAATATTATCTAAATAATTGTCAAAATTTTTAATTTTTTCTTTCAATTTTAATTCCTGGAATAACTCTGGTAAATTTGATTCAGTACAAACTATTAAGTAACCAGGGCCAAAATCAATAAAACCAACTAGACAATCAATTACTATGGAAAGTCTGAAATCATTTGGTTTATAATCAATTTCAAAAAACCTTTTGCTGTCTTCGAAATTAATTTGAATTCTTCTTTGAGTAGTTTTATTGAAAATACACTGAAATGTATAATTTGATAGTTAGTTTGGTTCTTTTTTTTTTAATCCCATGTGTTTTTCATAAGGTTAATACAAACAATTCCATCAGTGTAAAGTTCAATTAATAATCCCCCCATATTTTTTTTGTCTTATTAGGCAATTGAAAAAGCAGCTTGTTACAATAACCTATTAGAGAAAAAGGGGCCCAAATCTGATTCATGAAAACTAAAAATATTTTACCCAAGACCAACACTGCCGTGATTAAAATTATATTTAAGTCAATGAAAAACTTAACGATATAGATACTATTGGAGAATCTTATTGATTATTCTAGACCATTATATCTAAAAGTAACTATTTAATGTGTTTTAACAACAGTAATCCGCTTCATATAATCTTGACTTGTTTAAATTATCATACTTAATTATCATACTTTTATTTATGATAATTAACAAAAAAAAATTTAGTGTGGATCTGATTATCATTTGCCAGCAGATACATGTATATATATATAGAATTAAATACGTAACTGACAGATCTAATCGACTAAGTGTATGTTACTAATCGTTTTTAGCCGAGACTTTTAAATTTAATCGCGATTGCTTAATCATTACGACATTAGATAAATTATGACGATTTGTAACGTAATTTATTTTTGGTGTTACGTAATCAACACCCATGTCAACAATTATTGACAATTACATATCAACTTCCCATAAAACTAAAAAATGTGTCAAAATGTACACGAGAGTTAGGTGCATTTTAAAAGATCGCTCTCTGAAACTAAGAAAGTCGTTAAACGTTTCTAAGTAGCTGTGTTTTTAATAAATTTTCAGAATTTTATTTTTCTGCTTAATTTACGGCTCTTAACTAGGAGAAATTTCTACAACTTGATTTCAAGCCAAGTAACCAGCCGCTTGACTAAAATATCTTAATTATGTCGAAATTACATCATATTAAACATCTAGTTATTATATCCATTTATCCATCGAAAACCGGAATCATATCATTGCTATTAAAAATATTTTTGTCATAGTCAGTGTCTTTCTGTCCAATTAAATGCGCACTTCACCCTTTAATCTGATGAAAAATGATTCAATTATAGTTAAAAGGGTGCCCGGAAAGTAGTCCAGCTCGCTTATCCGAGGTGTCATGTTATAGGCGAGGGTGAGAGACATGGATGAAAGGGTTAATAAGCGAATAAATGTTCGTTAAAATCGCGAACCCAACAGAGGGTAGAAAGTACAAATCAGTGAAGGGTGACGGGGGTTTTTTTATGGAGAAGGGTGAAATGCCTAGCTTTTAATACCAATCAATTTGAATAATGAAATTCAAGTTGTAAATGATGTATACATATTTATTGATTTTAGCATCCATTGCCAGTAATAGCAATAAGCGATAACTCCAATGGCTTCGGTAAACATCTGCCCGAGTGGAATCCCTTTTAGCCGTTTGACTTCTCCAAGAACTAACGGACATTTTGCTAATTTGGCAATTTGATACTCTTAATATTTCAAGTTTGAAATTGCCGACGATTTTCCAACCACGTAAGCGGTTTTAAAGATAAATATTGAGTAACTTCTCAACATTTGATTAAAAATTGTTGAATGCAATTGAATAGAATTAAGTGACTCAACCAAACATAAAAACCATAATTATTATGAGAAGTACAAACAACAAAATTTAAAGATCTCAGAATTAAATTTCACGCCGTTAAGGTATTCCCAAATACCACCCATACTCTTACCCTTACTCATCATAATAACCCCCACATTTTTTTTACCAGTTCTGTTATGTTGTTAAAAAACGGCCGTTCTTCCAGTTTTTTTCAAAAAAATCGATATTGCTTTATCATTCGACCGATACAATTCCATATAACGTAGTCTCTTAGGATTTTATTAACGGTTATAAGACAATTTTTCAGTTTTTACCACCGATAAGTTTGTATAGGAATTATATATACCCCACCTTCTTAATTTTTTCAGAAATTGATACCCGGATTGCAATCATCCACTTCAACGTAACGAGAAAAAACTTTTCGGGATCTTTCCGATCTGATTGAAATTCCACCCCTACTTTTATTAATAAGCATCCAGTTTGCTAAAAGCTCAAAAATGGAATTACGGGGTTATTTTCCATTATAAATTACTATAAAAGGCTTGAATTCCCAAATTAATTCAATCGAATATAAACGATACTAATGTTTAAAATTAATAATAATCTTTTCAATAATACTTTAAAGATAAAATTCAGGAACTTTAAAATGACTTTTACAACTGTTACATTCCCTATTATTAACAAAACGTATGAACAACCAACTGGTTTATTCATTAACAATGAATTTGTTAATGCTCAAGCTGGTAAAACTTTTGAAGTTACATCACCAATCAACGAAAGCTTAATTTGTGAATTACAACAAGCTGAAGCTGCGGATGTTGATATTGCAGTCGAAGCTGCTTCTGAAGCCTTTAAATCTTGGAGATTTTTGGAACCATCTAAGAAAGCTCAATTACTTTATAAATTGGGTGAATTATTAGATAAAAATAGAGAATTATTAGCTCAAATTGAATCACTAGACAACGGTAAAGCCTTACATTGTGCAAAATTTGATGTTAACATTGTTGTTGAATATATCAAATCATGTGCAGGTTATTGTGATAAATTAGATGGTAGAACTATTACTACTGATGAATTACATCTAACTTATACTAAAAAAGAACCATTAGGTGTTTGTGGTGCAATTACTCCATGGAATTTCCCATTATTAATGTTTGCTTGGAAAATTGGTCCAGCACTAGCAACTGGTAACACCATTGTTTTGAAACCAGCATCTGCAACTCCATTGTCAAACTTGTTTGTTTGTAATTTAATCAAAGAAGCAGGTTTCCCACCCGGTGTTGTTAATGTTATTCCAGGTTCCGGTAGAGGTTGCGGTAATGCAATTTTACAACATCCAAAAATTAAGAAAGTTGCGTTCACAGGTTCCACAGGTGTTGGTAAGACTGTTATGAAAGAATGTGCGGATTCTATCAAAAAGGTCACATTAGAATTAGGAGGTAAATCTCCAAATATGGTTTTCCAAGATTGTGATATTGAAAAAACTATCAAGAACTTAATTACTGGTATTTTTTTCAATGGTGGTGAAGTTTGTTGTGCGGGTTCAAGAATTTATATTCAAGCAACCGATGAAAAATGGTATAATTCATTTTTAGCTAAATTTAAAGAAGAAGTTGAAAAGTTAAAAGTTGGTAATCCATTCCAAGAAGGCGTTTTCCAAGGTGCTCAAACCACTCCAGATCAATTCCAAACTGTCTTAGATTATATTAAGATTGGTAAAGACTCAAAACTAAAATTATTATCTGGTGGTAACAGAATTGGTGAAAAGGGTTATTTTGTTGAACCAACAATTTTCTATGATGTTCCACAAGGTTCTAGATTAACCAAAGAAGAAATCTTTGGACCAGTTGCAGTTGTTTTACCATTTAAATCAGTTGAAGAATTAATTGAAAAGGCAAATGATTCTGAGTTTGGTTTAGCTGCTGGTATTCACACTGAAGATTTCAATAAAGCAATTTACGTTTCTGAAAGAGTGGAAGCCGGTTCTGTTTGGATTAATACCTATAATGATTTCCATCAAAATGCACCATTTGGTGGTTATAAAGAATCTGGTATTGGTAGAGAAATGGGTTTAGAAGCTTTTGAGAGTTATACACAAGTTAAATTAGTTAGAGCGAAAATTACCGCTCCAGTTTTATAAGTTTTTTCTTAATAAAAACTTTAAATTTATAATTATATTCTAAAATTTTTTAACGTTTCTTTATTTTGTTTATCTAGTCTTATGAATTTCTTAATGATGACTATTTTTGTCGGGTTTTAATTAAAAAAAATAGTTAAGTAAATTAATTATGTTATTTTGAAAAAAAATAAAAAAAAGCAGTAATGTTATGAAGCAAACAAATAAATAGAGAAATTATTATTGACCACTAACTAACCAAAGTAAATGTTGTTTCATCTCATTATTACAAAACTCGTCTCTTTTAGCAATATTTTTTTTTGTAAAATGTTTATCTAAATAATGTGAATGTAAACTATAATGACAAATATAATCATTCATAATTCTGAAAATAATTGTTTCGAAATCTTTACCAAAATAATTTGTTTCAGAAAATAATCTAAGTCTGTCACCATTATCCTTAATAACTATATTATCTTTGAATAATTCAACTGGCAATAATCTTGGATTACCAGGTTTCAAAAACAACCCACTTTTACGTTCATTTGATTCTTTTAACCATTTTTGATAGGATGCCCAATCCAATGAAGCTAAAGAAGATTTACCTTGATATTTTTCAATGAATGTATTATAAGAAAAACTATCAACAATTGGATCATATTGTAACATTGCAACACCTTGGAAACTATTATCATACCAAAAACCATTTGCTTCAACTTCTGTATTGATATTATAAAATGGTAAATTTAATGAGTTTGCAGCAACCGTAAAAGACTCCTTTTCTGAGATATGATTACCAGTTAAATCCCATAAAGAATAATAATCACCTGGACCATTTAAGTTGTAATAAGTGGACAATAAAATTGTTTTCCAATGCTTTTTTTTATCAATAATTAGTTGTGCACCATCTGATTGTCTAAATGGCAAAGAATTTTTTCTATCGTTATAATTAAAGAATTTCGCAGCTTTTGAAGATGAAATTTGTTTTGATTCAGGTAATGGTAAACCGTCTAAAGTTGATTCAATATTTTCAACTTTTCTACCGGAAACTTCATAAAATCTTGGTGAAATATATCTTTTCCAAAAATCATTCCAAATCATTAAACCATTATCAACAAAGATCTGTTTTTTAAAAAATGTATCATCCATTGGTTTTAAAATGAAATTATCAGGTGTTAAGAGCAAAACGTTTTGGAACTTTGAGGCCAATAAAGCTAAATCACGTCCAAGTAATTTTTTATGCTTTAAAATATAATTAATCAGTTTATTATTTTTCTCTGTTAGTTTTCGGGTTTCATCGGTGATTTCGTCATCCGCCGAATCTAAACTTTCTTCAATTAAACCCAATTTTTCATCCATTATTATACATTCTGCATTCAATTGTGGTAAATAAATATCACAAATTTCTTTATCATTTAAATAATCAATCTTTGAAGGTAACATAACTTCAATTGGTAAGGTACCACCGTTTTTTCTGAATAGTCTAGCAGATAATAACGCTAACCAAGTTAAATCATCATCCGAACCTGCCAATAACACCAAACCATTACCGTTAAAATTTAGTTTGGATTCATCAAATTCTGGTAAATTTGACATTAATGATGAATGTTTAGTTTTTAGTTCATTTATAAAGTCATTTGGGAATTCTGCCGCTTGATTTAACTTATATTCTGTCAATTTTCTTAACTCGTTACTTTTGGAATCATTATCTGTTAGAATATCTAGAAGTTCTTCTTTAGTTTTTCTTTTATTATTTATTTTATCCGTATTTGGTTTGTAATCATATAAAATTTGTAAACTTTTTTTGATTTCATCATTATTATCAATATGATTAGCATTCACTTTACCATTAGCTTTACTATTAGCTTTATTATTATTGTAATAACTTGAATCCGGTATAATCTGTGATTTTATTTTATACTGTTTTTTATGATTATTGCTACTATTGTAGAAAACTTTATTTGATAGTGAGCAAACGATACAAAAAATGCTAATTGCTAACAAAAATGAAGAAATTGGTCTACGTCTGATTAATTGAATTGACTTATGTTTGAAAAAATTCAGTGAATAAGTTATTGAAACCATTATTGAAGTAAATTATAGCTATCTAATGAATTAACGCGTAATGAAATGTATTAAACTGAAGTGAAATAAATATAATATATATGATACAATAATATAATAGAAGTTTTTTTTGGTGTTTTTTTTTGTTTTTTCGGCAAATATGAAAGTCAATTCAACTGAAGTATATACTATATGGGATGCGATTATAAACAAATATAGATATAATATGATATGATATAGATAATGTAGATATAATATAGATACGATATAGATAATATAGATATACTATAGATAATATAGATAATATAGATATAATATATATAATATAGATATTATAGATATTGATAATATTGATAATATGATAATATGATAATATTGATAATATTGATAATATTGATAATATTGATAATATAGCTAATACAGATAGTATAGATAATATAGATATAAATGCGATTCAAATATATATAACTATGTATAAATCTAGGTGTAGAAATGGACGCTCAATGAATGTTAAGATCTGTTTCAAATTCAACAATTTACAGGGGTTAATACAGTACTTGGGATGGGTAATTAAATCCTACGAAGCTAAAAGCAACATCGGGAATTCTTCTGTGCAAGCATTTGCGTTGGAAAAATTCGCGACAGTATCACATGGCTGGAAACTGGAGCTTTTTCCATAGTAAAAATACACTAGGGCTTTAACTTTCGGATTAGAATTGGCAATAATCCGAACCTATTTAAGGTTTTTTTTTCACTGACCATATCGGTATGTGGTATAATATATATAATGTAAGGAGAACTGCACTACTTTATGTTTTAATAAATCCAATATAGACGCGTCTGAACTTTTAATGCTGAGTCGTCTAAAGTATAGTTTCCATTGTAGATTTAGTCAATCAATTAGTCAACTAGTCAATTAGTCAATCAACCAATCAACCAATCAACCAATCAGCCAATCAACCAATAAGCCAACTCCATTGTGATTGCGTTTTTAACATGAATGCCAAAGTAGTCATTCACTACACCTGATCATACTAAATCATGCTTCAGGACATTAGGAGTGCTTTAGAAATGCTTAAATGCGCTACAAGACACTTCCGTGCACCGCTGGTGTATGGGCAGAACCCGAAACATCCATCGAGAATCTACAGGAGCTGATGACGACCACCGCGACCGCGACAGTCACGTGAGCACGACGTCATGCGGTCCACTCGGAGTTTTGAGAATTCCGGGTGCATTGCCTGATATGTGTCACGTGTCATTCTGTCAGCGACTTAATTGACAGTCATTCCCCAGTACCAAAAATGGTACGTCGAAATGAAACTCAAATCCAACAAATTGTTCACCCTACGATGGAATTTCCCAGCTGCAATTGGTGGAACTCTTATCATTACCGAAATGAGGTCTATTTGTATGTAAGTTGTTGAAGTTCCAGGTGACACCACTATATTGTTCTATGAAACAGTAACCTCATTACACCACTAGTGTTTCCCCACAAATTAACCGCCCCTATTATTCGTTTTAATTTCATTTCCCCAGAATTTTAAAATTAGAATTCTTAATCACCAATCGCCCATTTGCCCACTTTTGCATAATTTTCTGAACTCAAATAATCACTTTTGCATTTCCTAATTAAACCGTTCTCCGTTCATTTATACCGTAGTCTATACAAACGCTCTTTACACAAAACGCTCTTTATTCAATTTCAAATTTACCCAATTTATAAAATTTATTCAATTTATTCAATTTGTTGAACTATAAAAATTACTTTACACTAAAAAAAAAAAATTCGTTTACTTTCCAATCACCCATTCATTGAAACTCAAATTGCTATATATTATATTTATGCTTGTGAATAACTATGTCTTGTCATTCTCCAACACATACGATAAACATTAATAATAACAATAAGACTAGCGAGAACAGTAGTAAGAACAGTAGTAAGAACAGCAGAAAGAACAGCTACAATAACAGTAGCAATAACAGTAGCAATAACAATAGCAATAATACCAAGGAATCCATGTCGTCATCGTGCTCTTCTTGTTCACCTTCATCTTCTCCCTCAAAAAACTCAACACCTCTGAATAATGATTCATGGAATATAATTAAGAATCCAGTTAACGGTAGAACTAGGATTTCTCAAGCTTGTGATAGATGCCGTGCTAGAAAAATTAAATGCAGTGGTAAATCCGAAAATAATCCACGTTGTACAAACTGTGAAAAGGATGGTTTCCAATGTATTGTGTCTGACAAATTAACCAGAAATTCATTCCCAAAAGGCTATACCAAAAATTTGGAGAAAAAATTGCTAGATGTTGAATTAGATAGAAACAGGATTTTGCTGGAACTAAATCAATTAAAAGAAAAGTTAAATAATGATAATAACGATAATTATCAAAATAACTACGAAGTTTCTATCAATAATAATGGCTACAACAATGGCCACAACAATAGCAGCAATAATGGCTACAATAATAACTACAATAGACAATACAATAAAATTGATAATGATAAATCAAGACCACATCAAATTGTTAGAACTGATCAAAACGGCTTGATTAATTTACAGCAATCAATAATCACACCTTTTAATTCGTTTATAAAACATTTGAAAATCAACTCTTTCAATGGTTATGAACTTAACAAAAATAATCAATTTCAGCAACAATCAAATCTATCCAACTTTGCAGCTGCAGTTTCGTCAGCAAATGATCATATCGATTCACATTCTAAATCGTTATCAAACTACCATATGAATCTCAATAGGTATTTAAATTTAATTTTATACAAATTGATTTTCCCGTTATTTAATTTAAACTCAAATTCAACTTCAACTTCAAATGCAGCAGCAAGTTCCAATTCAAATTCAAACTCGAACGCAAACGCAAACTCAAACTTAAACTCAAATTCCAAATCAAATCCTAATTCAAATAGAAATCTAGATCATCTAATTTGGTTATTCTTTAATGATTACAATAAATTAATTCCTATTTTGGATTTCGAATTATTTTATAATGATTATTTAACTTTTATTAATAACTATACTTTAAAAAATTCAACTTTCTTGGAAAATGGTGAGATCAAAAAAAGATATCACGAATTTAATTTGAAAGATCAAGATATTTTAATTAAATTAATTTTAATTTTGAAATTTACATTATCTCAACCAAAAGCCCAAGAAAATAGCTTGAATTCAATTGCGTTACCTGATAAAAAATCTTTAAATCAATTAGATGAATCAATCAAATTAATTAATGTCAAACATTTAACTTTAATGTTTAAAAATATAAATTTTTTAATTGAACCCAATCTAGACAAATTTGAAATTTCACTTTTGATGTTCTATTATTTAATAAAATTTGAAAACTATAATTTACCAATTTTTTCAGATACTTTGCATTCAAATATTGAATTTCTTAGAGATATTATTAATATTAATAAATTCTTGTTAAATATTTTGAATATTAACAAATCAAATAACTTATTAATTATTAAAAAACAATCTCATGATCAACTAATCAAAATCCAAAGATTAAAGTTGTATTGGGACTATAAGATTTTAATTAAGTTATCTGAAATCTATTTTAATTGTCAATTAGATGATGAAATTGGAATTGATAATCATCAGATGGATAATGAAAAATCCCCTGCTAGTTTGGAAACTATCAAGTTAATTAATAACGATATTGAAATTACTTTATCCCTAGTAAATTTGTTAAATCTAATTCCACTTAATATTATGAAATTAGTTATAAGTAAAGATAAAGAGAAACTTACTGAAATTGATGAAAATTTAAAATCTTGGAAATTGAAAATTGATAAAATTTCAAGTGATGATAATAATATTGTTCTAAATAAACTAAACTCTTATTATGGTTATTTTAAAATCTTAATTAATTGGCATGATCAGAGTTCAATTAATAAAACTTATTATATTGATTTTGTCAATCTTGTTTATGATTTAACTCTTAATAATAATAACATTGAAATTTCAATTGAAACTGCAGAAAACCTATGTTTACACAGTTTCAATTTTCATTTTATTTTGTTACTATCAATAATCAAATTGAAAAACTTAATTAATGATGATAATAAGACTAATAATGAAGATGATAAAAATTTAATTATAAAGTTATCAAAATTAATTCAATTATATCAAATTTTAGTTAATGTTAAAGATGTTGATCCAACAATTGAAGTTTTAGTTAATTACATTAAAGATAATATTAATTTCAATGACAATGATGGTGATGGAGATTTAAACCAATTGGATACTTTAAAATTGTTTACCTCAATGAATTCTTCAGATATAAATATTTCAAATAGAACTTCTTTATTTGATAAAAAATCATACCAAAAGGGTAGTCACACAAATAGTAACATTTCTTTTGATTTAAATGCTTTCCATTTACCAGGTGATTTGTGTTATTCTTCAACAGATGATGATGCAAGTACAAAAAGAAGAAAATCTAATGCTTCAACTTCAAGTGTTATCTCCTCAAATTTATCACTTGGCTCAAGGGAATCTTCCGTCACATCTGCTCGGAGAATTTCAATATCTTCAAATGACAGTAACATACCTTCATTATTCCCATCAGCTACAAGCCCTTTTCCGGCAAATGATCACAATCCTTCAGAGAAGAAACGTCGTACTTATGAGTTTCCATTACAGTTGACCAGACCTACTAGGGTAAGATCAATGTCTGCAGATTCAAGACTAAGGTTGCGTTCAAGATCAATTACTTCTGTTGATATGAATAATCCAAGAGATTTAAATAGTATTACTAGAAGTAATTCAATTAATAATAATAATAATAATAATAATAATAACATCAACAGTATGAACAGTAATATGTGTCAAAGAGCAAATTCTGAATCTGGTACTTTACCAATAAATTCTACTCATGATCTGGTCTCCTCAATTTTATATAATGATGATGATTTAAATTTAAGGATGGATAGAAGATCAAACAATTGCCAATTTCCTCAAATTTTACCAACAATCCCATCTGAAGGTAATTTATTTAAGGCAATGAGTGCTGTTACTGATTCATTAATGGATGTCGATTCATCTGTTAACCTTGAAGTTGAAAGCACTAATAATCAATTTGATGTTGTAGATTCATTTTTTAATAAAAATGGGATTGATAACTCAGTTTTAAATAATAATTCAGACAGTGATTTTTCAAAAGCTTTTACTAAATCTCCCATGACAATTACTACCACTCCACTTTCAATGGATTATAACGAAACATCGCGTAGAAGGGGTCCTTCTTTTGTTGATGATGAGGATCTGTTGAAATTAAAAGAGAAAGTTATGAATATGAAAACTTCAATTCATTAATGTGTATATTAATATGTTCCTTTTTTTTGTTTCAATTCTGTTCTTCAAAATCTCCATTTCCTTTTTCATTTTCTTTTTCATTTTATTGCTACTTCTGCTTTATTCTTTTTTATTCTTCTTTTTAAGCTTTATCTTTTTTTATTTATGTGCGATTTTTTTTATATACCTTACCTAAATATATTCAATTTTTAAAACTATTATAAAACGTGAATTCAAAAAAATTAAAGGGGAGGGAGGGGTTATCAAGAATATTAAACAAGCATCACACATCTATGAACAGACAGAAATATCTAGCTAATTTGGAATTTGTTTCATTTCTGGAACGTCATCTGATCTTCTTAAATCCCATTTATGTTTAGCAACAACTAATTTTCTTAAACATAAATGAATTAAAAATCCAAATGATCCACAAAATCTAAATACACTAAAACCGAAAACTGACCATAAAATAAATGCTAAATATCTATTGTCTGTAATTGAATCAGCTTTCCAAATTTGTGTGATTGTCATAACTAAAATAACATTTGTTATAACCCAAAATAAAACAACTCTTGATCTAACGTCTCTATAGTAATCTTCACTACTAATTAATGATTTGGATCCTTCATTATCATCTCTCATGCTAATTGGTTTCTTTCTTCTTTCCTTTAGCTTAAATAATGTTTCATTATACATTGAATTAATATCACGTTGTTCCATCACCCCAGTTTTGATATATTGCTGACCACTTTCATCAGTTTCAATAATTGCAGAACCTAAATCTGACATTGCAATGGTATCACCTTTTGTACCCCAAGTAACATCATGTGTATTACAAAATGCATAAATTTGTAATAAACATGTATAAGAAGGTAACATTAAGAAATATTGTGCCGACGAGGTAATAATATGCCATGGATCTAAATATAATACTGAAACTAATGTGTACAAACCATAAGTTGACGCCAATGAAACACAAATGGATGCAAAACTTAAACCTCCAGCATCACCTGTACTGTGAGATTTAATACTTAATGCCAAAAAATAAAATCCTGAAATCATTGCATATAAGCCACAAACCGTGAGTAAGATAACACAGATTAAAAATAATTTGGGTGCACCTGTGGGCCTATTACCCATTGAAATAACTAACATTGCTAATAAAGTACAAATACAAAGATAATTCATAATTTCAAAAAATACTTTACCGCCTGTACCAGCAATTGTAATCAGTGAACCAGCTAAATAATAAAACGTAATATAAAAATTTGAAATCGAAAAAAAACTGAACAGTAATGTTAAACCTTGATAAATGAATTCAATATGGAAAAAAATCTTTCTAATCATTGAATGGTCAGTTTTCCAAATTTGATAAAATTTTCTTTGAGCATTAAGAGCTGCAAAAAATGCACCATTTAGCCATCTTCTTCTTTGTAAAACAAACTCGGATAATGTTTCTGGAACATCAGTTTCACCTTTGGCATCTTTACAGTATTTTAAAACCCATTGTGCACCCTTTTTGGAAACTAATTCCCATGCCAAAATTCTATCTTCTGCTAAATACATGTTTGCACTAAACATATTTGTACTAATTGATGAATCGCTTGATTCACCTAAAAAGTATGAATATAATGGACCTGTACCATCTTCGTGATTCTGTAATGCAGAATATCTATAGGCTGATAAAGCACCAGGTAAAACACTAATATAGCCAAAAACCGATTCACATGGTTTATCTAAAATATTAGACATTTTATATTCAAAATTTTGTGACGCAACCAGAGGGTTTAAAAGTTTACTCCAATATTTACCCTTCATTGTAACAATTTCTCCTGCAGCACCTGCAACATTTGAGTCTAAATCAAAAGCTTTCCATAAATTATACACGGCACTTTCATTTGGTCTAGTACCAACATCTAAGAGAATACAAACATTAGGATTTAAAATTGGACATATTGCGTTAAATAACCATCTATGAGAATTAATTTTTTTAGCATTCTTTTCCTTTAAACAGAAAATAACTTGAACAGGTGTTAGTGCTTCGGAATCGCCAACAACTTTTAGTTGTTCATCAACGGAGACTTGAGCCGTATACTCAAAAATATGTGCTTTAACTTCCTTTTTATTAACATAAGATTTGGCGATACCTTCCTGATAGACACCCATTGCGCCTAAAACTTCCAGAACACCTTCTGAAACTTTATTTCTACCATCTGCAACAATACAAACAACAACTTTTTTCCAAGCATCTGGTCCCCAAGTTGGACTTCTTTTTCTTTTGGCTAAATATGCAATATTCTTGAAAACCGAATGTAAGGTTCTAGTCAGCGCAACTTCATCTTCATTGTACATGGTAATACAAATAACAATTTCGGTTTCTCTTTCATATTCGATTGCTCTTAATGAAAATCCGTCTTCAACAAAATTATCTGGATCTGATGTAACTGCAGAGTATTTCATGTAATCGAATTCATCATCGCCAGTAATCGGTAATAAATCATGTAACAATTCTGGAACTGGGGTATCTAAAACTAAATGACCAGATCTTGAACGAAAAACCTTTTGAGTTTTATGATAGTTATTACGACGTGGTTGATAGTCTTGTGGAATTTGTTCAAACAAGTGTTTATCGAAACTATTTCTGTGACTGTCATCATCAAAATTCTCTTCATCACTCGATAATTCATATTCTTCATTAATTGTCTTACGACCTAAAGTGGATTGATCATCAGAAAATCCGGATGAGGCATATGTTTCTTTTTTAGTTAATGAAGCCTGGGATGTCTGTAATGTGGAAGCTGATTCAGCTGAAGAAACACGAGAATGAGGAGATTGTTGTGTTGGAGGTATTTGAATATTAGTTGATTTTGGTGTTAACATGGGAATCTCACTAAATGGATCATCGTATTTCTTGAGGTTCTCATTATTTGCTGCTGCAAAAGTTTCGGCTGAAAATATTGGCTTTGGAGTTTCTAAAGTTGTTCTGTTTGAATTAATTGATTTTGATAGGTCATCTAATGTGTGTTTCTTTGGACTATTAAAAACGCTACCACTATAGTGACTTAAGACATCATCGTCAGATTGATTATCAATTATTGTGGAAATTGGCCTTGATTTAGTCGGTGATTCTTTGTTAGTGAATAATTTTCTAGCTGTGGTTTGTTCACGAAAGGGTGATTCTTCAGCAGCCTGGACAAAATTTCTAGCCATGGTACTATTGTTTAATAATTGCATTGATTCACGTCTTCTAAATGAAACAGCCGGTGAATATTTCATTGCTGCTTTCGATGGTGAATCTATATTAAAATTATTTATTTTTTGTTAGTATGAAGCTGAAATATAAAGATGAAAGTAAAAATATCCTTTACATACTCTTTCTAGGAGACGATGATGGTGTGTACACCTCATCTGGCTTCCTAATAGGTGACTTCAAAAGATTAAAAGGATTCTCTCTAAATGGATCAGACATTTATCGTGTTTATTTTTCGACCTTTGGATGATAACCAAATAAAATGTAAATAAGTAGGAAAAAAAGGAACAGTAAAGTAAAGTCAGTTTCACTTAAGGCTATGGTTCTATTTTGCTTCCTAGTAGCCTTCAAAATTTAATGATCTGTAAAGTTTCTCTCTTTATTCAATTACCGAAAACAGTAAGACAAAATATGAATTTCCCATTTAGGAAAGATGTCAACAAACAGTTCGTGGTTATGGTTTTTTTAAAGTTAGTGCGTCGATAGACGCAAATGCTCTCTTCAAATATTTCATCATGAACTTAATGACTTCTAATCGGAACAACAAAAGCAAAATATGGCAACAAAACTTTATGCTTTCTAATAAACTCTATCTAATATGACATTAAACTTTTTTAAGGTAATGTTTCTAAGTTTATAATACATAATTGATAAATTGATGATAAGAGATTACCCTATATTCTCATCCGTTGACCGCCTGTAACTGGTGCTGGGCCTGTTTTTAGGACATTTTATTATTATGATTCCCTCTCTATTCAGGGTAACTAATAATGATTTCTAAATCTGAATATGTGAAGTAATTATGCTCTAAAAAAACTGTAATGCTGAGAGGTGCTCGTTTCAATATTTTCCTTTATCTTCCGGATTAGGAAACTATTGATATAGATTATGAAAATTTGATGCCCGCATCTGTTTTAGTTTATAATAAGTACTATAAATATTGTTTCGAATAAAAAATGCAAATTTTGATACAGATATAGAAAATTGGATTTGATTATATATTTTATTTAGCTGAAAGCTTTTCCTTTTTTTTACTTTATCATGCCGATTGCTAAAATACAATTATTTCAATAAGTTACCATTATGAACTGGTTCATAAAATTATCATGTTTAATAATATTAGCAAACTTTGGTTCAGCAGATGCAACTATAACAACTACTCTTAACTCTTTAGAGCAGCGTTCTGCAGCGGTAATTGCTCAAGCTGACGTCTTACAAACTCTTATGATTGATGCTTTCCAAAATTATGATGAATATACCTCTTATATGGGTTTACATGGAATGACTTACCCAGGAGATTTTGTTCAATTCATAGCTGATTTAACAGCTTACACAGACGATACAACTGAAAATTTTCCAACTTCTGTTTTTATTGAAAGTTTTCCATTTACTGATTTTAAAACTTTAATGACTGCGATGCCTTGGTACTCAAGCTTACTTGAGAAGGCCCATACAGACAATTTTTTACTTCCAACTGATTATGCTACTATTGTTTTAACTGTAGCTGATTCTACTGTTTCGTCTGCGGTATCACCAGACAAACCTTCTGCAACTAGCAATCTAGTTTCTATTACTTCTTCGGATGAATTATCAAGTATCACGCTCATCTCATCTCTGATTTCATCTTCTTCTAAAAAAAATTATTCTTTGTCTTTAGTCAATTTAGTTTCAACAACAACCATGGTTACAGTTACTGTTGATCCATCATCGTCATTGTTAAAGGCAGAATCGTTGACCTCTTCTTCTATTGCATCTGTTTCTTCAAATCATTCAATTTCTACTCACAATGGCGTCGCTTTGCTCGCTATTCCTAGCACATTATTTACGTTTATTTTGTTAGTGTTATTTTGATTCATAAATTTGTTACCTTTTTATTCCTAAACTATATATAATAAGGTATATATGTTAAAGCGCTTTTTTATATATTATAATATATCATCTAATTGTTTTAACTAAACCCAATAATAATAAAATAGTTAGTATTTATTTTGAAGATAGTAAAGATATCTTGGTAATACGAACCAATTCGATGAATTTCTGATCTTGTAATCGTTTCCTAACATATATTTCAAGATTTTTCATTATTTCATCAGTTTCTCTTTCCAATTGTGCATCTGTATCAATCAAATCTGCTTCAACTGATTTTATGTCATATACACAATTTAGTGTGTCAATGGCACTAGGATCTTTTTCAATAGCAATAAGGCTTGTATTGGGAGTGAAGGTAGGAGTTCGCTCTTCCAAAGGTCTATTATTAAGTGTATCAAGATCAATATTATTAGACCCTACTAATTGATTAGGCTGATAGTTTAAGAATTGATTGTCAGAATCTTCGTTAAGTATATTACTCAAGCTCAACTTATTTCCCTGCCGCATTGGATACACAAATGATCCATTTCTAAGTAAGTTACTTCCGTTCAAATTATTAGAATCTGATTTGGACAAAAGGGGGGTATCAAGAGTACTGAAAAATTTTCTTTGAATTGTTCTATTTAAAGTTGAACCAAAAGTATACGGTGGAGAAATGTGATTATGATTGTTATTTAACAACTGACCAGAGGGGATAAATGAATGGCCTGGTGAATCATGGTCATTAGGTCGAAAGTTTGACACCAGTTGCAAGGGTTCTTGAAAATTAGGTCGAACGTATTCCTGAGGTTTTGACTTTAATTCGTCAAATGACGAACTAAAACCATTTGACTGAGAATATGATGGCATTTTCTGATATTGTGCGATTGTAGTATTTGTCGATCTATTATCACTTCTCTTAGTTTCGGTTAGAGGAATATTCCACAAATTGAAACATTCAACACATTGGAAAAACTCATCCGTGTTGTTAAAAGAGATTTGTAACTTTTTTATAGACTGGCCATTCAATTGATATTTCATAGCAATAGTAGGATACTTTTTATAAACCTTAATCTGTTGATCGGACTCAAAAGTCATTCGTTCCTTTAAAAAATTAGAGTGTTAGTTTACAAACTCTAAGTTTGAAAAATTAAAGATTATAAAAATAGAGCATTGTGTTAAGGATCATACCAAATTTTCACTCCTCCACAAAACTTTAATAACAAGGTCATTGAGAGCACGGTTCAAGTTGGAAGGCCTATTAAACGCAATGGATAAGTTGGTCCGTTGAGGAAAATTTTCCCATCGACATTGGGCAGTATATAACGCAAACTTCTTAATTGGTATGGATACAAATGGGTGGTTTTCTTGACTAAACATGTTTATGACACGTAAAGAGATCGAGAGATTGCAAAAACATGGAGGGCGGAGATTTTAAGATAAACACGCCAACGCTTATCGTCTCGTTTTTTTTATTTTGTGCACTATTCACTTGGGCTTATTTTATAGCCATTGCCACAGTTTTAGTTATTCTATCATGTTACTTTAGCAGTCTCTTCTTTCTGAATGAACCAGTCTATAGATATGGGCAATTTGGGTTTACAGCAAGAGCCTCAGTCTCAAACACCATTAATTAGCGGTTCCATTTTTGAAGAAGATCCGTTGCAACCAGACAAGCCTAATCAATTGTTGCCACATAGGTCTTATGACGAACTGGCTCACATGCATGAACCAGAAGAAACACCACACGGCAGACATATTGGTATTTATGGTGTAGTCATGATGATTGTTCACAGAATCATTGGATCTGGTATTTTTTCTGTGTCGAGCATGATTTATAAAGATGTCGGAGGTTCTCCTTTCTTATTCTTTTTAGTTTGGATAATTTCTGGTTATACCAGTTTTGCAGGATTATTTTGTTTCATGGAGCTAGGTTGTATTATACCTAGAAGTGGTGGTATGAAAGTTTTTTTGGAGTACATTTATTACAAACCAAAAATGATGATGGCTGTTATTTTTAACATCTATTCTGTGTTATTTGGCTTTATCATTACCAATGCAATTATATTTGGTGAATATCTTCTCTACGCTATTGGCTATGATGATTTTGAAGCACAAACAGCTAAATTCACAGGATTTTTGTTCGTTTTTCTGGTTTGTATAATCCATAGTATCTCAACACGTTTTGGTGTTAAACTTCAAAATTTTATTGGCTTACTGAAGTTGGCATTAATGCTTTTAATGTCTTTAACGGGTCTTTATGTTCTTTTGTTACCGGAATCTGTGACCCATATTAAGAACAATTTTCATTTTTCGGATTTCTTCAAATTTAAAACTTCCATGACATTATCATCTTTGACATCGGCTCTTTTAAAAGGTATTTTCTCCCTTAACGGCTGGCAAACTGCCCATATTGTCACAAATGAAATCAAGGATCCCATTAAAACAATGAAAATTGCAGGACCCCTTGCATTAATTCTTATTAATGTTGCTTATTTTTTAATAAATTTTTCCTACCTAGTGGTAATTCCATCTGATGAGCTTCTTAATATTGATGAAATGGTGGGTTCGGTTCTTTTTGAAAAAATTTTTGGTTCAACAATTGGCCGTCGTATTCTTACATCATCTATCGCAATATCTGCCGCTGGTAATATTATTGCCGTTCTTTTCCATATTTCTCGTATGAATCAAGAAACTTTCAGGGAAGGCTTCCTACCGTTTAGTGAATTTTTTGCTTCAAACTTTCCATTTGGAGCTCCTATGCCAGCATTAATTTTTCCCTTTTTGATATCATCCTGTTTTTTACTTGTCCCGACCCCTGGAAATGTATATAATTATGCAATTAATTTGGAAAGTTACCCGTTACAACTATTTATTGGATTGACTTGTTTTGGTATCGTCTTAATTCGTCATAGACAGCCCGAACTAGATCCTCTCATTAAAGCAAGTATGTTTGATATTACTTTTATGACTTTATTTTCTATATTTATGTTTATCGGGCCTTTGAATCCATTCAAAAAAGATGACGAGTTCAAAGGTTTGCCTAATTATGCGTATCTATCAATACTAATTTTATTTGGTTGTTTCATGTACTGGTTCATTATGTTTTATTATCTACCTACTCGTAATGGTTATCAATTGGTTCAAAAAGAAGTTACATTGAGTGATGGTTTAATAGTTAAAAAATGGAAAAAAGAAACGATCACTGAGATTGAATCATAGGCAGTTTGGGGAGATTTTCAATAAATTTATATACTTTTATCTCGTATTTATATGTTTATAAATATCTTAAAGAAATTACTAACTTTAAATGTAAATAGGTATACGTAAATTTTAACAAAAACAGTATATAAAAAAAATTTAGAACAAAATTTAGAAAAAAAAGGATAATATTATTGGAATGCGTTAGTTTATTTCTTGTCATCATTGTAGGCTTCTTTAGCTAACTTAACAAGTTCATCAAATTCCCCTGTGTCCATACACATGGATCTAAACTGAGACTTCGTATTCATAATCAATGTGTATGGGTGATCATATTCTTTCACTTTACCTTGATCTAACACCAAAATTTTATCATAATCAATAATAGTTTTCAAGCGATGAGCAATAGTTAAGATAGTGCTTTCGGAAAATTCTTCTCTAATAGTAGTTTGAATCTTGGAGTCAGTTTCGTAATCAATGGAAGCAGTAGCTTCGTCCAACATTAAAATTTTAGGATGTCTCAGTAATGATCTCGCTAAGCAAACAAGTTGTCTTTCACCTTGGGACAAGTTACCACCATTTTCTGTAATTTCACTCTCTAAATTCAAAAATTTATTCGTATTTTCCTCAGAATCAATAACATCAATTGCTGCAATTTGGCCACTATTGAACAAACCGCTTAACTTATTGTACTCTTCCATAGAAAGCAAATCCACACGTCTCAACGATTCAAAGATTTCTAAATCAGAATACTCATCAAACAAATCTAAATTGGATCTCAATGTACCAGTAAATAAAGTTGGGTCTTGTGGAATAATAGTTAAACCCCGTCTCAACCTATTCAATCCAATCTTACCAATATTGACACCATCAATATTAATTGTACCTGAATCTGGTTCAATGAATCTAAAAAAACTAGTAATGATTGTGGATTTACCAGCACCTGTTCTACCAACAACACCCACTTTTTCTCCAGCTCTGACATGGAAAGAAATACCTTTAATGACTTGAGGTAGGTTTGCTGCATAACGTAATGCTAAATCTTTAACTTCAATTTCACCATGTTCTGGCCAACTAGCTGGAGGATCATTTTCTGGAATTTCAGGGACTGGCTCTTGAACTGTTCCATCAATATATTCTTGAACTCTTTCAACAGCATTGATATTGATTTCAACGTCTGCATAAGTACGTAATAACCATAAAGCATTAACAGAAAATGATGAAGCAAAGGATAATGACATACCAGCAAGACCTGCATCAATATGTTTTGCGGAAAGAACAGCAAGTGCAGCAGAAAAAACAACAACCAATGAACCAACAACATATGCACGGAATGACATCCATCTATTGTTAACCCAAATGTAAAAAAAAGGTCTGTTATTAGTATCAATCTTTTGCATATTTTCAATTAGAAATCTACGTTCATCACCATATGCTCTAATAGTAGTAACACCAACTAAGGTTTCAGTAAAATGTTGATTTATTGGAGATCTTGTAATGGATTCAAAACGTTTTAATTCTCTGGATAAAGTCAAATAGAGGACACCGACATATGCAAATGCGATAGAAACAAGAACACCCAAAAGGATAAATGCTGGGGTAATAGACGAAATTAAGATAACAATGGAAACACAACTAATTGCTGAAATTGCAAATGCTTCTGCATATGGAGCTAATTCTTGGTCAATACCTTCCATATCTTTGGAGAATCTATTCATGATACGACCAATCGGAGTTGAATCAAAAAAACGAACTTCAGCTCTTAAAACCTTCATCAACAACATTTTAAAAATCTTTCTAGAAACATTTAAGCCACCAAAAAATGTAAGAATAATTCTAATGGAACCCAAACAGGAATAAATCAAACCAATTAAAGTGTAGATAGCAATATAGTACATAGAACTGTGAGTAACCGACATATTTTCAACATACACCAAAGAGAATTTCGATGGGAATAAAGGTTTACTCCATGAAACTGATTTTAAAAAATCAAGTCCTGATTCCCATGCCATCGATAAAGTTCCACCAATACTTGAATGGTACGAAGGCTGGATGACTGAACTAATACCAGCTCTTTCATTTTCAGCCAAAGACCACACACGTAACCACCAAGATTGATAAATATTAACACCTTGAGTAGCCATGAAAACAATGGATAAGGTTGTCCAAATAACGGGGTTACCAAAAAGATCAATATACGTCTTATAGACTGACCAGCTAACAATGCCTTCAGATTTGGTTTCCTCTTCAACTAATTTACCAGTCTTGTCGATTTTTGCATCATCGGTTTCAGGTTCAATTTCTATTTGATCAGCATTCACATCTGATGCTAAAGCAGCATATGTAGAGTCCAGGATATGAGCATGTTGTGCAGCTTGGAATTCAGCGGTATCTAATTCATTCAGGTTAGCTGTCGATGCTGAACGTGATTGTAGAACACTTGAAGTTGTATCAATATCAAATGCATTCTCTTTCAACAATGAATCAACATCACCTTGGTTCTTAACCCTACCATTTTCCATAATAACAACATGATCAGCTTCCTTAATTGTTAAGGAAATATTATGAGAAACTAAAATACAGGTACGATTATTCATTAAATGACCAGTAATACAATTCTCATAAATGTGAATTGCGGTATGTGAATCAACTGCGGATAAGCAGTCATCAAGTAAAACGTAAGCTGACTTAGAGTATAGTGCTCTTGCAAGAGAAACACGTTGTTTCTGACCACCAGATAGAGTGATACCCTTTTCACCAATTTCTGTGGAATCACCAGCAGCCAATATTTCGAAATCGCGTTTTAAACCACAAGCATTAACAACAGCATGATAACGTTCTTCTTCAAATTGAGATGCAAAAAGGATATTTTCTTTAATTGTACCATTTAATAACCAAGCAGTTTGAGAACAATATGCCACGGATTCAGTCAAACCGGTAACAGGGTTCGCAATCAAATCATCTCTAGCAGTAGCACCTGGTAAAAATACCTTACCTTCAAGTATATCCATTTCACCCAAAAGAGCAGATAGCAATGAACTTTTACCTGCACCTGTAGGCCCAACAATAACATTTAGTTTTCCAATTTTAAAATTAATGTCGATGTCTCTCAATCTAAAATCATTTTTTGATAGTTTACACCAAGAAAAGGTAGCATTTTCAAAACCAACAAGGGGGGAGTTAGGACTTCTTTTCATACTCAATTGTTCATACTTCGAACTTTCGGGTTCATTTAAGAAATCTTCAATTCTATCCAAGGAAACTTTAGATTGAACAACAAATGAAAGCATATCTGCGAACTGATCCAATGGATTACGTAACAAATTAAATAACGATAAAGATGTAAATGCAATTGGGGTTGTCAATGGCTTACCTTGAACAACCGTATAACAATAAAATGCAACCAAACAAACCGTAGTTGGTGTGATAAACCAAACAAATGAAGCTAAAATCCAAGTAATACATCTTTTGAACAAAAATCTCAATTCTTCTTCTCTGATCTCAAGAATTTGCTCAGCAAATTTGCTTTCCCAAGCAAAGTATTTAATAATTCTAATATTTTGGAAAGTTTCATTTAACTTTTGAATTCTTTTATCAGTAATTTTCAACATTTCCTTTTGATATTTGCCTAAAAGCATACTCATTTTGTAATTAATTGGCATCATCAAAACGATGGTAGCAGCACCAACCAAAGCAGCCCAACCCAATAGATTATACAAAAGCACAATACACAAAATTGTCATAACAAAAGAATTGACAAAATAATGTAGATAACCACAGATTTCTGAAACTTTAAAAGCATCAACAGCAATTAAATTGATGATAGACCCTAAATCTCTAGATTTAGATTCTGATTTTTTGTCTTTGGTCTCACTTGCCGAGTTATCATCGTTCGGATCTATATTGGCGCTAGCATTGATATCCGAATTATCATTAGTGGTTTTATCATTGCCATCTTTAGATGCTTCCTTTTCTTCTTCGGCTTTATCAGATTCGTTTAATCGTCTTTTCAAAGCTTTAGTGTAGACTTCACCAATAATCACAGCTCTCATTCTTGTACATATTCTCCTGCCAATAAATAATTCACGACCAGAAAGTGCAGCAGCAATTGGACCACTAATAAACATTAAAATAACAAATAACCATGCGAGACTAGCAGATTCTGTTAATGGTGATTCGACATACTCTAAAATTTGTTTTAGAAGCATTGATGGAAAAAATGTTAGCACTGCTTCAGCGGAAGTCATAAGAGATTGCCAGAAAAAAAGCATCCGAAATTGGTAGAATAAATTAACAGTAAACCGTTTATGCCATTTTGTTTTATGAAATTTTAGTAACACGGGATAAGCATTATCTTGTAATTTTAAACACCAAATATCTGACATAGTTGTAGTAGCTTTGCGAGCATGGGCAATCATATCATTCACCCAAGAAAAACATGTAACACTAAAGAAACTTGATTTTGGTTCAGGGGAAGCTATAAGCCCTTTTTGTTCGTAAATGATAACTGGTCTATCAGAAAATGAATCACAACCTTGTACACAAACTAATAGAGTATTAATAGTAAATTGGGAAATATAAAAATATTTACTAGAATCATTTGCAACATGGTCTAATAGTGCAGATCTAAATAAAAAAAATGATGAAAACCAATTTAGTAGGCAAAGATTGAAAGTATGATACCAAAGATTTGGAAGCCTTTCAGATAACCCTTTTGAAGAATAAAAAAGTCTTAAAGTAGTGATAACAAAAATATATAACCAAAATAGCAAATTGGCCGATGGTGTACTATAGGAAAACCATTCTTTTTTGAAATCTGGTATAAAAAAGGGAAATAAAGAAATCGCCACTTGAAAAGCCAATAATAATTCTTGTAATGCTAAAAACAATCTATCTTTAAAATTTCTGAACACTATTTTAAGATTACCAATTGGCTTGCCATCTGCTGTGACAGGTTTAATGTACCTAATATCAAAGTGAGCTTCACTTATAGAAAGTTTTGAATTATCATCTTCGGCACATGATAAAGTATCATAACTTTGTTGAGTAGAAGATAATAATGGCTCATCTTCAAGTGAAGGTTTCAATTGCAGAGGTCTGAAATTTTTATCAAAAAATGAACTTACAGTTTTATAAATGAATAAAGCTATTGAAATTGCCAATAAAGTAAGGGGGATGTATCTTTCTAAATATTTGTGTCTGGCACAAGAAGCAAAGTCATCAACTTGCCATATATTAGTGCATGTTCTGTTCATAGTGAAATACAGCACAATGGAATTGATATATTGTGAAAATGTGTAAAAAGAAGATGTATAACAAGATGAAAATTAATTTTAACCGATACAAAAATTTTCTGTCCTATTACGCTCGGCGTTGTTTGTTTTCTTGTATTGTTTTTATTCTTATCGAAGGGATTACTATTATGTAATTTTATTAGTTTATTGCAGGACTTAGACTGTGGCTTAATTCACTATGAGGAAATTTTGCTCAATAAGACTAATTAACTGGTTCATGAAAGAAATGACATGTAAGTGTTTTTAGATCTATTTGAATAATAATGAAGTTAATGATTATCTGTCTATAATGATATACATATCAAATACTAGTTGTCATAATTGAGTTTATATACTATCTCCGATATTCTTAAGAGGTATTGCTCCATAACCCGACTGTAGTAAAATCTTTGGCTCCTCATTGTAAGGTATCGTAGGGTCAGGAACCCCATTCGGAGGATGAATGACGGCAAGTTATTAATAATAATTTACAAAGGTTTAACTGCCTACTACCTTATACTTCGAATGTATTACTAATGGCACTTAATCAAAAAGATATTTGCTGATTATTTTACACCATAACGCATTGAACAGAAAGATGTGAAAAACCAAATCAAACAGTTATTATATCACTTTGTTAATAATTAATATTAATTTATAAAACAACTATAATCACAATTAATCATCGTTCTTATCCTTAGAACCTCTCAACAAACCAGTTCTTCTAGCAGCAATCAAACCAGCCTTTTGACCAGCCACTGCACCTCTAGACATAGTAGAAGCCTTACCAATATGTTGATGGTTACCACCACCATGGGGGTGATCAACTGGATTCATAGCAACACCTCTAGTCTTTGGCCAAGAGTTTCTCTTAACCTTGAATTTGTGGAAAGCTCTACCAGCCTTCAATAATGGTTTATCAATTCTACCACCACCAGCAACGACACCAATAACACCTCTGGCATCAGAAGAGATGATCTTCTTAGCACCAGATGGTAACTTAACTCTGGTTTTGTTTTCATCTGGGTTGTGACCAATAATGATGACGTAGTTACCAGAAGTTCTACCTAAAGCACCTCTGTCACCAACTTTTTCTTCAACATTAGAAACGATGGTACCTTCTGGTAAAGAACCTAGAGGTAAAACATTACCAATGTTTAAAGAAGCAGACTTACCACAGTAGATAAATTGACCGGTATAGACACCTTCATTAGCGATGAAGACTTCTTCTCTTAATTTGTACTTGTATGGGTCTCTAAAAGCAACCTTAGCTAATGGAGCACCTCTACCTGGATCATGAATGATTTGCTTGACGACACCTCTAATGTAACCGTGTCTTTCAGCGTAATCTAAGGTTCTTAACTTAGCAGCACCTTTTCTTAATCTGGTGTGGGAAGTGAAGATGGAACCTGCACCCTTTCTTTGGTTTCTAATAACTCTACCTATAAAAATTAAAAATGTGTTAGTGTTTAATACTATAAATAATGAACATATTGAGTGAATAAATATAATTCCAAAAGTATGAAATAAAAATCGTAATATAATAAATTCAATTTTCATCTAAATTTGTTCGGTTCAGTTCTTAAGTACATTTGAAAATAATATTCCAAAGAAATCTAAATATATTTAACCCTTAAATTCTGTGTTTTGACTTTCTTCTTATTTTTTAAAACCTAGTTAGCTCAAAATGAATAAACATGTTTGAACATGTTTTATCCATGGGAAGCTGAAATAGCTGTTCAACATTGAAATACATTAAAATTGATCATTTTTCGATTGATGAAAGATTTTGTACATATTCATGGATGATTTCCAACATAACTATTGAAACTATAATATATTCAAATAAATTAACATGATGTCAATTACATACCCATTTTTCAGTTGTTGCGGATTATCTTACAAAACAAAAGGAATTTTTTAGAAAGTTGACTTATTTTCAAACATAGTGAAAAACCAGCATATACTTAGTTAGAAGATCCATCGACCGCTGCGACGTACCGTGCGCGAGAATTCTCAAACAATTTTTGAAGTTAAAAAAAATGATTGTGCAGAGGTGCCAGGTGTTGTAAACATTTTCCGCAGTCACAAATATAGGCGGTACCCAATTCGGAAGTTTGTGGGGTAAAGAACATATTTAACAATAAAATAATTGTAGTTTTTCAATATATTATTCACCGAAACCGGTTCCTTGAAAGTTTCTTATTGTATTACTATAATATAATTAATAATTAGTTTTTTTATATACATAAATTTATTTAACATTAATAAAGTATGTAAAATTAAGAACTGTACTGTATCTTGATATAAATATGAACATGGGCTGAAGTTTAGAGATGTCAATAGTAATATAGTAACTTTTTAATGGGAAAACAAAAAATAAAAGAAACAAAATATAGTGCAAAAAAAAAACTTGAATAAAAGAAGTAAGCAAAGCTGAAAGCTTTTAAAAAAGAATAAATATCATATCATCATTATAATGCGCTCAATTGATAAAGAATAAGAAACAGATTTAATGCATCAAGCAGTTAATTTATCTTTCTTACTAACTTTCTTCATTTTCTTTTAGTTGGTTATCGATTTCACCAATAACAACTTCAACATCGGTTTCTGCTTCAGTACCGGCATCGGTAGTTTCATCATCATCATTTTCATTTTGAGATTCGTTCTCATTTGTAATCTGTTCAGTAAAATCACTATCAGCACCTAATTCAGCTTCATCGTTTGCATTAATTGCGACAGTAACATTTAAATTTTTACCTTTCCACATTTTACCGTTAAACTCTTCAATCGCTAATTTTTGACTTTCTTCATTATCAAATCTAATAAATGCAATCCCTTTGTTTTGAATCGGCACGCCACTTGCTTTCAACATACGGTAAACATCCTTTGGTAATGTCTTACGTGGAACTCTAATCCATTGTGGATTTAAATCTTTTAATAAATCACGTAAATCATCAACTGTAACATTGCGATCTAAATTACCAACAAAAATTGTTGTTGTTGACGGCGTACCTTCTTGAAGCTTTTTTAATTTTTCCTCTTTTGTTTTGGCTGGTTGTGGAGTATAAGGACGATGTTGAGATGATTGAGGAATATATTGATTTGAAGGGTAAAATGGTTTAATTGGTTGTTGTAGTTGTAGTGGAAGCTGTTGACCATTTTGAGAGGAAGAATTTGAAGCAGTTGATGGAGCTGAAGGATAAAATGCTGGTCCAGGTCTATAAAAATTTCCTTGTGGTGGAGCTGGATAATAACTACTTGGTTGATTTGGGTAATAACTATTATATTGACCATTTCTTATACTAAAGCTTGGAGTAAAAGACCCATTTGATGAATTAAAATAACCATTTTTATTTCTATAATTATTATACATTTGATTATTATTTGGATTTAAGAATTTATTTTTATTCTGAGGTAATGCATATTTTGCATAGATTTCTCGACCTGAAATTGATTTATCAATGATTGATTCAATTGCTTTCTTAGCATCCTCGGCATTTTTATAGGTAATAAAGCCGTAACCTTTGGATTGAAGAAAGGTCTGATTTAAAGCTCTATTATAAAAATGTTTTCTTGGAATTTCGACGGAGACTATTTCAAAATCTGGGGTTAAACCTTTAACATCTTCTTCCGTGACTTCGTAGGGTAAATTGCCAACAAATATTCTTTCAGGAATTATTTCTTGATTTTGTTCCTCGTAATTATCATCGTTAAGTTGTTGTTCTGAGTTAATTTCTGATGAAATTTCTTCATCTGAGCCATTGAAATCCGATGGGGATTGAGGGGTGGCTTCATTTAATATATGCTGATCTTCAACAGTCATTATTTATAAATTAAAATGATAATTTTATTTTTGATTTGAATTGTATACAATATACACAGATTAAGTGTAAAATATAAAAACTTTAAAAAGAAGAGGAATTAATTGAATAGTAAAATGAAATTTTCAAACCATACTACTATTGCCAGTTAGTCCATGGGCAGAATTAACAACAGACCAAACAGGCGATCTACATCTGATTGGACTCGTGCCGAACTTCCCCAACGAGTAATAATTTCTACTCTACTCCGTTCTAAATCAACGACCCGTCGATCGCCCCGTCGATATTTTTACTTCTCGGATTTTTTTTCACCAGCCAATCAAATTTGATGAAACTGGCCTTACTATTTTGTTTCGTTCGCACCTTCCGCTCCCTGGCTCTCGTTGTGGTTCTAGCACACTCTGTTCTGGTTTAATAACACTGGTATATCGTTACACAAGGTGTACAAGTTGTTGATTAACATTTTTTACACAAATAGACCATACACATATATATTAGCAATGTCTTTCGTCACTGAATTAATAAACGCTTTTGCTCCAACCACCGCTTACGCTGAAGAAGTATGTTACGCCAACCCATTCATTTTAGTCAATTAGTTAAACAAATTATTACATAAACGTCTAGATTATACACAAACCTCATTTATTATCACTTGAAAATTATTGTCAATCTCTTATATATTGATTACAAGAAATATGCGATTTTTCTAGAGTTATCTTATCATTAATTATATTGTTATTAGATATTCAAGAAAAAAATATCAAATTTATAACTTTAAATTATTCATTTGTTATTTTAAATAATTGTTTCTTTTTTAATATTTAATTATATTCAGTTTAGTATTCAATTCTGTATCAAGTCAGTAATTTTTAATAACCTCGACAGTTCACATAAGTTTTTCCACCAATTAAATTACAATCAAAGAGGAAACTGACATTTCATATCGCGGGTCAATAGTATTTGAGTTTAAGTTCGTACCAGCTAATTGATTCAAATGATATAAGTATAATGAACTAGATTAATTGATTGATAGTTTGTTTAATTGATTTTTATTTTTTTTTGCTTCTCTGTTTTTTTCAAAATTACTGACATTCATTTTTTTTTAAAAAATATTAATATAGCCAGCTGAAGAAGTCGTTTCTGAAACCGTTGAAGTTGAAGAAGACGATGATGATGATGAAGACGATGATGACGACGATGATGATGATGATGAAGAATCTGAAGATCAATTTGATGCTTTAAAGAAAGAATGTTCTGCTCATCCAAATGTCACACCATTAATTCATCATTATGAAGAATGTGTTGAAAGAGTTACAAAAGAACAAGAAGAACCAGGCTACGAAGATAAACATTATAAGGAAGATTGTGTTGAAGAATTTTTCCATGTCCAACATGCTCTTAATGATTGTGCTGCTCCAAAATTATTCAGTAAATTAAAGTAAATTTAGTTTATATTGGTGATTTATAGTATAGACGGTGCATTTAACGACATTTTTGTTTTATTATTATTATATTATATCAATCAAATTATAATTTTAGAATATAAAACTTAAAACATAAAATTAAAATCAAATTCAAATTCAAATTCAAACCCAAAACCCAAAACCCAAAAGAAAAAAAAATGTTTTATAAAATCCTTTTTTTATAGTTACATCATTTTATTTATTTATTCAATTTTATTTATTATTTAACTTATGTCATAAAAATACTTTAATTAACTAGGTTCTACTTCTACAAAAAAGAAATTATCTTCTTTTTTCTTTCTTTTTTGGTTTAATTACGTTTATATTACTTTAAGATAAATATATCAAAAAACTTAAATTCAAAGTTACATTTAAGTTGACTTAGAAGCAGAGACAGCTTGAGCCTTGGCCTTAGCTTCCTTAGCGGTTTTAGCTTGTGCTTTAGCACCCATAATACCACCACCCCAGTGTCTTCTGGAGTCTTCGTATTTATCAACAAAGTTAGCATTGATAGTAGAAATCAATTTAGCTAAGGTTGGTTCATCTTCAGACTTAACATCAACTAAAGCAGCAACAGATGAATTCTTCTTGTGAACTAAAGTACCTAATCTAGCCTTACCTTTAACGATAGCATATGGAATACCCATCTTCTTACATAAAGCTGGTAAGAAAACAACTAATTCAATTGGGTCAACATCATTAGCAATTAAAACTAACTTAGCTTTCTTGTTTTCAATCAAAGAAACAACGTGGTTCAAACCGTATTTAACAACATATGGTTTTTCTGAAACATCCTCCTTCTTCTTACCTTCAGCAATTGCGGCAGCTTCTTTGGTTAATCTTTCCTTCTTTTCAGCAGCAGTTTCTGGTCTGTATTTGTTTAATAATTTAAAGGTTTCAGCTGCTGTATTTTTATCCAAAGTGTTGGTAAATTGAGCAATAGCTGGAGGAACCTTTAATCTCAAAGATAAAATTTTCTTTTGTCTTTGAAGTCTAACATATTCTGGCCATCTAACGAATCTTGATAAGTTTCTCTTTGGTTGAACAGCTTGACCTAAACCAAAGTTCTTTGGAGTAGATTCCAATAATGGGTTCTTAGTACCTGTAGACTTGGATTTCTTAGCAGCTAGTGGAGCTGGAGCAATTTTCTTACCTTTTGGAGCCATTTTGGTTACAGAATAGAGATTATTTTTTTAAGACAGAGAGAAAAAATATTATCAAGTTTTTCAAAGAATCATTAAGTTGAAATTTGTGTAGTTTAAGAATTTTTCCATAAATTGAGTGTGTCGCGCAAAAAAAATTAACACCAAAGAACTTTTTTGTTTAATCACGTTCTTTGTTAGAGGGTTGTATAACCCTGATAAAACCTTTACATTAAATTACTATGCCTTTACGCCGCATAATGGAAATACACATTAATATTGAAACTTTAAATTCTAAATATTTGGAATAGGTTCAACACCAATTGCTTCCTTTTTATAATAATAAAAATTGTCAGTACACTAGAATAAGTTATTATATTATGAAGAATTTACTTACCATTAGTTTTTCATAGTTGTCGACATTTTCTTTGATCATACTTGTCAAATTTTTGAACTGTTTGGCGATAAAATATTTGTTAGTATCAGTAATTCTTTATTAGATAAATATTTAAAACTATTACTCACAATCTTCATGTATTTTTTGAATTTTGCGTTCGATGTTCTAAAGTTTTCTTTAATCAATTCAGCATCATATTGAGTTTTCTGTTCTTTCAGATGTTCCGGATTGATATTATCAATTAACATAATCAATTCTCCTTTCTTTTGTTCTAATTCCGATATCTGAAATTGTATCTCTTCATTCGTTGGTTCAGCTTCAATTCCAGCAATTTCTAATAAGATATTATAAGGATAGTTAGTATACAAAAAACATAATTAATTTGAAGGTTTCTTTCTTACCTTTTTTTAAATCTCCATAGTCTCTCTCTAGTTCTCCCAAATGCTGTTTAAACTGGTTAAATGTTTCAAAATCAATAACTTCCTCTTTTGAGTCTTTGCTTTCCTCGTTGCTGTTTTCCTCGGTAATTTCTTGATAACAGTAAAATGAAGATTTACCATAAGTTTTAACGATGACTTCGCCCTCTTCCACTAATTCATCTAAAATTTTGGTCAAGCTTGCCTTGTTTACTCTATTATGCAAATTTAAAACTAAATCAGATATTCCGTATGGTCTGTACTCTTTTCTAAGATAGTCCTTGACAACGATTTTAGCTAATAGTCAAACTTCTGTGTTAGTATATACTTCACTTTCTTTTTTATATAGATAAGCTATTAGAGTTATAAATACCTTCACCAAAAGTTAGTTTTTCAACTTTTGCCTTGGCTTTTGTCTTTGGTGGCATTATCTTATTATTTTCTCAAATTTTGATTTGTTATAATAAAGCAAAATAAAGCTTTTGACCAGGAAAAAATTAAATTTTGATGTAAATATAACTTGATCATGTAGATAAATTGAATCAATAAAAATCATATTTTCATACCGGTGGCATTACTTAGTTTCTATTTATTTTATATATCACTATTTAATATTTTCTGGCATTTTCATCATCAACACCACCAAAGAAGTCCATCCTAAAAAGTTTTTTGTTCTTTGTCCAGAACCAGATGTTTCATTATATTGCTCCCAAGCAAAACCGGTTTTAATGTATTCGTTGTATATATTTTCAACAACATTTTTTCTCAATTCTGTATAAGTGTTTTTGGCTAGGGCAGCAACTTCGGGATCCAAGTTTGGTTCTGATCCATAATGATATAATGATTCAAGAACTAAATAATTAATATTGATCCAAACATGACCTCTCCAGTAATCTTCACCTTTATGGAAAAAATGGTCTTGCTTGGACAAAGATCTGATACCATATGGGCTCCATAATTTTTCAGGATCTCTAATATCCTTAATGATTGTAATTAATTTTTCAGTTGAAGATGATGGAATTAATCTATGAACAAATGGCATTAACGAAACATAACCTGTGTGACATTCAAATGTATCTACATCGTCATCATCAACTGTAACATCACAATAGCTACCATCACTTTCAGACCAATGTAATTGATCCATATTCCTAATAATATCGTTGTATCTTTGCTGGTATAATTTTGAATCATCCTGTTTGCCTAATAAATGCGCAATTTTCTGCATAGATCTGGTCATAACACCCATCCATGACATTAAATCAACGTTTAATTCAGCAATATCTGGCTCGCATCTTGGATAATCATCAATACCGCTCGGTAAACAGAGTTCTTTTGTTCGTCCTTTCCACCTATACACTTCTAGAGGTTGAGCACACTCCCTGTCAAATTCAGAAATTTCCCCCCGTTGTGTTTTTCTAAACCATTCATAATGAATTTGCAATTTTGGATAAATATCATTCGCATAGCTAATTAACAATTCTGGCTTTTCCATATGTAGATCACCAAGCGATGACTTTAGATCTTCAAGTTTAAAAATCGGTTCACCAACATTAATATCGGCCTGTTTTTGATTATGAGTCTTTTTAGCAGTATCTAGCAACTCACTGAAAACCATCATTAATGTAGGGGGATTAGCAATATTAGGATTTTGAACAGTAAATTCGTCTGGAACTTTAGTCCTAGCTTCATTACCTAAAATTTGTTCTCTGGCGATCCAACCGTCATGATCGATTAATGAAAACCAACTTTTCACAATTTCTAGGGCCAAATCCGAATCATATTCTAGGAGAGGCAACAAATGAAAACCCTCATCCCAATAGAAACCTCTAGGGAAAAATGGTCTGCTGGGAACACAAGTAAATAGCTCATATGGTCCCTCTGGTTTACCATTTAATTTGGCATGTGAAAATTCAACATCATCTAATACAGCAGATCTATCCACCATTTGATCACCATAAAAGTAACCAATACCGCCCATTAATTGAGATAAAATTTCTTTAGCAAAATCGACATATTTATTTGTGTTAAATGGCGCTTGTAATTGATATTTATTGGTAAACTTATTATCAATTGATGATAAGGTTTCAGTAATTTTTTCTTGTAAATTCTCAGGTGTAAGCTTTTCTTCGGAATTCTCCATGTTAAATATGATAGAGAATTCAAAATCACCCACAAAGGTTTTTTGAACAAAATGTAAATTACCTTCAAAATTATTTATATTTCTTAGTTGAAACATTTCAGTAGGAGAATAATGCATAAAGTCTTTGAGACCTTCCTCTTGAAATTCCTTAAAGTTTAGCTTAAGTAAAGTCATGAAAACATCAAAAGCTTGCCACATTTTGTCACCTGGAACATGTAATGAAAGATGATGGGTTAATGATGGATCATAAGTAGGATCTTCCTTGGTAATAGTAGCACCAATTGGATGCTTATTACCCTCTGGTTCAACTATATCCAAATCAAAGTCACCACCTAATTTTTCAGAATATCCAAGAATCTTTAAATCGCCATCAATTAAATCAGTATGATAATCACTCTTACCTACAAATTTCATTGCACCCTCACTTTCTAAACCAGCATAAAAGACGACTGAATGAGTTGCTTGTTGATCAAAAGATTTACCTTTAATCTTCAGTGCCCAATTTTTACCGTCCTCTGTTTTCACAAAATCCATGGTCAAATTTAGCTTTGAATCATTGTCACTAATTAGCTGCTGACCTCCAAAACGTGGGTCGTATCTGATCCAACCAAATTTATTTAAGTCGTGATTTTGATCGCATGCATGTTTAGCCAATAATGTTCCTTCATATGTATCAACTGGAAACCACAGTAAACCAGTTACTATCGACTCGGGAATACGTGGTCGTATTCCCATATATAAATTTGACCGATATGGTCCCCAGTTTAAAGATTTTTCATTTAAAGCTTCATAATTGCTTTTAAAGTCTGAAATATCATCATTCATTGACTCATATTGGATTGCATTTACAAATGAAAACAGTAATGAAAAAAATATAAATGCCGGATTCTTCATCTTAATCTTTTTATAATTGATCTGGTATAAAAGAGTGAACAATTAACTAAGCACTAGTAATTTTAATCACTATTAAAGCCTCTTCAGTTCTACAGATGTTTAAATTCATGTTACGTTGGTCAATATCGCGCCAACGTAAATTTCGAGAGCTCCTAACCAAAAGTATACTTGGAAAAATTCGAATAATTAATTAAATGTGAAAGAATATCTATTATTATCACAATATATAGTACAGAATTATATAAATATACAGCTTAAAGTATCGATTATTAGAAGCCTATGCGTCTCTTTTTACGTTTTGGCCCACCAGTTTGTGACATTTTAGCCCCTTGAGAAGATGATAAAGAAAGTGAAGACTGTGATGATAGCAGTTGCGAATTAATGGGGCGGGATGAAATATCATCACCAAGAGAAATTTGTGATGATGAAGGTATATGCACTTGTGAAGAAACCACTTGTCTTAATGAAGATCGGGCACGTTTTGAAGATTTTGATTTAGGTTTTTTAGAAGTTTGAGATATTGAAATTTTAGGAGCAAACATTTGTGAAGATTCTTGAGCTTCATTGAGTTCAACTTCTTCACCGTCAGAATCGATAATGCCAGTAACAGTCATATCCTTTTCAAAAAATTTAAACATTTCAGAAAGGCCGGCTGGAAGAGATTCAATATTTTGTTTGGTCTCCTTTTTGTATTCCTCCATTGAAATATTTTTTTTAATCACAGTGATAGATGTCAGGTACAAATGTATAGCAATAAATTTTGACAGTTTAGCTTTCATTGTAGAGAGGGGTTCCAGAGATTGGAAAAAAGAATGCAATTTTTTTATATATGAAGCATTATCAAACACTTCAATTGGAATTTGATATTCGCATCCACGTTCAAGCATCCAATTCTGAGAATTGTATTTAAAATCAAAACCCTCATCAAATCTATTATAATGCTTCATCAGCTGAGAGATCATTTCTTCAATTTCCTCACTATTTTCAGTGAAATTAGTAAATGGTGCAATCTCTTCAAAATATGAGGATATTTTGAAATCATCACTTAGAAATTGGTTAAGCGAATGTCCAATTTCATCGGCATATTCTTGAATCGATTTTTCTATGTCCATCTCATTGTTTTTAATGCTAACCAAATGATATTTTAAAATGTCCTTACTAATTCTTTTAAATTCCTTAGGCAGCGAAACAAACCTGGAGTCTTTTTGGGATGTGCCGTTGGTTTTCAACATGGGGACAACAAAATCAGATATTATCGGCTTTCCATATTTCCGTTTATCATTGAAAAAACCAGTAAATTTTAAGACACAACTAGAAATCTCACAGGTTGAAGATATTTGATACACTGTGAATATACTACAATTATTCTCTAATGGTGTAATATCAATCGATTCCACTGGAGAAGCGGGATGTGTAATGAAATAATAGGGAGAATTTATGATCTTTAAATTTTCAATATCAAACTCAATTGCGTAGTGAAAGTTTATATGCTTAGATGATAAGATGCAAGTGTTAGACAAACTGGAAGTCTTTAAAACATTTATATGAAATGATGTATCAATATCATTTAAATAGTGTTTCCAAGCTATCATTCTCTTAAACCCTTTTGTAGCATCCACTAAAATAATTTCTTTAGTTGTCAATAAAAAAACCCAGTGATCATTATTAGGGCAATGAACGATATCTAAAATTTTTGACCAAGTTCCAGCACACACTCTACAAACAAATATTTCATTTGCAAAGGTATATTCATGTAATTGGGATCTAGAAAATAACAATAGTTTGTCTTTACCAACCCAAAGTGATTTTTTAAAATTTGATAACTCAGTAGGCTCATAAAATGAATCATACTTTAAATCCAATTTTTGAAACCTAATTTTATTTATTGTAATTGACTCATAAACAGAAAATTTTCCCTCGGTATCAACTATCGATAAGAGTTTATGGTGCAAGTGACTAGTAATGCTTACATCAGCAAAGTCACTCCATTTTTGATCAGCTCTAATATCAAAAATTTTGGCTATTTGTACACTTTTATCAACTAAAAATATTTTCAGCACGTGTATTACATTAGATGTACGAATAGCAACCAAATGTCCTACACGAGCACTGTTCTCTTTATTCTTCTCTAGTTCGATTTGTTTTATTTCGGAAGCAAAACTTAATGACTGGGCCCATTTAAAAGTCGGCGTTTTTAAATTTAGTTCCATATCATTTTCAAAGTCCAAGGCTTCATATTCACTTCTACGTAATCTTTGATCTTCATTTATAGGTTCAGCTCCACGATGTTGTTTACCCGTTCTCATTCTTTTTGCGATTTTCCAACCTTTCCATTTGGAATCTAAAGCCACAAAACTTAAGACGTTTCCTCTTCCAGCCTTACTGACACACATTCTTTTATTTCCAAGTTTAAACAAATGGATAGTATTACCTTTTGTTGGGTCATATGTTTCAATTTTATCGGGTTCATTATTATTTCTTGCTTTCACTGGATCTGGATCTTGTTTTATTGCTTTTGCTTGTTGTTTTAACAATAGCTCTTGAGGTGATAAATTGACTCTTTCTTCAACATTAGTTTTAAGATCTTGATTTCTATATCCTTTTGTAGCTATACCAAATGAGCTCCTGATTGTTTGTAATCTCTTTATTCTCTGTGTTTGTGTTTTTAGTAAATTCATCTTTATGGGGCTACTGAATATATTGGGTATTTCGATTGATCCAGTTGATTCCGCACCATATGTTGCAGATATTCCTATTTTACGTTCATTTGGAAGCATTATTTCTAGAACATTTATGGGGATCAATAATCTGTGGAATCAGAAGACACAGTGTGATTGATAGTGACAAAAAAATTTCAGATACGCAAATATAATGAAAAAGTTTTATGATCGGTTTTAACTTTCTCGTTACAAGAATTCCATTTTTTATTAAATAAACACTAAAAAGGTCAGAAATTTAAATAGAGTTTTTACAACATACACTATTTAGAAGCGTCCTCAAAGGATTCGAATCTTAAATCCCAACCAATCTTAGGGCCTAACTTTGGTAAAACCTCGGCAACATTCTGAACATCTTTATCACCTCTACCAGAAACGGTAATAACAATATTTTCATCTTTGGACATCTTCTTAGCAGCTTGAACTGCACCAAACACAGCGTGGGATGATTCTAAAGCCGGGATAATACCTTCGTATTGTGACAAAAGTTTAAACCCTTCTAAAGCCTCTGCGTCTGTGACAGCAATAAATTCTGCTCTTCCACTATCTTTCCAACCAGCTAATTCTGGACCAACACCGGGGTAATCCAAACCAGCTGAGACAGAGTGAGTGTCATGAATTTGGCCATCTTTTGTCTGTAAAACGTAAGTCTTAACACCATGGAAAACACCGGGATTACCTGCAGTTAAGGTAGCTGAATGTCTTTCGGTATCAATACCATCACCGCCAGCTTCACAACCTAAAAATCTAACAGAAATGTCTTTTTCAAAAGGTGAAAATGTACCAGTGGAGTTTGAGCCTCCTCCGACACAAGCAACAACCAGATCTGGTAATTTGCCATTGTTCTTTTTAGCAAATTGTTCTTTAATTTCTTGACCGATAACAGATTGGAAAGTTCTAACCAATATTGGGTATGGATGTGGGCCAATTGCAGATCCAACGATATAATGGGTACTTTTCAAATTAGAGACCCAAGATCTAAAAGCTTCTGAAGTTGCATCTCTTAAAGTTTTGGTACCATTTTCAACCGCAATGACTTTAGCACCCAAGATTCTCATTCTAAAAACATTCAAAGCTTGTCTTCTAACATCTTCAGCTCCCATATAAATAGTGCATGTCATACCAAATTTTGCACACGCAGTTGCAGTTGCAACACCATGTTGACCAGCCCCTGTTTCCGCAATAATGTTGTTCTTACCTAGTCTCTTGGCGATAAGAACCTGAGCTAAAGCATTATTAATCTTGTGAGAACCAGTGTGATTTAAATCTTCTCTCTTTAACCAAATTTGAGCACCGCCAGCGTATTCAGATAATCTTTCAGCTCTGTGTAAAGTAGAAGGTCTACCAATATAATCGTATAAACCATGAAATTCATCCCAGAAGGCAGGATCAGCAATTGCATTTTCAAAGGCATCTTCTAATTCTCTTAAACAAGCATGTAAAGCTTCTGGAACGTATTGGCCACCATAATCACCAAACCTTGGATTATGTTTATGCTTTTCTGCAAAATCTGGATTTTCGACCGCATTAGATTTCTCAGATAAATGGCTATTTGGAGCACAATTATCGCCTTCACCAGTTAAAATTGATTGAACAAACTTTTTAGCTGCTTCACCTCTTTGACCTTCTGGAGCATCAGAAACTAAATTGATTAATTTAGAACCAATAACAACACCATCTGCATCTTGACTAACAGACAGATAATGCTCTCTTGTAGAAACACCAAAGCCTACAGCCAATGGGGTATTACCACCAGTTAATTCTCTGACATGCTGACAAAGTGGTCCGACAGAAGAAGTGATAGAAACGCCTGCACCTGTAGTACCCATTCTGGAAACAACATAAATGAAAGAGTCAGCAATCTCACCTAAAAGTTTTAATCTATCATCAGTAGTAGAAGGTGCAACTAATGGAACGTATGATAGACCTTGGGATGAGCAAATGTTTCTGAATCTCATTGCTTCTTCTGGTGGTAAATCCACAACAATGAACCCGTTGGCACCCGCTTTTTTGGTATCTTCAATCATTTTTTGCTCACCATAAATTAAGATAGGATTATAATAACCCATAAGAATAATTGGAACAGTAACACCAGCTGCTCTTGCATCTTTAACTAGTTCTAGGCATTTGACAACTGTACAGCCGTTTTTCAAAGCTGTTGTATTAGCCGCTTGAATTGTTGGGCCATCAGCAATTGGATCTGAGAATGGTATGCCAAGCTCTATAATATCGGTTCCACCCTCTTGAAGTCCTTTAAGAATTGGAATAGTGTCTTCAGTAGTTGGATATGAAGCAGTCATAAACGTAACCAGGGCACTACGGCCTTCTTTTTCGGCCTTAATAAAAGCTTCTCTTAATTGTGACGCCATAACTTATAATATTAATAATCAGATCAAAAGAATATAACCAGAATGCAAAAAGAAGATAAATTAAGCTTAAGTATGAGAATCCTTTCTTCGTGAAGATCAATGACTCTTTTATTTTTTAGCTGGTGAAAAATCGCGCCGATCGACTCTTCGACTCAAAGACATTTACATTTAAGATAATATTTCGTTACATTTTAGAACTGGTCTAATTCAAATTTCATATATCTATTTATAATATAGAAATAAATTTGATAACTTCTGCAGTTATTAGAGGAATAGGAATACATATCTTTATATGAAAGTTATATAAACATTTAGTTCGATCAAGCTATAACTGACTCCAGCTGATGAATATTCTCGTAGTATTTATGCTTTCTTATTAATTCTCCGTTTGGCGGGTTTAGCAACTGTTTTGCCCTTTGCATTAGCTGCAGTTACGGATCCAACTGTGGAATTTGAAGCAAATATTGGAGTGGTGGCCATAATGCTCCCATTATTAGACATATTCAACGCTGGAGAGGATATATTCGTTTGCGAAGAATTTGGTATAGCTCCAGTAATTAATCCTAGGCCATCTGTTCGAGATTCATTCAAAAGCCTAACATCTATAGGAACTTTGTGTTCGACTATCCGTATTGAGTCGTCCGGATTTAAACCATTTTTAATCTTGGTATACCGTATTATTGGTAGAATTCGCTTGTAAGAGTTATAATATGCTTCACAAATGTTTCTAAGATTTAATATTTGGTTTGAAAGTTCTTGATATATGTTACTAGAAACCGTATTCTCATCTATTGATGCTAAGAGCGTAATGTATTGGGACATCTCATAACGTAGTTCAGGTATTTTCTTTTTCAAGTGTTGTACCTCAGATATTACTGTATCAATATCTAATTTGCCAGATTCTAAATCTTGGATAGATATCGATTCCAAAACTGGGAGTGAAGAAAGTGTATCACCAATAACCAGGGAAGGAGTCGTGGCAGCAGGTGGAGTTGGTAGAGACATCAATGAAATTATTAATATATATACTATGTGGTTAGTTTTTTATTTGGTGTCTCAGTAATTTTGAGTTATGCAATAGTAGTAGCTAATACCGTACTACTGTAAATGTTAGTAAGCCTGGATTAATATACAGAAAATTATATGAACAGAAATTCTCGCGAGTTTCATGTTCCTCGTAATGGCGATTAACGATAAGAGCCCACTATACGCTATTTATTAAGTATGTAATAGGTTTTACAAAGCAGTTACTTTTTTCCCCTTGTACGAATATTTATCATGTCAGTATCTCCTTTAAGTTTCCAGTCCATTTCATACTTTTCGTTTAATTCCTTCCAAAGCAATCCTGTCGTTTCTTCAACAACCTGCTTCTTTAATATGAAGAAAGATACTCCTATTTGTTTTAAAACTTTATTGATAACTTTATTCAAACCTGTATCACGTAATAAATACCAATAACTTTTAAAAAATCTGTTTTCTTCTTTTAATGCCTCCAAATGGTGATAAATTCGTAACCAAAGATAATAGTCTTCCGTTAAGTATAACGAAATTGTTAAATAAACAAGTTCACTTTCATTTAAACTTCCCAAATCTTGTAACCCACTATTTGCCGAAATATTTATATCTTCAAAATCAAGTAAAAGTTGAAAACACTTTTCATATTTATTTTCAAAATGCATCAAATGTAAAACTAAGCAATGAATTATATACCTTTTTTGTTCCAATTCACAATCAAGTTCATCCAAAGATTCAAATGCCTGATTTAGTGCCGGGACATATGATTGGTGATGACCTACACTGATGGAAAATCGTATACTTTCAAACAATACTTTTTTTGCAAACCCAATTTCAACACTGTCGCCATATGAAGAGCTACTCGCAATTATACTTTCTCTTAGTTTACGAAATAATAATAATACTTGATCTCTTTGTGAAACCGTTGGCTTATCTATATTATGGTACTTTTCAACCTCTTTTATGGATCTTTCCAACAATATTCTTCTAGCTTTGGGATCATCTTTTAGCCTTAGATCTTCACCTCTGCTAATTAATCCGTAATTTAAATCAGTTGACTTAGAAGCATTCTTGGAGAACCTTGCGTGTCTTTTTTTTAATAATTCCGTATCTGTAAGTGTATTGGATGATTTGATCTCATTTTTTGGTTTCCTACTTATGTCAACCGTGTCTTTATAATTAGTCGCCATTTTCCCATATCTTCCAGTCATTTTCGAGTTATATGTCAATGTTTCCTTTTTCTGTGTATTTTTTCAGGCAAGCATTACAATCACATTTGACTTTTGGTAATTATCATACAAGACAAAAAATGATTCTATTTCAATACGCGCACATTTTATTTCCCCGAAAATGTCGTAATATGTCATAGATAAAAATTGCTTAAATTTGAAATAATTTAAGATACCTTGAGCCTATTTCGTACAGTTATGTAGGACTATATAGCCTTTAAAACCATATTTTATATTAATAAATGATATTTTCATTTAGATCTAACTTATTTACATTTTTTCAATTACTTAATTTTTAATATTATTAAAATTTCGTATAATAATTTTTCGTAGTAACATATAGCCTGTTTGTAAAAAGAATAGAAATAAAAAAACCTTCCAAGATAATAAACAGTATATGGTGGGGTAAAAAGTAAATAATTAACTTAGCCAGTATAAAACGTTTAATAAATTAATTTCAATTAGCCTACAATAAGTCTATCAGCTATATTTAATTACTAAAAATTCTTCATCCAATACTTTGAAAAATATATGTTTATTAAAAAGTTAACATAATAAGTTTATTTAATTTACTGTACTCTCTTAGATCTGTTATTATTAACAACTCTCACAATAGCTGAAATAATTAATAATGCGGAAACAGAAGCAACAACTATTGCTACTTTAAAAACAGAATTATAACATTTGTTTTTCAAATCGCAGATTTGTATTTGTTTATTACCATCTATATTAAATTGAACTGAGTGAGAGTCATAAACTTTTGCAAAATAGGAACTGAATATTATATTTGAAATAACAACAGATAAGTTCATCATCCCCCAATTAAAAGAAAAATTTTCGATCCCCCATAACTCACTAGTAATCTGTGTAAAGCCGGAATATAACGAACCATAACCAAAACCAATAAATAATGTCATTAATGACATTATCCTAATTTTTGAGTTGGCAAGACCAATTATTTGGCCCGTTAAAATCAATATAAATGGAATAGACAAAACGTATATTCTTGATCTTTTCATTTGATTTGTTATAAGATCTCCTAAAATTCCATTTGAAAGTCGTCCCAGGCATGAGCCTAAAGATAATAAACTAACTTGACGATGCTGCTGAATTTGAAAAATCTTAAAATAATCGGTCAAATGATTTTTAATGAAATTTGAACCGCCGAATAACGAACTGACTATCAAACCCAATGAATAAATATACATCTGAGACAAGCCCGCTAAAATTGCCAATGATACAGTAAGCAACCAAAAATCAAAATTTTTCAAGATTAATTCATTAGAGTTATTGGAACTGTAATTTTGATTAGAATTGGTAGCATTTGATGCAACAGGCGTAAGGTTTGATAATTCATAACTTGGCGTGGTATTCAACTTGCTATACGAGTTTCTGTATTCTAAATCAATCATAAATATAGTGGGAATACAAATAATAGAAACAATCAGTGGAATATAGAACAATGAGTACAATAGTTTAGAAGTATCACCAGGGAAGAACATAGATGCAATAACAGAAAAAAACAATCCACTAGCTCCAAAGAAAGTAACTGGCAATCCAGTTGCTAATCCCTTCATATTAGGAAAACTCATTAAACCACATTTCATAGAAGCAGATAACATTGAAGTCGATCCGGATCCTATAAATGCAAACAAAACACAACTGTAAAATAAATTAGAGTCTCTATCAACAAATTGCTTATGAAACAAAAAGTAAGGACCCGTTATAGACAATGAAGCAAAAATAGCAACAGGACCAAATCCAATATAATCAATCAACTTTCCTACCACTGGTCCAAATAGTACAGCAGCAGATTGAACGGTAACTGCAATTCTTGACATTTGATAAGCAGTATATCCTAGTTGGGAAGCAACCTGTGGAGAATACGCACTAAATATATATAAAGTCCCACTTATAAGGTTAATAGCACAGATACTAAACAGGACCAGCCCAGCTTTAAAAAAATTCTTATCCAATTGCATATATCACTGAGGTTGTGAATCTTTTTCATAAAACTCTGAACCGTGTATTCTAATCAAATATAGTAGTATAGACTTCCTAATGATTACAACTGTACAAATTTCTTCAAACGCGAAAAGCAAAATACCTAAAACAACTTTTCAAAGTGCTATCATGAAAAGACGTACTCCAGTATAAATGTTGTTACCACCTAAGAGTTTACTTAAACTTGCTTTTTTCGGATCGGATTATTTTAGTATAAACTGTTTGAAAGAGATTCTCCCGCTTTGCAGATCACCGAATCCAATTATCTCCCAAATTGATGTTATCACTCGTTCTCCTAAACTAAGTGGCCGTGGCATGAAACAGCTAAAAGACGTGCCAATATCGTTATTTGCAGAATCGGAAAAATTGCCTTTACTAAGAGCCGACAAGAAAGCAGACTTTGATACGTTAATTTCAAACAATTATGACTTATGTATTGCAGTTTCATATGGACGGTTAATACCGATATCATTTCTTAGTTCATTACAATATGGTGGATTGAATGTTCATCCATCAATTTTACCTAAATACTCCGGTCCAGCACCACTACATCGTGCTCTACTAAATAAGGATGAAATTACAGGCGTCACTGTACAGACACTACATCCAACAGAGTTTGATAAAGGTGATATTCTTTCTATTAAAGAGTATAAAGTGAGCAAAAGTGAAACAATCAATTCCTTATCTGAAAATCTTTCAACTATAGGTGGGAAATTGTTGTATGATATATTGGAAAAAGGTGTATATGATAAAGATTCATCAACTCATAAAATATTGAAATCTGATCTTCAATATTCTTATGCAGGAAAAGTTAAAAATACAGAACGTGAAATAGATTGGTCAAAATTTACCATATTTGACCTTATCAGAAGAGAGAATACACTTGGTCCACTGTATACATTCAAGGAATCCCTGATTAAGAAGAAGAAAAATAATTCCAATGGTTTCAAACGGATTGTGCTTTCGGGGTTTGAAGATGTTGAAGGTAAATCAGAATTGAATAATGATCTTTCAAATGGTTCATTTTCTCTATCTTCCAACGGAAAATTAATTATTAAGGTTTCAGACGGTTATGTTAGCGTCAGTGAAATAAAAACCGAAGGTTTTGGAGCTGAAGATGGTCCAAAATTTTTCAATTCAATGAAGAAAAAGTTTGGTAATTTAGATACTCATTTTGTAAATCTCCATTCACCTTATATGTAACCAATCAGCTTGTATATACTCACTTCTGAGATTCTATAGGTTCATAATAAACAAATTCAAATTAAAATAATAAAACAATAAAAGGCAAAAACAACAAAATGGCAAAAGAAATGCAATAAACACAGATACAAAAATAAAAAAATACACCAAAAAGCTGCTAAAAATAATCAGAGTGCAACAATGCAATGTTTGTTGAATTCTGTAACAGCGACTGTAATCTTACTGTACAAAAAACGCTTATCGGCTTTGTCAGGAATAGAAATAAATCTCTCAGGTTCTGAAGTATTCTTCTGCTTGATGCTAATACCTGTTTTTTCCAACATGATATTCAATATACTATCAAATGGAATTTGCCACTCAACAGACATGTTAAAAATTGCAACAATTAAAATTCTATTCAAACTTATAATACAGGAATGTTCCCCACCATGTAAAACAACATGAGCTAAATATTTTTCATTGGCATATTTACCACCTTCACAAGTTTTCAACCAAAATTGACCTTGTGATTCCCGTTCGGAATATGATGTAACTGAACCGTCAAAGGGCACGTAACGCGGTAGTCTAACCTTGTCTAGACCATCATTATCAAAGACAGTAGTTGTATTTTTGATACTTTCACTAATATTATTAGCAAAATCAAACATACCCGTTGCCGTTTTAGTTGGAAATCCCAATAAACCTTTACCCAGGCCTTTGAAAAATCCAGCAGTGCCTTCTCTAGTAGCGCCTTCCATCGGAGCTGTAGCAAGACCAGTCAATCCACTTGAAATACCATCAATCAAAGAACTTGTGCCGGTAGATAAACCATAAACACTGCGATTTGGCACATTTTTTTGTCTAGCCAGGCGTCTTCTCTCTTGGAAATCTTTATCCATAGATGCAGCTGTCAAACCTTTAGCCATAGAACTAGTAAATCTTGAAAAGCTATCACTGAAGCCAAAAACAGACTTTTTAAGGAAACTCAAACCACCTTTAGCTAATCCAATACCTAATTCTTGTGGTCTATCAGTCATAATAAATCCCTGATAAGGTTCGTAGAAAATATCCATCACACCGGAACTGATATTATTAAACAAACCAACAGGATTTCCAAGAACATCAGCAGAACCCAAAACCTTGTAAACCTGGTAAAGAAATGCTTGTTTATAATGTTCTGAAATATTTTGAATTAAATATGGTAAAGGGGTTCTAATATTCTCCAAAAATAAAGCAGATAATCTAACAGGCGCATCATTAATATTACCGATTGCCATAGTTAAAACATTCGTTGCAACAGATAATGCATTCTGTGTTTCAGCTGTATCTTCTGCATCTACTCTTTCCGTACGAACAAATGACAAATTAAACTGTAATGGTTGCAAATGTAATGATTCAAAGTATAAGTCATCAGTAGATCTTATTGTTGGTGGATCAGGAATTTCCAAATTTTGATCCCATAAGATGTTCTGCACTTCAGTATTCCAAGCCGCACCCGGAATCTTAGAAAAATCAAGCAACGCCCATAGAAAGTCCTCATCAACTTCAATTGACAATTCTTGAAGTAACATAGTTGCAAATTTGATATAATTAACGCCGTGTGTAGTGTCTTTCAGTCTGGCAATAGAAGTTGAAAAAATTGGATGATTATCCATCTCGACACTGGATTTTGGAACAACAGTTGGATAAATAATAATGGGGAAAATACATGGATACAATTGATTATCAACTTGAAGCCATTTCAACTTTAAACTTAGATTTTGGTAGATATCGGATTCATTATAACGAAGTTCAATACCTCTTATAGTACTGTAGCATAATTCTTTACTGTTCGTGTTAATTAAAGAAATTCCAAGACCTTCAAATTTGAAAACAACATTAGTATAATAGTTCTCATCTCTGATATTAGTTTCAAATTCTTCTTTATTAATGAGACTCGTGGTAGTTGAATTGTTTTTTCTCAATTGATACATGCTGGTCTTTGGATCGTAATCGGATATAATCAATGATTGAACTGGTCCATCTGCAATAACATTTAGATCAACAATTTTTGATCCAGATTCAGGTATCTGAATTTTCATTGGCATCAATGTACCAATTTCTGCCAACTGGATATATCTTTCTCTATTACCGGATCGAATAACCAGCTCTTTCACTTCTGCAGCCGGGAAATCCCACGCATACGGCATAACACTCTTATGTGGAATTTTGTAATAAATTGGTTTAAATGGAATATCTGATAATTTATTACCATCCTTATCAACATATGGATCAGCTTGATAAATGAAGAAATCATAATCACTAAAATTACGTATAGAATATGGCCATAAGTTTTTTGCATCTAAAACGCTGATAAAAATTGAGGCGTTTTCAGTGCTAATAACCACTCTTAGTAACATATGAGCATTAGAATTTAAACGCTTAACACGAATATAAACCTCACCAATATTGTTGATGCCAAATGGAGAAGACATGGATAAATTATCGTTTGAAAATCCAACCATTATTTGTTTCTGATCACCCTTTGGCATTTCATAAATTGGGGAAATTTGATTTGCATCTAGATTAATAGAATTGGAACTACCAACCTGAGTTATAACCAATGGAATATTTAAATCATTTCTAATAATATAACGTGGAGTGATAATAATAACTTTCGTCAAGTTATAAATCCCTTGACCTTCTGTAATATGAACACCAACATTATTTTCCAAAGTTCTACTTTTCAAACCTACTTTAACTTCAAAAGATTGTCCAATTTTATCGATACTGATGTTGCTACTTGGGAATGAATCATTGACTCTAATAACGGCCCTATTTGTTTTTAAATTACCTCTTAAAAATCCAATAGCATTGATTTCCATGCTAAAAGAAAACATGTCGGGGATCGGCTTGTTTTTAACATCATCTAAAGCCTTCACAGTGCCCTTAGAAACCAGAGTATTAAATTTATCAGTCACGTAAACATCTTTACCGGTTCTATTAACAATCAAATAAGGAGAAAAAATGGAAATCTTTCCGCCAAATTTACCATCTAAAACATGGCGTAATCCTAAATTCAACCGCTGACCATCTTCTGCTTTCAAAGAAATTTCTTTGTCAACTTCAGTTAAATTATTTGGTGCATTAACTATGGCCGCTGCAGAAACACCGTATTTAGAATTTAAAACAGCAATTTTTAAAACAGCTGATAAATGCATATCAATAACATGAATTGGACATTTTTCACCCTTCTTCAAAACGTCATTCCACTTGTTTGGCCCCTTTTGGAATAATCTCCATTCGATGTCAAATGGTAACAGGTTTTCAATAACTAATGGTGGGGTAATATTAATTGTCATATGAGGGTAGAGCTGATTTAAAGGTTCATCCTTATCAAACTCTGCACATACTTTGAAATAATAGAAGTCTGCAGCACCATTTTTTTCAATCCTAGGACACTCTAAAATTAGGTCATTATCTCTAATAATTTTCCAATCCATATCAACAACTTGATTGCTACCTTGAATTCTACTCTTTGACCAACCAAAAACCTCTGAAGAAGTTTCTGGTCTAACTGCCAACTTACCTTTATAAACATAATCTATAGGGATTGAAATTTTCTTCCCTTCAGCGATTAATATTTCTCTATCAACAACAAACGAATCATTGTAATTACCAACACCAATATGAATTGGTGTTGGAGTAAAATTCTCAATTGAAACTGTGGATTTTAAAATGACTTCTTTAACTTTATCATCTGCTAAATCAATTTCACAGGCTAATCTATTATGATAATGCTCATCTAATATTGGAGTCAGCATGAAAACTTCTTCACCTTCAGATTTTAATGATAGCTTTCTAACTGGTTCATAAACGGAATCTAAAAATTCAACACCGATAAAATTAATGCTAGTATTAATACTCAAACTTTCACGCACTTGTCTCCAATCTTCAAAAGACCATGAAATAACATCTTGATTTTTTAATAATGTTAACTGTTTACGATTACTCAAATCTGATTTACCATCATCTATCCAAATATTTAGATCATAACCAGTTTGATTAACTATTCTATAAGGTGAATCTTCACCTCTAGATTTTAATTCTGTTTTGTCCGAAATTAAAGACGCAAAGTGGGATATTGTTGCAATTGAGCGTGAAGTAACTGTTAATTCAGCAGAATCTCTAGAAATAAAATTAACAGCTAAATGTGGTTTTGAACCTCCCGTTTTCTCAACATGAATACCAAATGACCATGGTTCTAATAATGGTTCCCAAGATGATGTCGAATAATTAAAAATATTGATTAGAGATTTAACATTTGTGCCTGCTTCCAATTCCGTAGACCAATTTCTAGCATGAATTTCGAATGGTAAAATGTCAAGATCTAAAATTGGCAATTCATGAATATCACCAATAAGAACAAGTCTAAAGCCTTCGATATTAATATTCAAATTTTCTGATTTAACAATAATAACAGGTTCAGCTGAAGCTTCTGGAATTTTTGTAGTTCTAGAAATTGAAGAAATAATGGAAGGAGCATATTTAGAAAATTTTCTGCTGATTTCATCGGTTAAAGTAGAATTTCTTCTTGGACGTCCTTTATCCTTTCCTGTGACAAGATCTTCACTGGCTTCGGAGTACATATCAGATGCCTTATTAAAGATTTCTAAAGCTAGATTGATATCTCTCAATGATAATCTCATCAATAGTGGTTCCACTTTAGCATTAATTGTAGTTAAAAATGAAGTTTTTGTTGAACCTCTACCATCCATTTGGAAATCCAAAGAAAAATCATCAACAATTCTCAACCTGTTTGTATCATAAGAACTCATCTTACATAAAAACATACCGATACCAGTTATACTAAGTTTTGTAACATCTGAATAGTTTAAAAAGAACTGACTAATTTTAAAAACAATAGCTTGAGAGTTTTCCAATTCGGGATTTGCCAAAAGGATAATGGATGGATCAATAATACTAATTGCGTATGTAATGGTTGATTCATTCTTATCTGTGATATCATTATTCGTAATAGTGGGTTCAACTTTATTACCCAATGTTTCATCAATTGATCCCAGATTCTCCATATAATCATCAACAGGAAATTTAGGTTGAAAAGTAACAAAGTCAGCAAATGATTTTAAAGAAAAAAGATAATCTAAAGCCAAAATAACTCTAGGACTATCGATTACTAAATCGACATTAGTTTTCTGATCTTCTGATTTTACTGAAGCCATAAATTGATAATCAGAATGTGAAACTTCAGGAATAATATCAGTAAATTTATTTTTTCTAATTTCTCTTAAATCTTGAACAACAAACGACTTGATATGTAAATCTGATTTAAAATTACCATTGTTACGCAATTCAAGTTTGATACCGACATTATGCAATGCAAATTTGGATAATGATTTATTAGAGATATCAGTAACATTTTTGGTATTATTGAATAATGTCAAAGAAAGTAAAGGAACTTTGAAATCAAAATCAATTTTAATACCTGTTGAAGTGCCCGTTATTTTTGTTGAAGAAACTTCAGAATCAGGTTGAGGTATCGAATCAGTAGAAGATATTGGATCTGTCTTCGTAGGTGATTTACTTCTGGCAATCATCAAATTTGCGTTAGTTGCATCATTTTCAATTTCTTCAATTGAGGATTCATTTACAACAGTATCCGAAAAAACTCTTGGGAAGCTCTGTGAAATTTGAATCAACGTAAAAGCCTGTAATTCTGTTAATTTAATCTCATTACCTGTAACACCACCAGTAATAATCATCACTGGTCTATTTAACTTATCATCATCATAATAGTCAACATCAATATTAATATCCAATTTGTCAATAATTTCTAGTTTTTGAAATTCATTTTTATCACCAACGACAAAACTAGATGAAATTTTGGTATTGGTTAAACTTGAATTAATGATATTAAATTCATTACCCGCATCATCTTTAACAAAATTATTAAGGGAATGGATTTCACCAAGATTAAAAGTTATTGTATCATAAAGATCACGTCTAGGATCAACAACTTTTGGAAATATAAAAATGGGAGCTCTAATTAAAATATCAAATTTCATTTTATTTGCATCTTCAACATTATTTGCTTGATCTAAGGCAACATCTCTTGCTCTGTCATATATATATTTCATTTTTTGAAACTGGTTTAAAAATGAATAAATTTTTGAAAAAGAATCTTCAACAAACATGACAACCATTGAAGCTGTCTTAAACTTAAATAATGAATTATAAGGTAAAGTATTAGTTTCAGGATCAAAAGTTTCATAATGAAGATCTGCCAATTCATCACCTTGTATACTAATCAATTTTTTTGAGTTATCTGTAACATCATCGTATAAAGAAAGACCACCCAATTTTGCTGTGATTTTCATTTTATCAGGTAACATGAAAACACCAATATCAGCTTTTTTGAGAATTAATGTAGCTAATTTGAAGCCATCATCATTCAATATTAGAATGAAACTTTTCATATTAATATTAATATCAATATGTTGTGGAGCTGTTAAAACTTCTTCTTCACTATTGTGACGTAATTTATCAGACGGAATTTCGGGAGCTTCTGGATCTGTGAAAGTATTTAAAGCAAAATTCAATAATGTTAAAATTGATTTTCTAGTAATGACGACTTTAAAATCAGAGATATTCAAATTAATAGCTTGATCATAGCATTCAATGATTTCATTATTATATGGAACCAAACGTAAAGATCTTGTATAATCAACAACAAATAAATCTTCTTTTTCATCCGAATTATCAATGTTTTTAGAAGAAATTAATTTTTTAAATTCTTCAACATGAGAATTTTCAATATAATCATCAATTGAAAGATCCGCTAATAATAAATCAACATGCATATCTTTCAAAGTTTTGTAAAATTTTAGTCTAAAATTCTCACCAACAAGATCAACTAGTTTACTCGATTCAAAAGTTGTAACATCTGAACATCGTTTTAAAGATAAAATAATTAAGTCCAAAGTAAAATTAAATTCAATTTGATGCTGTTCATCTGTTGGAGTGTTTAAGCTTAATGTAGAATCAGCTAAATTATCATTATCGTCTTCTTCTGCAGATTCATCATCATTATCATCATTAGAACCAACCAAACCCAATTCTTTTGTGTCCATATTTAATAAGTTATTTTTTAATTTATTAATAGCATCATTATCATTATTTGAAGCTTCCGGTAAATTATCCGAAAAATTTGGAATTGAAACAGAGATTAAATCCATAAAAATCTTATATTGATAATCACTCAACATTGCATTCAATTTAGGAATATCTCCACCAATTTTCATTTTTGGTAAATTATAAAATGATGGGATAATTGATAATTCTATTAAAAAATTCATATCAAAATGGTCTAAAATTAAAGCAGGTTTTTCTTCTTCAGAATGTAATTGTTCAATAGTCGATTTAATATTTGGACCAATGAGTATTTGAGCGTCTTGTAACACAAGCTTAAATTTATCATACATATAAGTATTCAGTTTTTCCCAATCTTTTTCTGTATATTTATCCTTCTTTTCATTTTTAATCTGTTGATATTTATCCTTTTCAACCAAGTCACTTATAATACTAATATGACCAGCATCCAAAATACCAACTGGAGAAGACCAACTACCTGGATCAACAGGTATTATAATTAGGGGAGCTTGTAAATCCATTTTACAATTCATTGTTTTATGTTCTTCAAAAGCATATTGTAAACCGATTCTGGTTTGTTTCGTAAAATCTTGAATTGTTGACTCTGCTGCATTCATTAATGTGCCAATTGTATCAATATGGTCTTTTGGAGGTTTGAAAAACTTATAAATTGATTCTATAAATATTGCATTATGGAAAATTGTCATACTGTTAAGCTTAGCTAATAATTCAGAATCTGCGCTTTGATCCAATGGGTTGTGTTCGAACGAAACTTGAAAAAAAGGTTCTATTTCACTACTATTATTATCACTGTTATTGTTATTATTATTATCATTATCATTATCATCGTTTTCATCGCCATTAGCTGCATTCTTATTATTATCATTATGATTATTTGGATGGTTTTCAATTTGAGTATTGAGAGGTTTAACACTAACAATATGTTTATAAAGTGTATTATCTGAACCATCTTCGACCTTAAATTCATTCAATTTGAAGCCCATGAAAAAGGAATCTTTACGCTGATAAAAATCAACTTTACACCCTTCAGAAATAAATTCAGCTAAATTGTTTGAATTATGGGTTTTTTTAATTGAAAATGAACCTTTATTTAATTTACAACCAACCGAAAGTTTAATTCTTTCACGTGGTAAATCATCAATGGAATCTAAAGAATTTTTATTCTCATCGAATTCAATCGCTTCATAAAATTCATTCTTCTGTTCATCAGTAATAGTCAAATTTTCATTATTTTCATTATTTTCGGGTAAATTATTATTATTGTTGTTATTTGATTGAGTTGCTGATGGGCCCCACCAATTTGAAAACCAACCATTAGACCTTGATTGATTAGTAGTCGAGTTTGCAGCTGAATTTAGAATATTTTTGGGAAAAATCTTAAACTCTTTTTTATATTCAATTCTTGCTAAATTTCTATAAAATTTAATATCTTCATAATCACAATCGTTTTCAAGATCAGTTAATGTTTTTTTATCTTCAGCTGATAATAAATCACCTGACAAATGAATTTTCCATAATTTAATATACATTTTTCTTTGATCTCTTCTAGTTTTTAAATATTCCCAAGTATGTTTATAATTTTTATCATGGATCTCATTATAGATACAAGTAAAAGCATATTTCAACCATGCTTTTGGATCCTCTTCAATTGTATCTAAAGGTCTAAATTTTTTAAATTTATAAGTACGTTTAAACCAGTTAATTTGGGACATTGTGTCTAAAATATCTCTATATTGTAAACTGTTTAAATTTAATCTAAATTGCTCAAAAAATAGATCGACATTATAATGAGGTGATAATTCCGTGCTACCTAGTTTATTAATTGATAAGTGACCTTCACCAGAAACTGGTTGAAGTAAAAATTGGATATTTGTATCATTTAAAGAATTTTTTTCAATAAGAGATTGAAAAATCAACAATAAATCTTCGTGATTCTCTGTAAAAATCGAGTTTTGGTTTTCTGAATCCCAATAGATTGTTAAAGAATTCAAAGTTAATAATTTTCTTGCCATTGAACTGATATTCGAAATAAAATTTGGTAACCACTGTTCATCAGTTGAAACTGCTGATAATTCTTTTAAAGTAAAACCAACAGAATAAGGATTTTTGGTAAAGGTATTTTTATCCTCATATCTAAAATGAATATTTTTGATTGTAATTTGTAAATTATCAATAATTTTTGTAACTAAACTATCTGTGAAACTTTGGTTTTTTGAATTTTCATCTTTATCATTTGATTTTATTGGACTTTGTGATTGGATTAGCTCTAGAGTATCTAACTTTTCTCTTTTCAATCTCAATTGCTTATTCAATTCGTTTTCAAAATTAAAGTCTTTTGTTAATTCGGCGGAAGATAATAGATAAACATTCTCAATAATGATTCTCACTGGTTTGGATTTTAAATTTGACCATGGAATTTGTAACGTTAATTCACCCAAATGACCAAATTTAAGGTCAATTGGTAACTCCAGTTTATCTAATGATTCTTTTTTTAATTTTAGATTCTTTAATTTAACATCACCACTCCAAATACCAATATTTAATTGATTTGGATCGAAATTCTCAACGTACGCTCCAAAAGCTCTATTAAGTATATTAGCAACTAAAGATTCTAACATTGATTAATAAAGTATGTGGATTATGAGTGGAAATATGAGATTTAAGATAAGGTTAACTATAGGACAATAACATATTTTTTTTAAAGGATAGCTTAATTTTTTTTGATAGCTATTTAACACATGTGTAGCAACTTCGCGAACATTGAGAAAATGGTTGTTAGCTAGGTGTTTAAGTTACAGTACATTCATTACGTTATATAAATGGCATGATACAGAGCACACACGAAATTTGGATCGACTTGATAATTAGCAATGATAAATGGAAATAAAATAGTCAAGAAGTTGATTGTGAGTGTTGATATGTCTCCATCCAATTAGCTACACTCATAATAGACGATACACGCAATTTACGTTATATAATGGCAAATCAGATAATACACGTAATTTGGGTCCACGTGATAATCAGCAGTGAGTAAATGGCACTAGATAGTAAAAGATAGTAATAGATGGTAATAGATAGTACTAAACACTAACAAATACCCAACCCTCCATAGTCGACCACTGCTATGTCTCGATCCAATCAGTTACAGTCGCTGATTACGTTATATAAAGGCAAATCAGATAATACACGTAATTTGGGTCCACGTGATAACCAGCGGTGAGTAAATGGTAATAGACGGCAATAGATAGTAATAGACAGCAATAGATGTAACAGATAGTAACAGATAGTAACAGATAGTAACAGATAGTACTAAACTCTAATAAATACTCAACCACCATCGTCAACCACTGCTATGTCTCCACCCGATCCGCAACCCGGCTAATTGAGTATTACACCAACAGTAATTTGCCTTATATATCTACCACTACAACGTATATTCAAGGGTAGGCAGACGACCCGAATATGTAAGCAGCTTGAATAACGAATAGATAGCAAACCACAAAGTATTAATATTCTTGTTATTGAACCAATTAAATACTTGGATGCCGACTGGTATATTAAAAAGTGGGGGAACGGGCAATCAACTTAACAGTCAATTACCATATTGCTATTCAGCATTTAATCTACGGGCCAATACTTGGTATTCCAGATACCAGATACCAGATGCCAGATACAAAACACCAGATACAGTACCCAGATACAATATACAATAAAATATACAATAAAATATACAATAAAATACATACACTGAATTTTCTCCCCCTAAACTATGTACACATAGGGTTCTGCTAACGGACCCATAATGTAGTGTAAATAAATGAACCTGTTAATTACGCAAATGATTACATATTGACCGATATTAAGCAATGTTAAGTCAGTCTTATTTATCATAGAACCCGAACAGCCTCCCGTGTGGTTTCACTTGTATGGACTGATCCATCCAACTGATCGAATTGATCCGCCTGGATCATAAAATTGTTTCTAAAAATAAACAAACCGTGTAAAAACTAGCCATTTTTTAAAAGGGGAAAACATAAACAAGAATTTAATCCAGCCAGCCCCCTTTAATTCGCTATATAAAGTCCTCATACGCCCACAGACAACCAATTAAACCACGTAACACGCGCATATCTTAGAAAATTTTTATTATTTATTGTTTACACAACACAATTAATAACACAAATAAATTAAAATATTTTCACTGCACGACAGTTTCGATTCAAGTTATTTCTCACTGTATATTACCCACTTATACCATTATATACCCATTTTATTTATTTCTCTTTCTTAATAAGTTCATTTTCTTCCTTATTTGTTATTAAAAGTTTTGTTTTGCTAATTCATAACTTTCTATTCATATTTATACAATGAAGTTCGGTTTTTACTCTTTACTAGTCTTAGCTTCAAGTGCTACTGCTGCTAAAACAACTACAACAACCGCTGCAACCGCTGCTACCACAACTTCTTTAAGTATGTATTAAAATTGTTAATTTCAATATTTATATAATTCAAAGATTTTATTTTACTAACATTCTATTAACGTTCCCGTTTTCATTTTTTTAAAGACGCTGCTCTTACCTCAACTACCTCGATTTCTGTGGCTTCAGGATGTTCTTTTTCAAAGACTTTAACTGCAACTGCTCAATCAGATTTAGATGCATTAGCAGGTTGTGAAGCTATTGAAGGTGATATCGAAATTACTGGTGATTTAGGTACTGCTTCAATTGCAAATGTTAAAGCTATTTATGGTGATTTATCAGTTTTTAACGCCACAAATCTGGTTTCATTTGCTGCTGATTCTTTAACTACAATCACAGGTCAATTAGAATTACAAAGTTTGACTGTTTTAAGTAGTTTGTCTTTCGGTCAATTATCAAATATCGGTGCAATTAACTGGGTTACTTTACCAAACTTAATTGATACTGGTTTACATCAAGTCACTGAATGTAATTCCATTTATATCTCTGATACTCAATTAAGTTCTTTAGATGGTCTTGACCCAACCGACGTTGAATCCTTTAACGTTAACAATAACCTTAATCTGGTTTCTATTTCATCAAATATTGTTACAATTTCAAATGCTTTAAGTATTGCCTATAACGGTGCAAACACCGAAGTGACATTTGATGATTTGATTTGGGCAAACAACTTAACCTTTTATTCTGTTTCTTCAATTTCAATGGAATCTATAGTTGCAATCAACAAATCTGCTGGTTTCTTTGAATCCTATGTTGAAGAATTAAAATTCCCTTACGTTCAATCTTTAGGTGGTGATTTAACCATTGAAAACAATGAAGATTTAAGAGAAATTGATTTCGCGAACTTAACTACCGTTACTGGTGGTTTAGTCATTGTTAACAATACTGAATTAACTTCAATTGATAACTTAGATTCAGTTACTTCTGTTGGAGGTGCTGTTATCTTAAAAGGTGACTTTGACAACTGTACAATGAGTTCTTTGAAAACAGTTAGAGGTGCTTTTGATTTAGAAACAACAGGTTATGCTGATTGTTCTCCATTTAAGAAGTTATCAAGTAAAGGTGGTATTCAAGGTGATTACACTTGTAAAGCTGCAAAGAAGGCTGTTTCTTCTTCTTCCTCCTCAAAGGCTTCTAAATCATCTTCTAGCTCTGATGCTTCATCTTCATCTTCCAGTTCCACCTCCACTGATGATTCATCATCATCTTCAACTGGTACAGTTTCTTCCATTTCTTCAAGTTCAAAAGCTGATGCTGGAGCATTAAACCAAGTTTCTATTTTTGGTACTTTTGGTGCTATCTTATTAGCATTATTATAAGTTGAACAACAAATACATTATTGATATTTTTACTTTTTTTCCTCTCTATCTCTCTATGGATGTTAATGGGTTACAGATTTTTTGATTAAGCTGTATAAATCAGTCAATTTAATATTTTTAAAAAATTATTTTTTTATGTCATCTTTGGTTTTCAGTGTTTTTTTTGTTCTCATACAATTTTTTTTATCTTCATTCTATTTATATATATAGTGTAATAATTTCATATATCGTAATTTTTTTTATTTTTATCTACATGCTTTTACTAAACGAAAAGTTAAAGAAAAATAATTGTAGTAAATAGTAATTAAAGATAATATAAATAGAAGTATAATATAAAATTTATGAGATTATAATCCTTTGCCGTAATTACCAGTGTCAAAAAATTCCATGATAATTTTAACAATATCCTCTAAAGATTTTAACCATGATTCTAGTTGTTCTAAAACTTTTGCTTGGTCATCGCCTAATTTAATAAAAAAATCTTTTCTATATGGGCATGCCTTCATTGCTAATTTAAAAATTGGTCTTATTAAAATTGAATGATATTTAATTAATGTTTTACTATATGCATCTGTAAATGTTTGAGTTAATTCTTTGCTTGGATTCAAGACCGTTTCTCTCATTGCAACAGCTGTAAATTGTAACCCCCTTGTTAACCATAATAGACCCTGAGTTGCTGTACGTTTTGTTTTAACTTCAGATAAAATTAGTGATTGTAAGGTTGATGAATTAATTGGATCTGATAATAATTTAGCACGAATTTTTGCAATATTACCATTCATATCTGATTGAACAACAGAAAATGCTGAAGATCCAAGTAAATCTACTTCATTTATATTATTTTAAATATATGTATTGTTAGTATTATATATTAAGTCTTGTTTCTGAAAATAACTTACCAAAGAGTTTAACTAATGATTCAGCTGCTTCTAAAAATTCACTTGTAGCAATTTGTCCATCATTAACTGGAACATCCTCAAAGGACATTTTCATCTCATCAAAAAAAGTGGTCATTCTAGATTTATATATATATCTTTAGTTCAATTGTTATAAATTATTGGAAAAAATATTGTTTTCAAAATTATTGAAAATCCAATTGATGTTGATTTTTCGATATATTAAAAAGAACGCGCCAGACAACACGAATTCATAACTGTTTTGGAATTGCGTCGTTCGTTGCTTTTTTTTCGCTTTTCTTTTCTTTTATTAATATTCCGATAAAATATAAACAGTTATTAAAAATAAAAACAAACAAAAATAACATATAGAATTTAATATTATAAATAACTAAATAAATTATTCATATTTAGCAATAAGTCTCTTTAATTTCTGCTTTTCAGCAAATTTCAAAGTACTTGGATCTTTACTTTTTAAGTCATTGTATAATCTTCTATCTGGATCAGCGGCTAATTTCCTTTCTTCTGCTAATCTGATTCTCTCTTCTGCAAGTTTTGCTCTATCTTCAATTAATTTTGCCTTTTGAGCCTCTTCAGCTAATAATTTTTGTTCGGCTTCCTGTTCAGCTTCCCATTCAGATTTTTTCATTGCGATAAATTGCTTAATTCTTTCTTGTTTAGCTTCTTCAAATTTAGCTTTAGCAGCTTCCTTTTGCTTCTTAAACAATGCAATTTGTTCTGCTTTAGCATCTTTAACTAAATCTTCATAATCCGGAACAACTCTCTTCAATCTATCTCTTAATTTAACAGCTTCTTCATGTTCCTTCTTAGCATGTTGAATTAATTTATCCCTCATCTCATTATAGATTTCAACTTCTTTAACTTTTTGTTCTTCAGCATCTTTAGCTAATAATGGCAATTCATATTTTCTTTGAGCCCTTTCTAAATAATCAGCTCTTTTAGCCAATGCATTAGTCTTATCTTCTAATTCCTTTTTATCCTTCTCTAATTTTTCTAATTGCATTTGATGTAATTTATCAGCATCCAAATTTTTAACTTCTTCTTCATCAATTTTGATAATACCTTTAGAGTTAACTTCATCAATAATCTTTTTCTTTTCAGCTAATTGCACCGCTTCTCTTTCCTTTCTTAGCTTTTCATCAGCTCTTCTTTGTGTTTCAGCTTCAGCTCTTTCTTGTTCTAATCTCTTTTGCGTAGCTAGTTTTTCAATTTTAGCCTTTGCAGCAATTTCTTCATCAGTACGTTTTAGTTCAACAACTTCTGCCTTTCTCTTTTTCAATTGATCAAATCTACTTAAAATTGTTTTCTTTTCAATTTCAAATTCATCATTGGCGACTGATAAAGATTTCGATAATAATTCATCATCATAAGCCTTTGTCTGTTCAATATTAATTAATTTAACAGATTCTGATAATGTCTTAGCCAAATTTGATAATTGATATCTGACCAATTCAGCTGGTGATAATTGTAATGATTTAACATCAAAATCTTTTGATTCTGTTGATAGTTTAATATTAGAACATGAAGAAAACTCTAAACTCTCATCAAATGGATTTGAGTTAAATGAAATAACTTCGGATTCATCATCAATTTCAACTGAAATCCACCCGTCATTGGTTGCTTGTAACAATGCATGCTCAATTTCTAATGGTGATAAATAAAATTCATCTTTAAATGTACATAATTTAATCAAAAATTCAAACTTAATTGTCTTATAAACTTCAGAAATTTGGTTAAAAATTTTATTTAAAATAACATTTTGTAATGGTTTAATAAAAAATTTATAATCTGGATTAGTCTTAATAGCTGATAAAATTGGTTCACTCAATTTTGAAAATGATAATGGACGGAAATTTGTTTCTAAAAGATTATATAAATCAATTAATGCAGGATCAGCATATTTGAAAACAGATGAAATAGTTGCTTGTTTTAACAATGAAGTTCTTGATGGTGATTGGTTTAAATTTAGCAATGATGCTAATCTGTTATTTTTTCTTTTAACAAATTCGTCAACAACTGCGTTGGTTGATGATGGGACGGAAAGTGCAGAGATTAATTGTAAAGACGCATAATGCTTTAATTCGTCCTCTGTTGCAATTGGTGATTGAACAAATAAATTAAAAAATCTTTGTCTTGCAGATGCAGTAAATAAATAATTATCAGAAACACTAAAAATTTTAGCTAAATTTTCAAAATAATTAATCATTGCATTTGGTTTTGGTTGTCTTTTTGAAATAGTCATTAAAGTATGAACATCTTCAACGGATCTAAAAGATTCCTGCCATAATTCTAATTTAACAGCAGTATTTAATTGAATAAATCTTGTATCTAAAAATCTTTGTAAAGTATCTGGATTTGATAAGTTAACATAATCAACTGATGAATCAGTTGGCTTTTGTGCAAAAGATTCTAAATGGTTTCTCAACATTTCACATAATCTTCTGAATTCCGTTCTTCTATCAAATTTCAAACAAAATTGAAATGTTTGATTAATAACATAACAATAACCAACTTCTAATTTAGAATTATTTCTCAATAAATCTAAAACAGTTCTATATGCTTCCCACATAAATTTCAACCATGGAACAAAAAATTCTTTATTTGATCTATCAGTTGAGTCATCAGTTGAAACTGCGGATAAAAGAATATCTTCAGGTGAAATTGAAAAAAGTTTATCATCACCATATTCATCATCTTCATCTAAAGTTTCAATAGCTTTTTGAGCAGCAGCAGCAGCAGCAGCAGATGCCTCAGCAGCAGCTTCAGCGGCAACATTAGCTTGAGATTGAGCTTCTTCTAATTTTGAAGCTGATAATTGTAAAAATTTCTTAACAACTCGTTCTAAAGATGCTAAACCAGAATCAGAATATTGTGCAATCTTTTTATACTGATGTAAACCATCTTTAACTAACTTACCACTTTTAGCATCAACGGCCAATGAAACAAATAATTGAACAATTGATTCTAAATCAGTTGGTGGAATAGATCTTGTTCTTTTTGAAGTAATAAAATCATATAAAGCTTGTAAAGCAGCATCTGACTGTCCGACGGCAATCAAACCCTCTGCACGTCTAAGAACATTTTCAGGACGGAATGTATGATTTGGTGCCATTATAATATGGATGGAAACCTTTAATATTTAATAAAACCGAAACCCTAAGTAAATTACCACTGTAGTGTTTTTGTGTTGAATTTATTTGAAGTGATTAAAAATCGAAAAAATCAGAAAGTGAGTGGAAAATGAAAAATTTTCAATTTTTATTATTACCCGGCGTTTAAAGCGATTTTTCGGTTTTCATTGACTTTTTTCCTATAACTATAAAAAGGGAGCTCTTTCTCAAAATTACTATCTCATTCATATTTTAGCTTTTTTCTTTTCTTAATCAAAAAGAGATATTAAAGGGGGTTATTGCCACGGCGGAGTAATGCAAATTGTCAAGTTACATCCGTTGCCATATACAAACTGTATATAATTATAAATAATTTTTTCTCCAAGATAATTGTGCCAGTATCTGGTTTTCCCTATAGGAAGTTTGGTTTCTGTGTCAGAGATGGTTACCAAATGTCGAAAAAGGGGATACATATTTAAATTAAACTTAAACTATAAATTCTAAATCCTAAACTAAACCTTTTTATATCTATAAATAACATTTTTTAGGTAGTTCCACAACTCCAAAAAAAGAATAAAATCATTATAGTTTATAGGCTCACCACTGAACCTTAACCTTTCATAATGATTTAGAAATTCATCTAATTTAACCATACTTGCACGGCTTAATTCTGTCTCCATCAAACTAAACTTACTATTTAATATCTCCCTTAAAGTTAGATGATTATCAACCTTCAATTGAAATGAATCTTTAATACTTAACATACTTTTGTATTTAATATCTTCACCGATAACTCTAATAACGTTTTCATATATTATATTATTAGGTAAACCATTTTCCCCATTCTCTTCAGTACCTTCGCCAAATTTATTATTATCATTAAAATGATATAATCCTGGATGTAAAATTTTACCTCTTGGTCCGGCCTTTTTCTTTATTTTTTGACATCTTACTAATTCTGATTGAATATATTTTGCAGCTTTAGTATCAATGTCCGATTCTGTTGTTGGAATATACGGTTTTGGAATATCTTGTAAATGTAAATTTGTGTAAAATAATCGAAATAAATGTAAAACAATTGAAAGAACTAAAAATACTACACATAGAATTAAAATAATAATTGTGTTAACAGCTAAATGTGAATTATTTGTTTTACTTTGAACAATGACATCTATTGGTATAACTGAATTTAAACTCAATATAATTAACGTAAAAATAAAATAAGAAGTTGAATATAACCATATTATCATACCTTTGGATTTGTTGACACCAATTCTACGAACTTTACCGACTCTTCCTAACTGTTTGTTGTTGGTTCGAGAATGCCCAATCTTATTCAGGGACTGTTTCTTCTTGGAATGTGGAACCGATACTCCAAAATATCCCATTGTAACTATATATATTATGTAGAATTGAATGCTCTGTGACTAAAGAAATACAGAAGTTTGGTATTGTTGATACTGAAAAATATGAAAATGGAATGCAGACATTTTTTTTTTCTTTTATCGCTTACAAGCTTTACTTAGTTAAATCATCTTCTCCATTTATGATTTATTTGTTATTCCTTTTACAGTTCTTCTAACATGATTAATTCATTGGGTATTACTAATAAAGTTAAAATTAACCTAATTCACTATATTCTTTGGTCAGAAGTTAATTTACTCACTCTGCAAATTCCTACTACAAATACCACATTTTACGTCCTCAGAGGTAGCAATCCGATATCCTCAACCCTTGAATATGTTTTACCAATATTTAAGCAGACAAAACTAACTTTAGAGACTCTTGATTTAATTTTTGATAGCATAAAAAGGGAAGAATTGTTACCAACAATACCAGAGAAATTACTTTTGGCTATTGTGGACATTGATGGTACGGTTGTCTACTATTATGTGTATCCGGGTGTTAATAAACCAAAACACTCTTAATATTAATATACAGTACTTTCTGTTCATAAATTATATAAACATTCTTTGCTAAATATAAATCTCTTTAATATTATATCAATTCACTTATACAGCTACTTATAGCCTGCTCAAATCTTAATTCACCATCGACAATTTTGAAATTACTGAAATCACTGATCTCAAAGTCATCAACCTTAGTTAATAACTCATTGAAATTTTCTTTTAAGTAAGCCCTAATAAATTGATTTTTCAAATTTTTCAAAACATTACATTTTAAGTAACTCCAAAATAAGATTTCAACTTTCCCATGACTGTCCAATCCACAAACGTCTGTAAAAATTTCAATAACTTCTCGTAAAACACTCAAACACTTCATATTAGTAATTAAACTTCTACGTAACTTTATAGCTTCAAGTTCTTTATTCATTTGTACCTTTTGTAAATCATTAATAACTGGTGTTTCTTTTAATTCTCTTTCCTTTTCTTTCAATTCTCGTAGTTTTTCATCATCATCATCATCAAATCCGTCATTTACATTTAATCCAAATTTTTCACATATTATATGAGCTTCATTTTTAAAATCAATTGGAGCTTTATATTGCATTGGAAAAGGTAAATATTTTTGAAAAACTGTCCGTGTAAATCCAACATAATTATCTGTAGATAAATAAAAATTATATAAAGTGACAGCATATAATGATAGTAAAAGTTTCTCTAATAATCCTTCTCTTACAAGTTTTTCGTAAAAATCATATCTAGAATCAATTTCGACATTAAACTCTTCAAACAAATGTCTGCAAATATTTTTATAACCTTGCACTTGTTTCCCACCTTCAGTTAAAACCAATGGTAATCTTCCATTATTACTCTGAAAATAATTCGAATTTGGATGAATGAATACACTTTCTTTTGGACAATAATCTTTAATTACTTTAATAACTGCTTGTGACTCTGGATCCAATGGAGATACCTCATATCCATTACCCCATGTATATAAGTGTAACATATTTAAATAAGTTTAATGGAAAAGTATGATTTATCTGTTCTAGTGAAGTGAAATGTGACAAAAAAAAATATCAAATTCGAGAATACACTATTTCTTCTACATTTGTAATAGTTCTTCGTTAGCTTTTAAACAACTTATTCACATATTAACAATGGCCAACTCTCCAAACAAACGAAAAGCTGAAAATGGTGAAGGCCCACCTTTAAAGCAACAAAAAATTACAGATTCGAATATTGAATTAACCCAGGATGAATGGTTAAAACAAATAGCATCAATTCTCAAAACTAAAGATGAAGCTCTGATCACATCTTCTTATGAATCGTATTTAAATTTTTATATCAATGATGGTCAAGTCTGGACAGAATATATTGAATACTTATTTGGGAAACCTGATGATAAATTAGATAAAAAGAAAATCGAACAAAAATTCTCAGAAGTTTTGACTAAAATTTATTATGTTGAATTATGGAGATTATATTTACGATATGTTCAAAGAATTAATCCAATTACACCAGATGGTGGAGAAAAATCCAGAACAATTGTATTAAAATCTTTTGATTTTGCATTAGATTCTGTGGGGATTGATTTTTTAAATGGTCAAGGACTGTGGAATGATTACTTAACTTATTTGCATAGTTGGAATACTGTTAATTCAAACGAAGACTCGACAAAGGAAGATTTAATGAGAAAAGCCATAAGAAAAATGATCACGATTCCAGGTTTATATTTGGAAGATAATTGGAAACTATATACAACTTTTGAAACTGAATGTAATCAATCAAAGGCTAGAAAACTAATTGGTGAAAAATCAAGTGAATATATGAAATTAAGGCCGTTAAATACTGAATTGATTAATTTAACAAAGCATTTAAAAGAAGTTAGAGAAAGAAAATATTTTAAAAGTCAATTAAAATATTGGAATTCTTGGATTCAATGGGAGATGGAAAATAAGTTAGGTTTAAATAATGAAGAATTAAATAAAAGAATCAATTATGTTTATAGATTATCCACTCAATATTGTAGATTACTACCAGAAGTTTGGTATAATTATGCATCTTACTTATCTATGGATAAACAAAAAGTTAATGTTTGTTTAGAAATTATTAGAAATGGTTTAATAATAAATCCTGAAAGCTTCACTTTAACTTTTTTGTTATCTAGTCAGTTTGAAAGTAAAGGTGAAATAGAAGAAATAAAAAAGACATGGGTTAAACTAATTGATAAATTAATGGAAAAATATGATTCCAACAATGTAAACGACGAATTATGCAGATCAATTACTAGTTGTTATTCATATTTAATGACAAGTGTTAAGAGAATCTCGGGTATTAAAGAGGCAAGGTCAATTTTTTCAATGGCAAGAAAATTCAAAGGAATAAAATGGAATGTTTTTGTAGATTATGCTTTGATGGAATATCAAGGGAATGATTTAAAAATTGCAAATAGGTCATTTGAATTAGCAATGAAATATTTTAATAAAGAAGTTGAGTTTATTATAAGTTTTTTGGACTTCTTAATTAACATCAAAGATTTAACAAATTGTAAAAAAACAATTGAACTATCATTAGAAAATTTTAAAGATGATAAAAATGCATTGAAATTAATTTTCAAAAAATATTTTAAAATTGAGTTGGAATTTGGTGATATAAATTCTATCAATTTGTTACAAAAAAGATTTGTTCAACAATTCCCTGATAAGTCCCCTTTTGATTTAACATTAACTGGTTTTACCAGCAAATATGATAATTTCAATCCGGTTAGGTTGTATGATACATATAAATCACCAATAGAAAACTCCGGTATCATATGCTTGGATGAAGAAGATGATAGCAATGAAAAGACAAATAGATTGGATGATATTGCATCTCTTGCAACTATAGAAATATCAAAGGATCCCTTTACTGTAAAGGATGAAATTTATAATTTGTTAAGAGTTTTACCTAAAGCAGAATATTATTCTGATAAACCTTTGATTTTCGATCCAAAGAAAACTGTTAACTTTTTTAAAAATCTTGATATTTGAAAATTTTATTAAACTGCTATATAATTGCTAAGATAGATAATTTAATTTTTTGTTTAAATAATAAATATAATTTATATTGTAACTGTCTCATTATCAATTAGGATTCTCCGTTTCTGCTGTTGAGAACTGATCACTTTACCTGTATTCATATATTTTCCGTTAACACACTTCCAAAATAAAACATAATTTCTAGTATTTGCTTTATAAGCGATGTTGATAAAATCACCCACAAATGGTATTAACCCAATTCCAAAATCAATTAGAATATTTCCAAGCATTTGTCCAGTAATTGTAATATCAACTTGTTCCACTTTAAGCATCTTATATAAGATCCATAAATTAATAGCCAAAACCGAAAATCCACCAATCACCGGAATAATTCCAATGATTGCACCAAATCCAATCCACATACCAAACTTACTAAAATATCTGTCCATCCAATAACACCAACCTCTGATTTCAAGTATTCCATTTTTAGTTTCAAGTGGAATGTAATCAGGTATATGTCTTGGTTTAGTCTTACCCCTCTTTTGGTAAAATTTTAATTCATCCTCAGGAATTGGTTCAACATAAGGATCCTCTTCCAATATTCCTATTTTAAGCGGATGAGTTGTGCCGAACTGATTTGTTAGTACAAACTGAATTTTAGAATGATGAAATGCTCTACGTAATACTTACTAACTTAACTGCACAAAATTTAGTAACCTGTCTGATAATATATGATGACATTTTCGAAGGATGATAGTTTTAAATAAAAAAATTCATTGGGAAATAGGATTAGACATCGAGATAAGTTGGTAGTACAACAACCTGAAATTGTGTTTAATAACGATTGCTATCAAGCCCCTATCTGCAGCAAGCCTTTAATTTCAGTTTTTCATTTTTTATTTGTCTCGCTCCTCCAATTTCTGAATGATTTCGTATAAACATATATTACCTACGTATAAAAAACATTTACTGCTATATAATTTAACACAAAATGCAACACCTAGATGATACAGATATCCCAATCCAACTTGTTAATCGAATTTTGCCATAAATCAAAAGTAATACCATCTGGATTAATACTCCAAAATTCCTGTATAATTGACCAAACCCGTTGGACACTACGAGAGTTAGTGGAATTGAGTATTTTTAAATATAGATCTTTAACCTTCAATCTATCCCGATGTTCACAAACTGCTGCTCCAGCAATAAGAAGAGAAAAGATAAGGTTATTATTAAGCGATGTTCCGGTCAATGCTTCCATTTCCTTGAAAATATGCAAAATAAGTTGCTTAATTTCATAACTTATAGATGAAAGTTCTTTTATTTTAATTTTCAAAAACAGCAATATAGTTTTTTGAAGTAAGTTAAAATAATTCAAGTAAAATTCTTTTTCTTCATTTTTTACTCTTTTTAACGCAGAAATTCTAGGAACAACATCTTTAATTTTTTTCTCTAATGCAACTGTATGTAACTGAACCCAATCATGAAATTCCATTCTAATATTTTCATATTGATGATAGATCTCTGTATTTATAAACAAAATTTTTTCTTCATCTGATTCTCTCAGATCAAGCTGTGGTTTAATATATGAGCAATAGAAATCAATTGGACCATTTATTTTAACAATAAAACTATCATACACAGTATTGACCTCACCTAGAATCATATATAATCCCATACAGCATCCCATCAGTGGATCCATCACATCACATTTTAAAATTTGATTATTAGAAGGTTTCGATGTATTACTTTTAACTTCTTCTAAGATATCACCTACTCCTTCAAAACTTTGGTTCAAAACTTTTCTATATTCTAATTTAGAAAATAAGGGGCCCACTTTATTACTATTCGTGACTTTTATCAATTTCAAAACATCTTGATAGAAAAACCAGTTTATAACCCATAATGCAATTGAGGTGTCTTTTATCATTAACAAAATTTCTTGCAATCCAAATTTCCTCAAAATTTTATAAAGTCTTTCAAAACTTTGTTTCCATAAATCTGAATTACCTCCAGTGGATGCAATTAATGTATGACAGGTTAAACAAACAACCAAATCAATCAAATCACTTTCCGAAAATTGATAATCATCAATTTTCATCTCCAATTGATCACATATTATAAAAGATTCTAACAAAAATTGTTCAGCTCTACTATCAGCATTAACTGATAAAGTCCAACCACAAAGAGTAAATAAAATAGCCTTACTTTTAGAGGCTAAAGGTAATAACATATTGTAACAATGGTTATATTTATCAGCATAAATACCATCATAATGGAAATTGCAAAGTATCGACATTGCAGTAAATTCAAGATCAATCGATAACGTTGAATCCAAACTATATGGGGATCCGAAATTCTCAAAATTTAAACTTTCTGATATAATATAATCTGGAATAACAAATGGCAAATCTTTAATCTCTGTAGATTCTAATCTTGAACTGTCAAACCAGCTAGCTTTAATGTCTTCAATTTTTGGTATTGGTGAAGATGTTCTTGGTGCTATACCCAGAGCAGTCTCCGATTTTAGAGATCGTTTTTGGATTTTTGTCTTTCCCTGATACACACAAGAAACACTCCTCGTTGAACATGCAGAACATGAAGGTCTAATTTCATCACATCGTTTCTTCCTTCTTCTGCACTCATTACAACTCAACGATGATCTTTTACTTTTACCAGTAGTAATAAACTTAATATTCATATTAAACAGGAAAAAAAATCATAAATTTGACATAGACTAAAAATGTTGATTCTGGAGAAAAACTAATATGCTCCTATTTATACAAATTGGCCAGTTTGTATTAATTTCAAGAAAAGCTTTCTTCGTGAAATTTCGTTATCTATCAAAAACATCTATTGTGTTATTGTGTAAATTCGCGATCATATTCCTGGATTTTTCATGTCTTATACATACCTACTCGGCCGAGAAAGAACCATTAAGACCTTTCAACTTGTGTATTTGTTAAAACATTAAAAGGGATTTTCAAGAAACTCTGTGTTACCACTTTCTCACTGTATAAATTATTTCAATAACTGGCTCAAGATCAGCCATAATTATAAAAACTCATAGGTTAAACGGACAGTAGTAACTCAGCTGTAAAAATTTGCCAAATTCCTTCCGACCGGTGCCACAGTTATCCATTCTCTTTGTTATTATTTGTGGGATTTGCTTAACTTGTGTGGTTTCATCAATTTGTTAATATGTCAACTTATTTAAATTCCACTTCAGAACTTAAAACAACTTTTTTTCAAAATAACCGTTGAAATGTAAATGTCAAGATAAGAGAAGATTTTGACACATTAATTACCTTTTTTGGCACTCCCGATTTCTCATTTTACTTTACACTAAAAATATCTAAGAGTTTTATGGAAGACTTTAAACTTAAACTTTTTATACAAATAAATAACCAAACACATTATAATAAAAGATTAATTATATTAATCATACAATATCTAAATTAATAAAGTCCCGTTTATGAATTCTTTCACTCAAATTACAGCTTCTATTTTTGAAACAAATGTTCAATTAATTTCTCAATATACATAGACCTTGCTACGCACATATAAACAAGAGAAGATTTAAATGTGCTATTCAACTCATAAATGAGGAGATAACACTTCTCCGAGTTAATCCATATTAATAACAGCTCTGATACAGTCACCGCTATGCATATCATGGAAAGCTTGGTTAATTTTATCTAGTGGATGTCTGTGAGTAATAAAGTCATCAACTTTTAAAGTACCATTCATATATCTATCAACTAATTCTGGCATCTGCGTTCTACCTTTGACACCACCGAAAGCACAACCTTTCCAAACTCTACCAGTAACTAATTGGAATGGTCTAGTTGAAATTTCTTTACCAGCAGCGGCAACACCGATAATAATGGATGTACCCCAACCTTTGTGACAAGATTCTAAAGCATTTCTCATAACTTGAACATTACCAGTACAGTCAAATGTCCACTCGAAACCACCGTCAGTCATTGAAGTTAACTTTGAAACAATGGTCTCACCTTCTTTTAAGTCTTTCAATGGGTTAACAAAATCAGTTGCACCGAATTTTGTTGCCCACTCTTTCTTATCCTCGTTGATATCAATAACAATAATCTTACCAGCTTTCTTTTCAACAGCACCTTGAATAACTGATAAACCAATACAACCAGCACCAAAAATACCAACGGTATCGCCTTCTTCGATTTTAGCGGTGTTAACTGCAGCACCGTAACCAGTGGTAATACCACAACCCAATAAACATGTTCTGTCCATAGGAGCCTTTGGATCAACGGCCACAACTGAAATATCGGCAACAACAGTATATTGGGCAAACGATGAACAACCCATGTAATGGTATAATTTTTCACCCTTACAGGAGAATCTTGAAGTACCATCTGGCATTAAACCCTTACCTTGGGTATCTCTAATTTTACCACATAAGTTGGTCTTACCAGATTTACAGAATTTACACTCACGGCATTCTGGAGTGTATAAAAGAACAACATGATCGCCAACTTTAACATTTTCAACACCCTCACCGATAGATTCCACAATACCAGCACCTTCATGACCGAAGATCACAGGGAAAACACCCTCAGAATCTTGACCGGATAAAGTGTAAGCATCGGTGTGACAGACACCTGTGTGATCAACCTTAACCCTAACCTCGTGAGCTTTTGGTGCACCAACTTCAATAGTTTCGATGGATAATTCAGAACCAGCTTTCCATGCGACAGCTGCTTTACAAGTGATAACCTATAATATAAAATTGATGGTTAATAATCAAGTACTTATGGAATATAAGGAATACTCATAATAGAAATTTCACATACCTTACCTTCAGTGGACATTTTTAAATGAAATATATTTGACTAGATGCAATTGGAATAGGATTGTACTAATATGATTAAAAAAAGAAGTTCAAAACTTATATGAAAATTAAGAGTGCAAGATGGTGTCTTCTTATACAAGGAGTCAGCGTGGGAAAATTAAACCATATCGGGTGAAGCGAAACAGTTTGCGCTTTTCGAGGGATCTGGTTTCCAATTAGGGAATAATATTTTTGTGCATTTTATTATGATGGAGCTTCAATTGCCTTGAAACGATATCAGTTTACTCAATATCTTGTTAAAGGCCTTGATAAGCTTGAATTTTTTGAATAATTAGGTCGACACTATTATAGACAATAAACATTTCTATGAGTGTATTGATAGAAACTAGCGAGGGGAATTTGGTTATTGACCTTGATGTTGAGAATTCACCCGATGAATCGTACAATTTTATCAAATTATGCAAATTGAAATACTATCATTATAGCCCCTTCATCAATATTGAAAAAAATCAGTCTGTGCTGTCGGGTAACCCGTCTTATCCTCATAAACCAGATATAATCAATTTGAAGGATATGGTGCCCAATTTAAACAGGATTTTAAAACCATCAGACAATAATCTATCCCAAATTAATGATGTTGGTACGGTTTCCTTTTTATTAGATCCCGTATCAAATTGCTTTGCTTCGGAATTTGTAATAACTCTCATTAATACTAATAATACATCAAATTTAAGATCTCTTAACTCTCAAATAACAACTTTTGGTAGAGTTGCTGAAGGTTTTCCTCTCCTTGAAAAGCTTAATAACTGTTTAACAGATGAAAATAAGAGACCTTTTAAAGATATTAGAATATTACATACTTTCATTATTAGTGATCCATTTCCAGATCCAGATTCTGAATTGTTTATAAGTTCACCTTCAAGCCCGTATCCTACGAATGAGCAGATTGATTCTTTTCGTTTGTTAATTGATGATCTCAATGAAGATGAAGAAGAAACGGATGAAAAAGTAAATGAAATAAATTCCACTTCAGCAGCTTTTACATTGCAGCTATTAGATGATTTACCATCAGCATCAATAAAACCAAGTGAATTTGTTTTATTTATCTGTAAATTAAACCCCATTACAACTGAATCCGATTTAGCCTTAATTTTTTCAAGATTTGGTAATGTTAAAGCTGTTGAAATTATTAAAGATAGGGAAACAAAACAAAGTTTATGTTATGGGTTCATTGAATTTGATAACAGGCAAAGTGTAGAAAAAGCTTATTTGAAAATGAAAGATGTTTTCATCGATGATAGAAAAGTACTTGTTGATTTCAGCCAAAGCGTGAAAAGAAGTAGTTCTTGTAACACATATAATTATGACAAAAAGAAAAGGAGAATATTTGATGGGGATGATAATAATAACAATTATAAGAGGATCTCTAAGGGCGCTCATAGCAGTAGTTCACATAGAGATCATGATAGTAAGTATAAAAACAAATCACGTGCACATAAGTACAGAGATTAAAGTATTGGATCTCTATATAGAGATCAAGCTAGAGGTGGATATCATTCGGATAAATATGATAGAGAATTGCATCTTGATTTTGATGAAAAAAATTATCATAAAGAACGAAGCTCAGATAAAGAGGCATTGTGGTAAAATAAATTTAATATTAATGATGATTATACTCTGATTCTATTCAAATTCATAAAATGGTGTTCTTTTCTATATAATATACATAAAAATTATAACTAAAAAGGTAAATAGATCGATTTATACAATTTCTATAAAATTAAAAGAGAGAAAATCAACCCTTGTGGCTAATTTGGTTGACCATGAAGTCTTTAATAAAAGGTGTATTGTTTAAAATATTGACACCTAATGATCTTGCCCAAACTAATGGAGCGAAATCTGTTGAGTAAATCTTATGGATTTTATCAACAATACCCAACAGAACATGATTGGCAGGGTATCTTTCAGCAAAGTATGGTTCTAATGCAAACTTAGTACCAATATCTAAACCCCTTTCTGTTGCTTTTTCTAAAGTCTCAACTAAAGATTTGGCATCTCCTTGGCCCATGTTTAAGCCCTGACCTGCCAATGGATTAGTGGTATGAGCAGCATCACCAACCAAAGCAACTCTTTCATCAACATAGTTATCCGCATGCGATAGCTTCAATGGAAACTTACCCCTGGATCCAGGAACAATGGATTCAATTTCTAATGGAAAACTTTCAACTTCTTCTGGAGTAGTTAATTTCTTATTGAAAAGTTCTAATCTCCAATTAATTTCATCAATTAATGACTCATCGTTCTTTTCTGCTAACTCAAACAAATAACTTAATTCTTCGGGACTTAACTTTGCACCTGCATTTATCATCGCAACAAATTTATCTTCTGAAAGATTTGTCAAAGTAGCTGCAAGTTCTGGTGGAACAGACCAAACTAAACTACACCAATTATTTGGTAATGGTAGTTGTGCCAGAGGACCAGACTTCAAGAATCTTTGCCAACCAGTTGGGTATCTAAATTCTGTTTCTTTGTACTTACAAGTTGCGACAACACCCCATCTGTTATAAGACCAACCACGAGATTCAATTTGGGCAAATTTTCTAGCAGGGGAATTATATCCGTCACATCCAACTAACAATCTAGTTTTAATTGAATCTCCATTTGATAATTTAACAATTGGCCATTCGTTTTGAGAATCTTTGGATATTGAAACAACTTTAGTCTTATCAAGGATATCTAATGGATTTGTAGAATGTTCACTATTTAATTCTTTAATTCTTTGTAGTAAAGCAGATTGAATATTAAAATTTTCAATCATACTTGCCAAATCTGGAGCGTCAAATTCCAACTTAGCATTAGTAGCACCATCATAAGTGTGAATATTATCGTAGGACTCAACTCTTTCTTCTTTAACATGATTCCATGCTCCAATTTTCTTCAAATAATCAATCGAAGCAGGTGTAAGACTAACAACTCTGTTTAAAAAATCGGTCGGTGGGGTTTTATTAAATTCCTCTAATGGTTCTAATAAATTACCTCCTTCAATCAAAGTGCAACGTAAATGTTGCAAAACTGAAGAATTTTTGAGGGCAGAACCTAAACTTAATCCTGCTGGACCACCACCAATAATGACAATGTCAGCCAAATGAGTTTTAGGGCCTACTGATGTTGTTAGGTATCTTTTAAACATTTGAATAAACAAGTAAAAATGGTTGCTTAAATAAAGAAAGCCAAGTGGTACGATCCATCAAAAGGTAAAGATGTGTAATGTCAAATATATTCATGGTACCTCAGTATCCATCTACAAACACCATGCGCCACAAGTGTTGCCATATGTGGCGCGTGATGCGATTGAAACTTTTTTCCGATTTTACATATATCACCCATGGAAGCTGAACTTCATGGAATTTTCAAGGAAGAATTACTAGAAGGCTTAATAGACAGAAGTCTTTTTAGAGTTTTTAATATTTCAAGTTGTGTGTTATTAATTTTTTGAAGTCGGCTTTTTTCCGTTATCCTTCACATTCAACATCCTCCCTTCCGATTCAAAATCACTTTTCACCTTCATTGACTACACGTTTTTTTTCAAACTCTTATACAATGTTTAGATCACAGTCATCTTCATTACTTGATACTGTTACGGTTAAGGATTTACAATTCAATATTACTGTTTTAAATGAACGGAAATCTTTATTATTAACTGCTAATCTCTACACAAATTTTGCAAAAGCTGGCTCAACAGATGATTTAAAATATTCTATCAATTATGCAGTGTTATCTAGAAATTTTAAAGAGTTCGAGCAAAATCACAAGAAAAAAAACTTTCTATCAATGGTCGATCTAGGAGATAAATTATTTCAAGATGTTGTGTTTGAAAATAATTGTTCAAATGGTTCTTTGTCTATCAAATGTAAAGAAACAAACTATGAATATATTGTTACGTTAAATAGAGTGTTAAAAAATGGTACAGTTACTAAATCAAATGTTCATGATAAAATTGAAATTTTAAATATTTCTTTAGACACAATCATAGGAATTTTTACTTTTGAAAGATTCAAAAAACAGCCTGTTGTGTTGAATGTTTCTATTGATATTGATCTTTCAAGTGATAATCTTGCACGTAATAAAATCAACTCCTCCATAGGAAAATTAGTTTCAGATTACGTTGAGAACTCAAATTTCAAAACAGTAGAAGCGTTAGTTTTAAATGTTACCAAGCTAGTGTATAATATTTTACCTGAAACATTGGATTGCAAGGTGGAAGTTTTGAAAACAGACATACTTGAATATACTGATGTTGGAGTTTCAATTATTAGAAACAAAGATGAGATTAAAGAGATTGAATCCGACGTTGTGAAATTCAATAAATCAGATATCACAACTGATAAATTTTTGATTCCAAATTTAAATTCAGAAACTATTCAGCACGAAGATAATGAAATCAGGAATCATTCAGTTTATTTAGCATTTGGTTCAAATATAGGACACCAGCTCAATAATATTAATGAGGCAATTGATGAATTGAATTCACACCCTGAAATCAAAGTTCTACAAACTTCATCATTATATAAGTCGAAACCAATGTACTATTTAGATCAACCCGACTTTATAAATGGCTGCTTGAAAATTACAACTACATTATCACCACTTGATCTCTTGAGTATATTGAAAGATATAGAATATAATACATTAAATAGAGTTAAGAAGTTTGATAATGGACCTCGGACAATTGATTTGGATATTTTATTATATGATAATTCGATTGTTAATCTTCCAGAACTTAATATCCCACATATTCGAATGATTGAAAGATCTTTTGTGCTCGTTCCTTTATGCGAATTATTACCAGTTGAATTCATTCATCCTCTTACTGCTGAACCGATTCACGATCATTTGAAGCAGCTTAATGTTAATGCACCATCTCCTGATATTCAAGAATCGTCAGATTTAATAACGGTAATACCACTACCTACTAGAAATGATTCTAAGTTTAGATACCTGGAGTATGATTTAGTCTATAATAAAACAAGAACGCAATTGATGAGTATATTAAATATTACTCCTGATTCATTCAGTGATGGATCGATTAATAATCTTTCCTTAAATAAAACCATGGAAAAAGTTGAAGATATGGTTTTAAATAATATTGATATAATTGATATTGGTGGTTGTTCTACACGTCCGGGATCTAAACAGCCAAGTGAAGAAGAAGAATTAGATAGAGTGTTACCTGTTATTAAAATGATTAAAGAAAAATTTGGAAGCAAAGTGATTCTTAGTGTTGATACTTATCGTTCAAAGGTTGCGGAAGAATCAATCAAATTAGGTGCAGATATTATCAATGATATTAGTGGTGGTTTATTTGACTCCAAAATGTACAATGTTGTTGCTGAATATGGCGTTCCATATATCATAAATCACACAAGAGGTAACATTAAAACAATGTCCACATTGTCTGATTACAGTGCTACAGGTGATGGTAATATTAAAATTTACAACGAAAGAGTTACTAAGGAAGATGCAGTCGTTGTTGAGGTTAGTAAAGAATTATCAAAATTAATTGAAAAAATGTATTCTGAAAACGTGAAGAGATGGCAATTGATTTTAGATCCAGGTTTAGGATTTGCTAAAAGACTAAATGAGAATTTAAGCATCATTAGAGATTTACCATATCTGAAAACATATAAACAGTATAATTCTGATACCGATTGTTATATATCATTTGATTATATACCTGTTTTATTAGGACCATCAAGAAAGAAATTTATTGGCACAATTACAGGTAAAGAAACCGCATCCGAGAGAATTAATGGCACAAGTGCATCAATAACAGCGGGAATTGGATTTGGTGCTGATATTGTTAGAGTTCACGATTATAAGGAAATGAAAGATGTTTGCTTGATGTGTGATGCAATATATAAAGGATTACATTAGTTGTATAATTAAATTTGACATAATATTCGTTATTTATATATATATAGTAAAGTGTATATCTAATAGGGTCATTTTTTCTCCTTTTTTTATTTATATGATTTCCACCTACACGATAACTAATCACTACAAATAAAATTAGCGATTGCTTCTAATTTTCTCAATCATTTCTGACTTCATACTTCTCTAATTTTATCTTCCTTCTCCATCTTCATTCCACACACAAATACACTTAATTCTCTAAGGTGGTAAAGAGGATCAAACAAAGAACAAAAAAAACTAAAAAATAATGAAAAAAATGGAAAAGAAAAATGAAAAACAAAAAAAAATAAAACAAAATTTGAAAACTTTGTAATCAAAATAGGGTTAATATTAAAAGAAAAAAGTTATAAAAGAATAAAAAAAATAGGAGAATTGAAAACAAGCGTATATTTGATCTTCTGCTTCACTCACTCTTCTCTCTACAACACAAACAAAACTAAAAAAAATATTAACACAAACAAACGCAAAATAGGTCAAGTAACTATTAAAGGTAACTAAAACCCAGTAAAAGCAACTTCAACGACTAATTTATTCTTGAGTTGGGCAAAACTTTGAAATGTGACCTTCTTGGTTACATTTGTAACAAACCTTTGGAGTACTGTTGGTGTTAGCATTAGTGTTAGCAGCTTGAGTACAATCTCTGGAAATGTGACCAGTCATACCACAGTTGTAACATTTTGGACCACTTGCTTGACAATCTTTAGCATAATGGTTGGCACCACCACATTTGAAACAAGAAATTTTTGATGATGATGATGATGATGGAGCAGCTGGTGGGGCAGCAGCTGTAGAAGCTGGAGCATGACAATCTTTAGCCATATGACCGAATTTACCACAATTGTAACATTTGGTTTGAGATTTTTGAGGTTGTGGACATTCAGATTGAACGTGACCAATTTGCTTACAGTTGTAACATTGTTTTTGAGTAGTTTGTTTTGGTAATGGGCAATCTTTTGATTCGTGATTTGGTTGCTTACAATTGTAACATAATCTTTCAGCTTGATCACAATCTTCAGCTTTGTGACCAGCTAAACCACACTTGTAACAGGTTCTTGGGAAATGATGAGAAGACATTTTCTAATAATTCGATATATTAATATATGAGTATATACTTTAAAGTTCTTTACGAAAGAGAGGGGAATAATTGATGAGAAAAGTGGCAAGCTCAAAAAGTTGGACGATGGGAGGAGGTAAATTTTTCAAAACTTCCAACTGAAAATTTTTTCAAGCAGTCGCGTCGATCCGTAAATTTATTGAAAAATCTTCATTAGTTCATCCTCGTTATCTTCATCATCTTCATCATCTTCATCATCTTCGTCATTTTCATCAACTTGGTTCAAAAATGAGGCAGTTTTTTGATCTGTGTTTTTATCTCCTAGGCCATCTAAAATCAAATTAATTGGATTATTTTCTTCTTTTCTTCCTCCTATTTCGTCCTCTTCGGATATTAAAGAAGTTTCATCATCTAATCTAATTTTATCCATAATGTATAAACCATAATCATTTGTATCCTCCATTTCATCATAAGCATCTTCAAGATCAAATTTTTTATCAAATTTATTTCTATCTTTTAAAATTATCCTAGCAATAATCTCAGGAGTTAAAACGTAAAGTGAAAATTCTGATAATCCCCAAAATTGAACAACTTTATTAAATTTACGTTTATTTTTTAATGATTTTCCTAATGTGTCGTCTTCCAGTATAAATTTTGAAATTTTAAAGCCTCTAATTGAACCTATATAACCAAAATATTTATTCTTAGGTATATTAATCAATTCCATGTCTGTAATTGTTGATCTATGTGAACTACTATTATATTTTTTAGCAATATCATAAAAATAAGAAGCTGTCTTACCATTTAAAATATTTTCAATTAAATCTCTAAAATTTTCAACAATATTTTTTAATTCAATATTATTCTTAATTATTATTGGATTAAAATCCGGTCTTAATTTAAAATATTTTTCTTTGACTTTTTCAATTTTATTTGAATCGCCTAATATTGAGCTAAAGTTATTTGAATCATTTTTCGAATGGATTTCTGTTGTATCAATATTTATTAAATTATCATCGATATCATCAATGATTTTGAAATTTGTTTTATTAAATAATTTTGAAGTTAATGATCCTTCTTTGGGAGTTTTTTTCAATTTAATTTCCTTTTGTTTTTTCAGCTCATCAACTTGTTTTTGTAATAATTTTGATTTTTCTTTTATATTATTGATATCAAATTCTTTCATTAATTCATCAGATTCAATATTATCACTAAATATTAAATCATCACTTTTTAAATTATCAGGCCTTTTAAAAATATTTTCATCGTTGGAATTTGCAATATAAACATCTTTTTTACTTTTTTTAAAAATATTTTGTTTGCTTAAATCTGAAGTATTTACGCTTAAATTATCAATAAGTTTCCTTTGATTTTTACCAATTAATTTTGATTTTTTATTTGTACGTTTATTTGTGTTTACACTTTTTAGAATTTGTCCTTTATCGATTAATTTATAATCAGGAATGTTATCATATGATTTTAAAGAGCTTGTTGTTAATTTTTCATTATCACTTGCTGAAACTGTATTTGGGTTATGAATAACACTCGAAGATCTTGAATTTAGTTTATTATCTCCTTTTTCAGATTTATTAAATGATGGATTATTTAGACTTCCAAGATCTCTTTTCATAATACTAAAAATAAATGATAGTAGTAGTATAAGGCTTGAAATTTTCTATAATTGAATTATTACAAAAAAATAATGGAAAAAACTGAATAATTGATACATTTAAGAGAAAAATATATTGATTTTTGTTTCCGTGCGTTTTCCTTTTTATGTTAACGATGGTTCAAGTGTCTAATTTTTAATCCGTAAGGTAGTTTTCCCCAAATTAGTGAAAAAATATCACACCTATTTATCTATATATTTGTTCTCTAGATATTGATCTATATTCAGTACTTTACTCAATTGTAAATTTCAATGTTGACCCATAATTAGGTTTAGTCCAATAACTCTTGTTTGTGTGTATTTGTTCAATGTTCTAGCTTAGTCATTAAAAAACTATATTTACAAATATTTTTTTAGTGATAATATGAATGAGTTTTTGAATATTCATTAAAACTACAGATATCTCCATATATATTATTTTCAAAACAGTAATATGCTGAAATTATTTTACAAATATTTTATAACCACCACCGTGAATTTCTACTAAATTATCGTTTGAGTATAAAAATTGACTGTAATGGTGTAATTTTCAAACTGCGGAAGTAATCCGGCAGAAGTGAAGAAGTTGATGGAATAGAGGATTATTCGTATGATAATATATGCATAGTTAATATCAGAGTTACAGTATCTAGAATACAACACCCACTAAAATAAATAATGTTAAGCATACAAAAATATGAGCTAAACATAATATTAATGAACCTATAGTTACCTAACAAATCATTAGGAAGATCTTACACCTAAAATGCATGTTAAGTAGAACAAGCAAATTAACACAACATTTTCAATTGCTCATGCGTTCTGCAATTGGATATGTAAAGTCAATAAAAAGAAAATATATGAAATGTGTGTGAAACTTACTATTTTTCGTAAATAAACCAGGCTGCTTTGACTGCTTTGGCTGCTTTGGCTGCTTTGTCTGATTTGGCTGCTTTGTCTGCTTTGTCTGCTTTGTCTGCTTTGTCTTCTTTGTTTGCCCTACTGATAAAATCTTTGAAATCTAAGAAGTCTGCACGTTTAACATTAAGGGCACTTAAGAATTGAATCTTAGTTGATAAGGCGCTTATGGTGAAAATACTAATACTAAGCACGAAGAAAATGCGTAAAATGTAGTGGGTACACAAATCCCTAATTAAATGGCTAATGAGTCAGCAACAGCAAAGTATAGCTCAACAAATTTACCATAGTTTGCCCTTTGCTGGACAGTTGAGTTTACTGATTCATTAGACATTCAACAATTGTCCAGGCGGACAATTGTTGAACCTACCGAATATACCCTACCGTACTTGTTGAGTAGGCTAAAACTAATAAATAGAATTAATTGACTGAGGACGCGGCGTTTATCAGCTAATTTTTATTTTTTAGTTTTTGATTAATTAATTAATTAATTTCAGGAGAGATGCACTCACACTTGTGCAAACTCCGATATCTTTATCTAAAACAAAAACTCGGTAAAGCGTATTAATGCTGCTACTTATTGTGTGTTCCATATTCAGCCATATATCGGCCGAATAGCACACATAATAAATTACATTTATGAATGATCAATTTATCAAAGCAGAAGTAAAACTAATATATTGTGTTACTGAACACTTTAAATTGTAAATATAAAAATATAAATAAATAAAATAAGGTAATAGAAAATAAATAAGTAAATTATTAAAGGTAAAGTAATAAGATGTAAATGAATTGTACGTAGTAAATAAATATAACTGTGGCAAAGTTAGAAATGAAATGAAGTAAAAACACAAAACCCAAGACAATTTTATACCGAAAAAAATATTGCAGTAAAATTGTAGTTTCCGAAAAAGCATTAAAAATATATTATTATGATGATGATGATGATGATGATGATGATTAATAAGTATTATATTCACTGACTTAATTGTAACCTCAGTTTTTCAATCTCTTGATTTTTTTTATCGTTATCGTCTTTTAGGTGCATTAAATATTTAGTAACCATGTCTAAAATCATCGATTTATTTAATTTTTTACTATCATTTTTAACAATTTTCTTACCGTTAACTTCGGTTTCACAGTCAATTTCAAATGCAACACCTTCTTCTGACATCCATGGAACCAATTTTTGTAGATTTGCGATTTTCGAATTAATATTGATTCTGTATTTTCTTTCAATTTTATTATGTGCCTTTCTCTGGGTCATGCTCATTGGTTTTTTGATTCTACCTGACGAGCTAGAATTTGAACCGATTGAAGAATCACTGTTGACTGAATTTGTCGAGGTAGTAGAGGTTTTCCTTCCCTTAGATCTTGTATTAACAGGTCTGTTATTAGACTCTAATGTTATTTTTGAAATTAAGTTATTGTTTTCGAACTTTGGTGATGTCGTTAAATATGGTGAAATACAAGAATCTGGAGAGTTTGTTATATTATTGTTATTAATTTTAGCATCTTCTTCTTCCCCCTCTTCCTTTTTAACGGTGATAGTTTTATTGTCGATATCGTCGTTGGCCTTATTATTATTATCTTCATTGTTCTCTTCATTGTTATCTTCCTCCTCTTCAAAACTAATGCAGTCTTGAATAACAGGAACATCGAATAATGAGGAGGTCGATGGATAACTCGAAACATTTGAGGAGTTTTTTGAAAGTTCTGGCCCCACTTGGTATTGATAGTCCAAATTACTTAGTAAACTCAATTTGCTCTCATCTTCTTCATCGAGGTCATTCATCCAAGATGGAATGTTGATATCCGAGAGAGTACCAAATTGATGGTTGATATCAGATTGGTTTAACTGATTTAACTGATTTGAATGAACATTTGGATTATTATTAATATCATGATGAGGTAAACTAACAAGACTGAACATATTGGATTTATTAAATTTGTGTATAATTAATTAAATTAATAAATTAATAAATTAATAACTAGTAATAAAGTAATGACATATTCATAACTGAAAGTCTTGAAATTGGAGGGGAATCGAGCGTGTTTTATACTTAAAATAATAAAAATTTGGGCACATCCAGATCCCCATTTTTAATAATCGATTGCTAGCAACAAGTAATCATGTACATACAAACAAAAGTATGGAAAACTAACCGTTTCGGTAGTATGACGGAATGGTTAAAAATTCATTTTTTCAAGGCGTTGCCATCTAACTATTTCGGCTCGTTCGATTTATTTTTTTGCATGCGTCTACGACATGCCACGATCTTCCCTTAATTTCCCCTCCCTCACTCACAAATTTTAGTTCGATAGTATAACAAAAACCATTTGATATAATATAATTACACGTCATATGTCAATATCATGTTATATTAATACGAGTATGAACTATTCGGTGATAAATAATTCCAAATATGAAATTTATTATTTAATAGGCATTATACTGTTATACTGTTATACAGTTATAGCTAAATGGAATTATTAATAATATTTTACTTTAGAGTTTAAAATGAACCTTCCAGGCACAACACAATAATTTCATTTACAAAGATTTCAGTAATAGAGATGTTAATGTTTTGTCCCTGATTAGATGTGAATGGTATCAAAATCGAATATTCAATTACTGTTTTATTAACTTTCTTTCATAGCGAACATCAATCCCTAAAAAATAATAAATTGCATACAATAGTAACTGAAGGTGATGTTCTTGTTTGACAGATAAACAAACCTATTTCAGGTATATATGTATGAAGTGTGTATGTTTGTATCTACCATATAGTATAAGTGTAGTTATTTTCTTAAAGTTGACACTGTGATGTTATAATCACACTCTACAACTCTTACGTTTATTCATCCAATTTATCTTTCAGCAATGCACGCATGGGATATTTTTCACTCTAGAATGTGCTCGAATTTTTTAAAGGCCAATTTCGCCATATGTAGGTTTCTAATTATAATGTAATTTTTCTAAGAGTGGGGCACGCCTGTGGTATAATTCGGGTCGAATATACCCCCACTTCCGCGCTGATCATTAGATAAACTCCGAAAATCAAGGACTTATATCTAATTGATTGATTTTTAAACATATGTATCGATTATGCGAACACATTAATACTAATTCAGTTATTTATTTGTTTCATTATATTCATTGTGCTCATTATATCATACGTATATATACTTTGTGTAGTTGATTCGCAACATATTATACTCCCTTAGCATTAAGCAGTAGTGTGCGACTGAATTGATTCTAAAGTTACTCAGGGCTGAAGTATAAATCAATCCTGAGTGGAACAGCAAATTAAAAGAGAATTATTCATATAGATGGATGGATGGATGGATGGCTGGATAGATATTTGTTATACATTAAAATTATATATCAGTTCATCTTATATACTGGACATTATTTTTTATCGTTTAACAATTGCTAGTTTACTACAACGATTTTAATTTTTGTAAGCCAATCGGATCCAATTTTTGCAAACTAGAATTTCATTTGTTTTTATCAACGTTGTACTCCGAACACCGAATTGTTACATTTTATTTTAGCGCTTTAGACACAGGTCTCGCTAAAAACTTATTTTTTTGTTGTCGACTATATTGTATTGTTTTAATTTTTATTATTTTTTAATTTTAATGATTTTTGTTTTTTTTGCGTGAATTATACCCAATTGATTATACCCCGACTATATATAATTGTATTCGCATTTTAGTGTGCAAATTCTAATAGCAGTTAACAGATATCTTATTAACCGGAGATACCTCTTTCAAGAGTTTTTTGTTTTTTATTGTTGGATTATACTAAAAATATGTGTACTTACAATATTTCCAATCTGAATAAATATAAAGAAATATGCCCCGTTTTTAATTTAGTCAATAAAATTATTTAAATTATTTTTTATAAGATTATGATAAAAAAATAAGAAAATAAAAAACTAATAAGGCCAAGCAAATGTTAATTACGGTAATCTTTGTAATCTTGAAGCCAAACTTGCCGTAATCTGTATCAAAAAATGCCACTCTTATCCCGATTTCGATACATTATATTTAAACACATTGAATAAAAATATTTTTTTGTTTTTATATTAAATTTTGGGCATGAGGGTGGGATGGAAAGCGTAGACGAAATCAAAAACATAACGTCACGGAATTAAACATGAATTATTATTACAGTTTTCTCTATTCCCAAGTACATAACCGATTATCAACAAATTTTAATGCAATGGACTGTAGAACTCAATTTTCACTTACTTTATGACTTCTGTTTTTTCCAGTATATTGACAAATACATGCTGGTTTTTTGAAAGTTGACTTTTATCGGTGATGATATGAGGGCTTTTAAAACACAACTTTTATCGTTGAACGTACGACACTTTTTTCTACTCTTTATGAAATAAATCATGTCTAAATAAACGTGGGATTTGAAGAGAAATAAAGGGACGGTCCACCATAAAAAGTTCAAGATCATCCAATCCAGAAACTTAATGGAAATAAAAGATATGGTTTGTCTTTATTCGAACTAGACCACTGGATAATGGTTGTTGATATATCATGACTTGTCTATTATGTGCTGATTTTTTTGATTTTTGAATTATAATAGAAAAAATTCCGTTAATTAATTAATTAATTTATTAATTATACAATAATTTTTTCTTGTGTTATCCAGCCGTACGAAAGCATTTATTTGCATTTTAATTTCAACACATTCAATATATCTAGTTTAGTAGACTAAAGTTTGATCTTATATAATCTTTAGCTACTAAATTTTATGTAATCATAAAAATATAATCTTTAATTACTAAATTTTATATGATCCCAAAAATATAATACTTTATCAATTTTGAATTCTGAACGGAACACGATCAATTGATTATTTGAGGCAATTATAATGCTCAAAATAAATATTAGGTCAAGTCCAGCTTAAACAAAATAGATTATCAACAATAAAATAAAATATAATAGAAAAGATAGTTATAATATATTGATAATTTAAAGCAGCCAACATCATCATGATTGGCTTTAACAGATCTTATGGCTAGCCATGCACTTATACATTTTGCGGCTCACATTGATAGAGATCTATTATAAAATATAGCTCGTAGTGTGCTGGCAAATTATTAACCTGCCCACAAAATAAAATAAAATAAAATAAAATAAAAATATCGTACTATTTCGGTTAAAATTGAAATGTACAATTCACCACGGGGCTTTTCCAAAAAATATACCATGTACTTTTCATTCACCAAAATGTAAGGATTCCTGGCTTTTATCGTATATAGAAACCGTATTACACTAGTTTACTTTTAGTTGAATTTTTATATTTTCTCTCCATATTTCCCCTTGGTTGTTAGATATAACTCTAACTTTCACGTTTTAAAACTTTCTAAAATATATAAAATACTAGCATGACAAGTGGTCAGATCGAATTAAACTTCCGAATTGTGGTATAGGTCATAATTCTGTTCCTCACTTTGAAATGCTCGGGGTATTTCTAAATTAAATTTTAATAAAAACAAGTTGACGGGTTGTTGATTTTTTAAAATTAACGATATTGTGCCGTATTTTTATTCTCTCCTGGAAAGTTAGCTTCTTAACTATAATTTTTCTACATTATTTATTAATCTCGGAACTTATAATTCAGATTAAAATTTAAAAACGGATCCTAAAGTAAGGAAGTAGTATTTGTTGTACTAAAATTCAAATCAGTCCGGCGTAATGGATCCCAAAACAGCAGTTACTCCGGATGTGTTGTTTGGTGAAAATCTCGGGAGTTTATCGGGCAGGGAAAAATATTTTAATTTATAGCCCGATAGTTTTCTACGGCTTCTTGATACTGTTTTCTTTTTTAATTCATTATTTATTAAATGGTTAACTTTCCGATTTTCTCTTCTAAAAAAATCCGTTAAATCGAATATTATTAACTTCATTTTTCTTTTTTCAATTTATAGAATTGATTATAATCAATTACATCAATTAATATTCATTAAATTATGAGTTTAAGAGTTTTACCTGAAGGTAAAGAAAAAATAAATGAAGCTTTTGATCAGTTAAATGAAAGAAATATCCAAGAATTAGCCCGTTCATTCACAAGAGATTCATTGTCTTCAAAATCGTCAAAAACAAGTTTAAAAAAAAGAACTGAGAATTCATCTTCGAGTAATGATGAACCTGAAAATCCATTTGATACGGATGATCCAAAACTGAATCCTGATAGTGACTTATTCGATGCAAAATATTGGATTCAAAACTTAAATTCATTACAAGAATTGGATACAGATTATTATAAACCTTATAAAATGGGTGTAATTTATAAAAATTTGAAATGTTATGGTAGAGTTGCAGATGCAGATTACCAAGAAGATTTTTTCAATTGGGTTGAAAAGGCCACTAAAATTGCAATCGATGCAATTAAACCTTCAAAAAAAGTTAAGGATATTTTAAGTCCAATGGATGCGTTAATTAAACCAGGTTCATTGGTTGTCGTTTTGGGTAGACCAGGTGCTGGTTGTTCAACTTTATTGAAGACAATTTCAGCTCAAACTTACGGTTTTAGCGTGGATAAAGATACTTTAATTACTTATAATGGATTATCACCAAAAGACATTAACACTAATTATAGAGGTGAAATTATTTATAATGCTGAGACAGAAATTCATTTTCCTAATTTAACAGTTGGTCAAACTTTAAAATTTGCAAGTTTATTAAAAGTTCCTCAAAATAGATTAAAAGATATTAAAAGAGATGATTACGCTGAGCATTTTGCTAAAGTTTATATGTCAATCTTTGGTTTATCTCATACCTACTTCACAAAAGTTGGTAATGATTTCATTAGAGGTGTTTCTGGTGGTGAAAGGAAAAGAGTTTCAATTGCTGAAGTTTGTGTGTGTGGCGCAAAATTACAATGCTGGGATAATTCAACTAGGGGTTTAGATTCTGCATCTGCAGAAAATTTTGTCAAATGTTTAAAACTTTCCAGTGATATATTGGATATTACTTCTATTGTTTCTATTTATCAATGTTCCCAGTCAACTTATGAATTATTTGATCAAGTTATTTTACTTTATGAGGGAAGACAAATCTTTTTTGGCAATACTAAATCGGCTAGACAATTTTTTGAAAATATGGGTTGGGAATGTCCGCCAAGACAGACAACTGCCGATTTTTTAACTTCTTTAACTTCCCCTTCAGAAAGAACACCAAAAAAAGGTTGGGAATCTAAAGTTCCTCAAACTGCAGAAGAATTTGAAACCTATTGGAAAAATTCTCCTGAATATGAAAAATTACTGAAAGATATTGATGATTATTTACAACAAGTTGAAATTGAGAAAGATAATTTTAAAAATGAGATTTATAACTCAAAAGTTGCAAAACAAGCTCATCATAGTAATCATAAAGAACCATATACTGTTTCTTATAACATGCAAGTTAGATATCTAACTATACGAGCTTTCCAAAGAATTAGAAATGATTTAACGTTACCAGCTTTCACAATATTTGCTAACTTTTTTATGGCTATAATTAATAGTTCCATTTTTTTTAATTTACAGAATGTTTCTTCTGATATATATTATCGTGGAGCTTGTCTTTTTTTTTCTTGTCTTTTCAATTCCCTTATGTCTTTATTAGAAGTTTTTGCACTTTATGAATCAAGACCAATCGTGGAGAAACATAAACTTTATGGTCTTTATCATCCATCTGCCGAAGCTTTTGCTTCGATTATTAGTGAAATCCCAACGAAATTTTTAACTTCCATAGCTTTCAACATAACACTTTATTTCATGGTCAATTTCAAACGTGAGCCTGGTCCATTCTTTTTCTATTTGTTAATTGCAACAAGTTCAACTTTTACTATGAGTCATTTATTCCGTTCGATTGGTTCTATTACAAAGACCCTATCACAAGCAATGACGCCTTCTGCCGTTTTAGTTTTAGCAATGGCGCTTTATGCTGGTTTTGTTATGCCTGTGGATTATATGTTAGGTTGGAGTAGATGGATTAATTATATTAATCCTATTGCTTATGTTTTTGAATCTATGATGATTAATGAATTTCAAGGTAGAATAATTGACTGTACGACAATGATTCCTAGGGGTGGATTATATGATGAAATGCCTTTAACTTGTAAAGTTTGTGATACCGTTGGTTCAGTTTCTGGTGAAACATATGTTAGCGGTGATAGATATTTAAACGTTGCATTCAAATTTACGAATGCACATAAATGGAGAAATTGGGGGATTATTATGGGTTATGTTTTTTTCCTTTTAGGTACTTACCTTTTATTTGTGGAATTTAATTCAACTTCAAGGCAAACTGGTGAAAAAGTTATTTTTTTAAGATCATCTTTAATGAAAAAAGAGAAAGAACTAAAAAATAAAAAACATGATGATGTAGAAAATCAAAATGGTTCTAATAGTTCAAATAGTTTAGTTTTGGGTGATAATTCTGGTGATGGTACTACTGCAGATGATGGAATTAATTTGGATAGTGGTCATGATATTTTCCATTGGACAAATGTTTGCTTTGATATTCCCTATAAAGGTGGTTCAAGAAGATTATTAACTGAAGTTGATGGGTTTGTCAGACCAGGTACTTTAACTGCTTTAATGGGTTCTTCTGGTGCTGGTAAAACAACTTTATTGGACGTATTAGCCGATAGAATTACTATGGGTATTGTTACAGGTGACATGTTGGTCAATGGTAGACCAAGAGGATTATCATTTCAAAGATCAACAGGTTATGTTGAACAGCAAGATTTACACTTAAAAACTTCCACTGTTCGTGAAGCTTTGAGATTTTCGGCTTATCTAAGACAAGCAGAAACTATTTCTAGAAAAGAAAAGGAAGATTATGTTGAAAACATTATTGACGTCTTAGAAATGAGAGATTATGCAGATGCTATTGTTGGTGTTCCGGGTGAAGGTCTAAATGTTGAACAAAGAAAAAGGTTAACGATAGGTGTCGAATTATGCGCCAAACCTAAACTACTTTTGTTTTTAGATGAACCAACTTCAGGTTTAGATTCCCAGACTGCTTGGTCTATTCTACGATTGATCAGAAAATTATCAAATTCTGGTCAAGCTATCATGTGTACTATTCATCAACCGTCTGCAATGTTATTTTCACAATTTGATAATTTATTATTACTTCGTCCAGGTGGAGAAACAGTTTATTATGGTCCTCTTGGTGATAATGCAGTTACTCTTATTAATTATTTAGAAAGAAATGGTGCACCAAAATGTCCATCCGACGGTAACCCAGCAGATTGGATGTTAAAAGTTATCACTGAAACCGAATTGAATTGGTTTGAACTTTGGAGAAATTCTCCTGAATATCAAAAAGTTAAAACTGATTTAGAAAGTATGAAAACTGACCTTTTAACTAAACCACCTTTAAAAGTTGAAAATGAAAAATCATCTTATGCTTCAACGATTAGAACGCAATATATTGAGGTTACAAAAAGAGTTTTTCAACAATATTGGAGATCGCCGTGGTATATTTATTCTAAAATGTTGCTTGCTGTTTTAACGAGTTTATTAAATGGATTTTCATTTTTTAAAACTAAAACTACTATTCAAGGTTTGCAAAATCAAATGTTTTCAATTTTTATGTATACTGCTGATTTCCCAATTTTTGTTGAACAAATGCTTCCAAATTTTGTTTCACAAAGAGAATTATATGAAGCTAGAGAAAGACCTTCTCGTACGTTTAGTTGGTTTGTTTTTATCACTGCTCAAATTACAGTTGAAATTCCCTGGATGATTTTTGCCGGTACCCTTTCATTTTTATGTTTTTACCTCCCAGTTGATTTTGCACATAACGCAGAAGCCACTGGCACTGTTCACGGAAGAGGTACTTTAATTTGGTTACTTTGTGTTCAGTTTTATTTATTTACATTTACTCTAGGTCAAGCTAGTATTGCTGGTATTCAAGTTGAGCAAAATGCGGCAAATCTTGGTACTTTATTGTTTTCGCTTTCACTTTTATTCTGTGGTGTTTTAGTTACCAAAGTGGCTTTACCAGGGTTTTGGATTTTCATGTATAGAGTTTCTCCGTTTACCTATTGGATCCCCGCATTTTTAAATGCAGGTCTAGGTAATTCTGCTGTCACATGTGCTGATCATGAATTATTAGAGTTTGAACCTTTTGCAGGTTATACTTGCGGTCAATATATGGAGGCTTTCATTGAGGCTGTTGGTGGGCACCTTGTTGATCCTACTTCAACAAAAACTTGTGAGTATTGTAAGATGTCAAACACTGATGTTTACCTTAACTCTATAGATGCATTGTATTTTAGCGATTGGCAAAACTTTGGTATCTTTTGGGTCTATATCGTGGTGAATATTATTGCAACAATTTTCTTGTATTGGTTATTTAGGGTTCCAAAGAAGAATGATCCAGTTTCTAAGTTTAAGTCGTTAATCTATCCATATTTTAAGAAATACAATGAACATAGGAAAGAGCGTAAGCAAAAGGTTAAGACCTTCTTGCATGAACATAATAAGTTTCAAGATAGTGGATTGGTTACTTCATGGTTGGAAAGAAAGAGAAAATGGGAAGACATTAGTCATGGTATTTAATTTTTTGGATGTTCTCAGATTGTTTTGATTTTACTTTTTATTTCTTGTTACGTTTTCCAGTTTTTTTAATCTTTCATTTTATAATTTAATCATTATAGTTTCTGTTTCAGTCTCGAACTAGAAAAATAAATATTTCTACTTATTGATTTAATTGCATTCGCGTAAGTTTGATTTCCATTTCTCTGCATAGGTGTGTCTTAACTTCATTGCCCTCTTTTATAAATAAGTAAATAAATAACATACCAGACACATGGATTTTGAGCAACTGTTAGAGCTTCGATCTGCATTAACTGAAAGTGCAAAGATTTTGCAAGAACTTCATTTGTATCAGGCAAGTCGTTGGTCTAGCGAAGCACTCAATGGACTGGTGAAACTCACAAACGAACAAGAATATTCATTATTCCAATTTAACCAAAGAAAACAACAAAAATCGTTCTTACCTAGTAGTTTAACTCAAGATGATTTTTCAGAGTTTTGTGAACGTGAGAAGATTCTTTTAGCAGGTTCATATTTTAGTTGTAAAGAGTTTGAGCGTTGTGCATATGTTTTGAAAGACTGTTCGAGCTCAAAAGCTTTGTTTCTTCGTCTATATGCAATGTACCTGGGTGGTGAGAAGAAAAGGGCTTTTGAAGGTGGTGCAATTTTAGGTCAGAATGATGGAAAAATACAGAATGTCAATTTAACTGCAATTGTTAAAGAGTTGAAAAATTATAAGAAACTGGTGAATAACCAAGTTGAAGATCCTTTCTTACTATATCTTAATGGTATGATTGCATTAAAATCAAATAAAAATACTGTAGCGCAAGAATATTTTTACCAATCCCTTACTATATATCCGTTCAATTGGTCCTGTTGGAAAGAATTGATATCAGGTATAACAACATTTTCTGAAGCTCATGAACTTTTAAATAAATTTCAAAGAAATTCCAAATTTTTAGATAACAAATCTTATTTCACTATGTTATTGTTTTTCAAAATCACAGTTCATCAAGAATTTTTTCAGGCTTCCAATGATATGTTGAATAGTTTAAATGATTTATTTGAAATATTCCCTAATTTTAGTTTCTTAAAAACTCAAAAAGCTTTAATCTCCTATAATGCATTAGATTACAACACCGCAGAAAATATTTTTGATGATATGCTTAAAAATGATCCTATGAGATTGGATGAAATGGATACGTATTCTAATATTCTTTATGTCATGGAAAAGAAATCAAAACTTTCATTCTTGGCCCACTATGCATCTGAAGTTGATCCTTTAAGGCCAGAAACCTGTTGTATTATTGCTAACTACTATTCCATTAAATTTGATCATCAGAAAGCTATAATGTATTATAAGAGAGCTTTGTCTTTAAACAGAGACTGTTTAAGTGCATGGACATTGATGGGTCATGAATTTGTGGAATTAAAGAATTCACATGCTGCAATTGAAAGTTATCGACGGGCTGTAGATACTAATAATAAAGATTTCAGAGCTTGGTATGGTTTAGGACAGGCATATGAAGTTTTAGATATGCATTTATATTCTCTTTATTATTATCAAAGAGCATGTGCCTTAAAACCAATGGATAAGCGTATGTGGCAAGCTATCGGTAACTGTTGTGAGAAACTTGAAGAATTTGAAGACTCTATCAAAGCATATAACAAAGCATTATCCGTTTCAAATGAAATGGATCCTGCTGTGTTGTACAAATTGGGTGGTTTATACGAGACTATCGATGATTTGAAAAGTGCCAAATCTTTTATGAAGGTTTGTTTAAACGAAGAAGTCAACGAAGGTGTTACTAATGAAACGGCAAAGGCAAGATTATGGCTTGCCAAACGTGAAATGGAAGCTAAAAACTGGCAAGCTGCATACAACTATGCTGTAGAGTTGACACAGGGAACATCCCAAGAAATTGAAGAAGCTAGGTCTATCGGTAGAGAGGCACGGGTAAAACTCAGTACTATTATGCGTGATAATGGTATTTAACTTGGTATATAGATAGATAGTAATGAAATACTTGACGCGAAAGAAAATAACAACCGTAGTGATATAACATTTAATCTTTTTAGAATAGTGCGTAAAATTTTTCTTACTTTGAGATGTTGGCATGAATGTTCTCTAGCTTATTCATCTTTATAGAAGTCAGCCAATAAAACAATTACATTACCCTAAACTTATAATAGCCAATTTCACTTCTCACTAATTTATTTTTCGTAATAAAGGTATGTTTTCCGTCTTACTTTTCCACGGTTAATTCAACAATCATACTAACTTAACAAATATATTATTTTTACAGTTATCCACAGATATAAAGAAGGAACTATAGTGAGAGACATTGTACAATATGCCACCTAAAAATCTTCCTCCACCTCCACCTCCCAAAAAAGGAGGTCAACCACCTAGAAAGAAACAAAAAACATCAGATTCATTAACAAATATACATCCTCCTCCACCGCCGGGATTGAAAAGAACCAATGGTACTGGACCACAAATACAGCCGCCACCTCCTCCACCATCTGGCATAAAGAGATCACTAAGAGGGAGTGATAAATCTGTTCCTCCACCTCCTCCACCAGGTAGTAAATCAAAAGGTGGATTTAAGATCAGTCCTTCAATATTACAGGCGAGAGCTACTAGATGGAAACAATTACAAAAGCAAAGGTTTACAGAAAGCAAGATTCAAAAGGGAACTTTTGTTCATTCCTCCAAAATAGAAATGCCACCAGAACATTTAAGAAAGATAATCAATGATCAAGGTGATCTTTCCTCTAGAAACTTTTCTCAGGAAAAAAGATCAATTTTGGGTGCTTTGAAATACATGCCACATGCAATTTTAAAACTTTTAGAAAGTATGCCTCAGCCCTGGGAACAAACAAAAGAAGTCAAAGTATTATATCATACAGGTGGTGCTATTACATTTGTCAATGAAATACCAAGGGTGATAGAGCCGGTTTATAAAGCTCAGTGGGCTACTATGTGGATCCAAATGAGAAGAGAGAAAAGAGATAGAAAGCATTTTAAAAGAATTAAATTTCCGCCTTTTGATGATGAAGAACCATTTTTAGACTACTCGGAACATTTAGAGTCTATTGAGCCTATGGATCCTATACGAATTGAATTGGATTATACTGAAGATAAATCCATTATTGATTGGTTTTATGATGAAAAACCACTCGTGGAATTTCCACAACTAGTTAATGGTGAATCTTATAAGAAGTGGAACCTTAATGTTGATATGATGTCAAATCTCCATAGATTGGCGACTCCTTTGGTCAATAATATCGTCGATCCAAACTACTATTATCTTTTTGATAAAGCTTCGTTTTTCACAGCTAAAGCATTAAATTTTTCCCTTCCAGGTGGTCCAAAATTTGAACCATTATATAAAAATGATAATCCTGAAGATGAAGATTTTAATGAATTCAATTCGCTTGATAGAATTATTTTCCGTAATCCTATTAGGACTGAATATAGGGTTGCATTTCCTTACTTATACAACTCATTAACAAGATCAGTTGAATTGTCATGGTATCACCATCCACCTTTCTTATTCATGAAATCTGAAGACCCTGATACCCCTTTGTATAATTATAATATTGAATTAAGTCAAATTAAACCAAAGTCGGAAACAACAAATATTTATGAAATCAAGGATTTTAACAATGAAACTGGTAAACTGCTAGAGAATATTTTTGAGGATTTTGAATTACCAAATGGCTTTGAACCATTCTTAAAAGAAGAAGAACTGGAGATAGAAAATGGTTATTCAGCATTGGAATTATATTGGGCCCCTTATCCATTCAACAGAAGAAGTGGTTTTATGGTGAGAGCAGAAGACGTGGCATTGGTTAAAGATTGGTATTTACAACGCTCTTCAAAAGATTTCCCGGTTAAAGTTAGAGTTTCTTATCAAAAGCTTCTAAAAACAAATGTCTTAAACGAATTACACGTAGATAAGAAATCTGATCTACCGAGAAAGAGTTTATTAAAGGCATTAAAGTCCACCAAATACTTCCAGCAAACATCTATTGATTGGGTTGAAGCTGGGATTCAAGTGTGCCGCCAAGGTTATAACATGCTTAATTTATTGATTCACAGAAAAGGATTGACATACCTTCACTTAGATTACAACTTTAATTTGAAACCAACGAAAACATTAACGACAAAAGAGCGTAAAAGATCTAGATTTGGTAACGCTTTTCATTTGATAAGAGAAATTTTGAGAATGATTAAAATGGTTGTTGATGCCCATGTACAATATAGATTAGGTAACATTGATGCTTATCAGTTAGCTGATGGTATTTATTATGCTCTCAATCATATGGGACAATTGACAGGTATTTATAGGTACAAGTATAAAGTTATGCATCAAATTAAAGCATGTAAAGATTTAAAACATGTTGTTTATAACAAATTTAATTCGATTATTGGCAAAGGTCCAGGTTGTGGTTTTTGGCAGCCAGCTTGGAGAGTTTGGCTTTTTTTTATGAGGGGTGTTATTCCATTACTTGAAAGGTGGTTGGGTAACCTTTTATCTCGTCAATTTGAAGGGCGTCAATCTAAAGAAGTGGCAAAGACTATTACTAAACAAAGGGTGGATTCGTATTATGACTTAGAGCTAAGAGCATCAGTTATGAAGGACATTTTAGATATGATTCCAGAGGGAATGAAACAGAACAAATCAAAGACAATATTACAACATTTAAGTGAAGCTTGGAGATGCTGGAAGGCCAACATCCCGTGGAAAGTTCCGGGTCTTCCTGAACCAATTGAAAATATTATTGAACGGTATGTTAAGGCCAAAGCTGATGGTTGGATTTCTGTTGCACATTACAATAGGGAAAGAATTAAGAGAGGCGCCACGATTGAAAAAACCGTGGCCAAAAAGAATTTAGGTAGATTAACTAGATTATGGGTTAAAAATGAGCAAGAGAGACAACAACAATATCAAAAGGAAGGGCCTTATGTTTCTCCAGATGAAGGTGTTACAATTTATATGACGATGATTCATTGGCTTGAAAGTAGGAAATTTGTTCCGATTCCTTTCCCGCCAATTAATTACAAGCATGATACCAAAATTTTAATTCTTGCACTAGAGAATTTAAAAGAAACATATCAAGGTAATGGTAGATTAAATTCACAAGAAAGGCAGGAGTTATCCTTAATTGAACAAGCATATGATAATCCTCATGAATTCTTGGCTAATATTAAAAGAACAATTCTAACTCAAAGGAATTTTAAGGAAATACAAATCGAAATGGCCGATTACCACAGTCATATTTCTCCTGTTTATGATGTTGAACCTCTTGAAAAGATTGTAGATGCTTATCTGGATCAGTACATATGGTATGAGGCTGATAAGCGTGGATTATTCCCTAATTGGGTAAAACCAAGTGACTCTGAAATTCCTCCATTGTTGGCTTATAAATGGTGTCAAGGTATAAATAATTTAGATAATGTCTGGGATACATCTGATGGCCAGTCCAACGTCGTTCTTCAGACCACCTTGAGTAAGCTCTCTGAAAAAGTGGATTTTACTTTATTAAATCAACTTCTAAGATTGGTTGTTGACTCGAATATTGCTGATTATATCACTGCTAAAAACAACATTGGTATTACCTATAAAGATATGAACCATGTTAATCAGTATGGTATTGTTAGAGGTCTACAATTCTCCTCCTTTATTTTCCAATATTATGGTTTATCACTTGATTTATTATTGTTGGGATTGGATAGAGCTACAGATTTAGCGGGCCTTCCTTCTAGCCCGAACGACTTTTTAGAATTTCAAGATACACAAACTCAGCTGAAGTCACCAATTCGTCTTTACTGCCGTTACATTGATAAGGTGACAATATTTTTCAGATTTTCCAAAGATGAAGCGGATAATTTAGTTCAAGATTTCCTTTCCGAAAATCCTGATCCGAATTTTGAGCACATTGTTGGTTATAATAACCGTAGATGCTGGCCTAGAGATTCTAGAATGAAATTGATGAGAAATGATGTTCATCTTGGTCGTGCTTGTTTCTGGGAAATTCAAGGTCGCCTTCCAATGTCAATGATTACTTTGAATTGGGAAGATACTTTGGCGTCTGTGTATTCTAAAGATAATCCGAACATGTTGTTTACAATATGTGGTTTTGAAGTTCGTATCTTACCAAATTGCAGAACTGATCAAAGTAAACCATCTAAAGAAGGTGTCTGGGATCTTATTGATGAAAATACTAAAGAATGCACTGCCAAAGCTTTCTTGCAAGTTACCCAAGAAGATGTTGATAAATTTGATAACCGCATTAGACAGATTTTGATGACTGCCGGTTCTAGTGCTTTTACCAAAATTGCTTCAAAGTGGAATACGGCGTTGTTATCATTATTTACTTATTATAGAGAGGCAATTGTTGCCACTGAACCTTTATTAGATATCTTAGTGAAGGCAGAAACCAAAATTCAGACCCGTGTTAAATTAGGCTTGAACTCCAAAATGCCATCACGTTTCCCACCTGCAGTTTTCTACACCCCTAAAGAACTTGGTGGATTGGGTATGTTGAGTGCTTCTCATATTTTGATTCCTGTCTCGGATTTAAGATGGTCTAGGCAAACTGATACAGGAATAACTCATTTTCGTTCCGGTATGACTCATGATGATGATAGATTGATACCAACTGTTTTTAGATATATAACGACCTGGGAAAATGAATTTTTGGATTCCCAACGAGTCTGGTCTGAATTTGCAATTAAAAGGGCTGAATCTGAACAACTAAGAAGAAGATTGACCTATGAAGATTTGGAAGATTGTTGGGATAGAGGTTTACCAAGAATCAGCACTTTATTTCAGAAAGATCGTCAAACATTAGCAATTGACAAAGGTTATAGAATTAGAAAGGAATTCAAAAAATATTCAGTTTCACGTAATAATCCTTTTTGGTGGTTATCTGATAGACATGATGGTAAATTATGGAATCTAAATGCATATCGTACCGATGTGATTCAAGCACTAGGTGGTATTGAAACGATTTTAGAGCATACACTTTTTAAAGGTACGGGTTTTGAATCATGGGAAGGATTATTTTGGGAAAAGGCATCTGGTTTTGAAGACACTTTGAAATTTAAGAAACTAACCAATGCACAAAGATCCGGTTTGTCACAAATTCCTAATAGAAGATTTACTTTATGGTGGTCGCCGACTATCAATCGAGCCAACGTGTATGTTGGTTTTTTGGTTCAATTGGACTTAACAGGTATTTTTTTGCATGGTAAAATTCCGACTTTAAAAATTTCCTTAATTCAAATTTTCAGAGCTCATTTATGGCAAAAGATTCATGAAAGTTTAGTTGTTGATTTATGCCAGGTTTTCGATGGTCATTTAGATGAATTACAAATTGATGGTGTCGAAAAACTGCCGATTCATCCCCGTAAATCTTACAAAATGAATTCTTCAACGGCCGATATTCTGTTATCTAGTGCAATTCCGTGGAACTGTTCGAAGCCATCCTTGTTGTTTGACTCCAATGATACCATGAGTGTCATTAAATCTGATAAATTTTGGTTGGATGTTCAGTTGAGATATGGTGACTATGATTCTCATGATATTTCACGATACGCTAGAGCAAAGTTTTTGGATTACACGACCGATAGTACAAGTGTTTACCCGTCTACTACAGGTTTACTTGTTTCTGTTGATCTAGCATATAATATGTATGATGCTTATGGTAATTGGTTCCCAGGTATGAAAGATTTGATGCAAAAGGCTATGAAAACTATAATGAAAGCTAATCCTGCCCTTTATGTTTTAAGAGAAAGAATCAGAAAGGGTTTACAGTTATATCAAGCCCAACCACAGGAGGCATTTTTAAGTTCGAGTAATTATGCAGAATTATTCAATAATGATAACAAATTGTTCGTTGATGATGTTAATGTGTACAGAGTTGTTTCTCATAGTACCTATGAAGGAAACTCGGCTGTTAAGGTATTAAATGGTGCTTTATTTATGTTGAATCCTAGAACTGGTCAACTATTTTTGAAAGTTATTCACAGCTCAGTTTTCCAAGGTCAAAAACGTAGAAGTCAATTATCTAAATGGAAATCTGCAGAAGAAGTGGCCGCTCTTGTGAGATCATTACCAAGAGAAGAACAACCTAAACAGGTTATTATCACTCGTAAAGGAATATTGGATCCTTTGGAAGTCCATATGTTAGATTTCCCTAATATTTCCATCAGACCAACAGAGTTACATTTACCTTTTGGCGCCGCTTTGAAAATTGATAAATTAATGGATATTGTGAATACAGCTAAAGAGCCACAAATGGTTTTGTTCAACATTTATGATGATTGGCTGAAAACGTGTTCTTCTTTTACAGCTTTCAATAGATTGATTGTTTTAATGCGTGCTTTACAGATTAATACAGAAAAGACTAAGATGATATTGAGGCCAGATAGTTCCATCACCACTAAAGATCATCATTTATGGCCAACTTTAAGTGATGAACAATGGAGAAAGGTTGAATCCCAACTTGCAGACCTCATTTTGAGTGATTACTCTACTAAGTACAATGTTAATATCAACACATTAACTGATAATGAAATTAGAGATATAATTTTGGGTCAGGATATAAAGGCACCATCGGTTAGAAGGCAAAAAATTGCTGAGATTGAAGGTAATAAGGCTGTTAATATGCAAGAAGATCAACAAGTTGCAGTCAAAACGAAGACTGTCAATTCACACGGTGAACAGATTGTTACAGTGACTACTACCAACCATGAACAAGAAAAGTTTGAATCAAAGGCTGGTTGGAGACAAAGAGCAATTACGTGTAGTATGCTGCAAATGAGAACTAACAAGGTTTATGCTTCTTCGGGCGATTTTGCTGATTCTCAGAATTATGCATATGTTGTTCCGAAGAATTTATTATCTAAATTTATTTTATGCTCAGATTCAAGAACACAGATAGCAGGTTTCTTATTTGGTAAATCACCTAAAGATAACGATCAAGTTAAAGAAATTAGGTGTATAGTTATAGTTCCACAAATTGCGGATAACCATCATGTTGAACTTCCAAAGGATCTTCCTAAATCTAAATATCTTGAAGGTTTGACACCTCTTGGTTGGATACATACTGTTCCATCAGGATTAGAAACTGATGTTGATGCATGCTCGGAGATTATAATGCACTCCATGCTTTCTGAAAGTCATAAATGGGATCAAAAATGCTCTGTTCTATCTGTTGCTTTCACACCGGGATCTGTCACTTTGACCTCTTACAATGTCACTAGGAATGGTTTGGCCTGGGGTATAAAAAATGAGGCTTCATTGGTTAATTCTGTTACGTTGACAAATTATTCTGACGATTTCAGAACAAAAACCCCGTTGATTTTAACTGATAAATTTAACGGTTTTTTTATGGTTCCAGATGCCGATATTTGGAATTATTCTTTCATTGCTAATTCATGGACTGATGACATGGAATTTACTTTGAAAATAGATAATCCATTGCCATTTTATCATGAGTTACATAGACCTGTTCATTTCGATGTTTTCAATCAAATTGAAGGTGATAGTGAACTTGAAGCTGATCAACAAGATGTTTTTTCATGAATTTTCAATGTTATTTTTATTCTTTCATGTTCCACGTATTGTTTTCGTACTTTATTTTAATTTTAATTCTGGATCAGATATTTCATATTATATGACATGTCAGTAAAATTATTGACGAAAATTAAACTCGGCTTAGATTAAAAGCCGGATAAATGTAAATAGACTGTTGATGAAGATTATAAAAGGGAATATTCAAATCATCGAATCTTGTGGTGAAGTTCCCATTTCCCTATCGGAGTATAGATTGTATCATGAAGTGAAGAATAATGATGCAAATTTGTTGTATAGCTCAAATAGTTGCAGAACATCAAATTGATGTATTAATGGCGGTTTCTTAGTTATTAATGAGCTCCCCAAATCTTATGACGGAAATATTTTGCTTATTGAGGAGTGCTCATATTATTGTGACTTTAAAATACGTATAGAGAACATCTCTCTTACTTTTTATATTTTATATAATGCATTTGTAATATCTTTTATCGGGGATTTTTTTGTTTGACATAATCACACTAACTTTTTCTTTTGATTGTAATTCATTTATATACCGCATAATATAACATTCTTGAACTTGGTATCAATGACTCTGGATATTCATATAAACTATTTACGTTATTTCATTTACATTATTTATATATTGTTGTGAGTTAGTAATATTATCTATTTTACTAATCAAACTGGTTTTAGTGAAAATTAGTATAATATTACAAATCCTGGCGTGTCTTTAATATGATTATTCGTCTTTAAAAACAACTTTTTTTGAGTTTGAAAAATCCGTAGAGTAATATGTAACTTTAACACTCTTGAACTTCTCGTGAGACTCAAATTACCTATAACATCAAAAATAACTATTATTATATATGGTAATTTTTTTATCCTTATTTTAACGATTAGGGTCCTTTAAATAGGCAAGATGAAAATCATGCAGCATTTCAACCAGGGCTTGTAGATGTAAGGTAAGATTATACTTATGGTGCTATGCAGTAAATTCTAATTAGAGTGTGCCTGAATATACAATATCCTGGGAAACTAAGGTCAGAACATAGTTTGTATATCATAACTGAAATGGTTATGACATTAATTTTGCTGTCAACAAATTGAAATCATAAGCTAAATCTAGTAATGTCAACAAACTTTGTTCCATACAAAATTAATTCCAAGAACATAAAATCCGATTAATCACATATGTGTTGAATAGTAGAGAGAAGTATGATTGTGATTGGATAGTTATTTAACATTCTCCTAAATATCAAAATGGAGATTTTGTATAAGTTCATGCAATACTCCACTTATTTTTATATTTTGTATATTTAGTTAGTTTCTTTTAATTGAGGATTCCAATTTCTATAAATAATACAACCCAGTAATAGTTCATTACATCTAGTCATACTACAAACAATCAATTTAGCTATTTAACAAACAGTAAGTATATTGTTCTCATCTTACTTATTAGGACATAAAGGATTTTATACTGAAATCCCACATCTCCGCCAGTAGGGTAAGAGGTTATATAATCATCTACTTCCAACAATCATACATGACGATTAGCACAACCCTCACAGGAGGAACGGTTACAGAGGTGGTCCCGTAGATAGATAAGTTGATACTTACTATTAATGTAGCTATATATAAATTATTATTGGCTCTATCTAAAGGAGTTATGCATAGCGGAATGGCTTTAATTAATATTTGCATAAACACCGGAGTAATTAACTAATAATGTAAATTCCTCCAGGTTCCAACATTACTGTTCAAGACCTCTAATCAGGCTAGGGGTGATAGCACGTGACAAGCCTATCTGCACTGGTTAACTTATAACTATGCTTAATATCAGAGGACGGGTTAGCTTCCTGGATATCTCCTACCTTAAGTGTCAGAACATAAATTATATATCATGAGTTAATAGACATATTATGACACAAATTTTGTTCTATGGCATAAATAATTACAAGAACTTAATATTATTACATCATATTGATTACAGTTGTTATCAAAGATATTCATTTAATTATTAGTGACGTAGTAACTGCATTCTATTGTCGTCACTACAAATGAGCTTATCTATTGTTATCATTAGCTTATCTTTGCTGTTTATCATTGTCGTCACAAATTAGATTTATAGTTATTGTGAAAATTGACTGTCTATAAGAATAGACCAATTCCCACTTTATTTTGTATATTTTATATATATTATTTTTAGTTTCTTTTAATTGAGGATTCTATTAGGACATAAAGGATTTTATATTGAAATCCCACATCTCCGCCAGTAGGGTGAGAGGTTATATGTAATCATCTATTTCCAACAAGCATACACGATGATTAGCATAACCCTCACAGGAGGAACGGTTACGGATGTGGTCCTGAAGATAGATAAGTTTTATACTTACTATTAATGGTTTGTAACCGTATTTAACTCAGATGTAATATAAATATAAGAACAAGATATAATGAAATTGTATTTAATTTTTTTTTTATATAAAAGATCTCTTACCAAGAGAAAAGAAAAAGGTAGTAAAACAAGTAGAAACTAAAAAGTAGGAAAAGGTTGTTTATATAGCTATTTCGATTTCAATTGTAATTAATTGTGATTGTACATTTTTGTTCTAGACAAACTCATAATGACCAATTAAATGGATGTAGCAATATATAAATTATTATTGGCTCTAACTTCTTTGATTTCATTGGCTCCATCTAAAGGAGTTATGCATAGTGGAATGGCTTTAATTAATACCAGCATAAACATCGGAGTAATTAACTAAGAAAGGAAATTTCTCCAGGTTCCAACAGATTCCAATATTATTTTATTATAATATAAATAAGTAATAGTTCATAAGACTGTTAGTCACGGTTAATTAGATTAGCTAATAAACACGGTAAGTACGTTGTTCTTATCTTACCGATAAGACCTTTTAACAAAGGCTAGGGGGGATGTCATAGTGACAAATCATCCTGTATAGTAGATATAAGTCAAGATTATACTTATGGTGTTGTTAAGCAATAACTTGCACTTAGACTGTACCTAAAGGTAATGAGACATCCAGGAAGCTAACCCGTCCTCTGATATTATGTTCTGACAAGCTAACCCGTCCTCTAATAAGAAGACATTATACAAATTAGGACGTTAAATATTTCACATGTGATAAGATATAGGACAAACAGCTCACCTATTGGAAGCTTTCCACATAGCGTAATGGTTATCGCGTTTGGCTACGAACCAAAAGGTTCCAGGTTCGAGTCCTGGTGTGGAAGCGAAGATATTATTTTTTTTTATTATCAAAATACCTACTGACAGCGTGATAAAAATGTTACAAAAGGAAAATATTACTACTAACAGCGTGATAAAAATGTTACAAAAGGAAAATATTACTATAAATTATTATACTATTATATATTCTGCTCATTGAATCATTCTTTTTTGTTTCCACTTTCAGTTAACTCATCCATTTCATAGGATTTTGATGTTTTTTCTTCTGTAGCCGGAGCGTGATCTTTTTCATCTAATAAAACATCTCTTAATTTTTCCTTGAGAACAACCTTTGTTTGATTAAGCATAGCATTTGTAACACTCAGCATTGGTCCCAGCATTTGCATATTATAAGCAAAATATAAACCGGTTATGAGGATAATGGACAAAACAAATAATATTGGGTTTCTTATAATCGTCATGAACTCATTCCAACCTAAGATAATTATGATTATGTATATATAGAATGGAATTGAAGTTGTATTTGCAACCACAGACCTTTTTGCTTCAATATAAATAGCATCAGTTTCCTTTTTGAGTCTTTGACTGACTTTATTTTGTTGCTTTGCATTCAAAAGATGGGAGAAATCACTCGAAATATCAACATCATCATCATCGTAATCATCATCATTACTATCAATTTGTGAAATATCGACATCTGGAATTATTTCTAAATTAGTATTGGAGAGTTTTGCAAAACATAAAATTGGTAAAAGGATCATAGTCTTGGCCTTGGCCTGGGTAAACTGAAGATCAACTTCGTCAAAAGTCTTCCAGAGTTTTGGTAAACCATCTTGGTCGTATTTGAATTCATCTTCAAATTTGTTTCTAAGAACTCTCGCAACTGTGTCTTCAGTGGCGAAATCATGAATAATTTCTCTGAATTTAATCCAGAATGATTTTTTAATTTCTATGTATGTTTCCTCATTGACAACGGAGTTTAGACCCAATTGGAAATCGTATACACCACTTGAAACTGCAAAGTTTGAAAGTAGTGATTCAAAAATTTTGTAAAACTGGTCATAAATTTCATCCCAACAATTCTCTTCAGGAGAAGATAAAGTTTCCACAACAAAATCTTTAAACTTAGACTGAAATTTTCTGGTTAAGCGTGAAACTAAGTTTGTTTTTTCCTTCACTTTTAATTCTTCTTCAGCTTCTTCTAAGGAACCCTTAAAACATTCGAGTTCTTTGGAAAACGAAAAAGATTCATCAACATGATAAACTGATGCTTGGGTTGTAAAAGATTTAACCAATTCCAGTGAAACAGATAAAATTATATCTTGGAAAGACTTGGATTTATCATTTTTCCTAGCTTTGAAAACTTTATCGGCAAAACTTGACAATAAAAATTTTGATATTTTATCCAACTGCTGAGAATGAATTTCTTTCAACTTCAGATCAATTCTATTCAATAGAGCCTTTCTTCTTTCTTGGTAAACAGTAGAAGTGTAACGGGATGCTTGAGAATCATAAACATCCAGACTAGTATCTCTCAATTTTTTAATTTCTTTGACAATCAATTCTGGACTGTCATTAATTTCAGAAAAGTCGACCTTCTGAAACTCGTCTTCAAAAAACTCGTATGCACCTTTTAAAATTTCATCACATCTGAATCTAGCCACCAATATTTGCTGAGTTGGTAGATCCAAATCTTTATTTTGTTCAATCTGATCCCAAATTTGTTCTGAATAGAGAGCCCATGCATCGATGGGGATGCCACGATGATATTCTGGCTTAAATAATTTAGTCTCTGAATGAAATTCATCACCCAACTCCTTAATATTGCTTTCGAAGTTTTCAGACTGGAAATGTTTATGAGCAATGGAAAAGAATTCCAAATTGAAAAAATCTTCTAATTTATCATCGTTGCAGCCCTCTGGTTTGTTCAGTTCAGACCAAATTTTATGCATATCTGTAGTTAAAGCGTTACCCAAGTTATCCAACGGAGTAACTCCCGTAAAATCTCTAACTACAAAAAGTAATAAGCATTTTTGTCTACTGGAATGAAACAAGGATAAGTTAACCTCCATGACAGTTTTTAATAATTCCATATTAGCACCCTGATAAAGTCCAACTTGATGTTCCCAAATGTTAACTATTAAAATTTCAGAAGTGGCTAGAGCAAACAATGCAGATTTTCTTTCAAAATCTTTATCGTCTGCCTTTTCTCTACCGTCAACACCTTCAACATCTAACACAAAAATATTGTGATCATTTGGATTGAAGCCAGTTTGATTTTTTAAAGATGCAATGTGATTAGCATGTGAAAACCAAATACCCTTCGTTGTTTGCTGTCTTTTTGTTTCATCCATAACATCAAATTTAGTGCCAAAAAGTCTATTAAGTAAAGTCGATTTACCCGTAGATTGTGAACCAAAGACAGACACAACGTGATAATTGAGACCATTATCAATTGATGAATCGTAACAGTTTTGAATATACGAGACCAAGCCATTGTTGAACTCTTTATTTTCGTCAATCAGGTGAATTGAAGGGATAAATAAATCTGTCATCTTGATTGCAAAATTCTATAAATTCAAATAGTTTATTATTTCAGAGAGTGTTATTTCTGGCAGTAAGATGATAGATGTGATCGAATAACGTGCAGATCAAAGTGAAAAATGTTGGGAAGAAGGGTGAGCATTCAAGGGATCTCGCGGACTGTCTGCTGCGACATGCCTTTTGACATTGTCGCAGGTCAACAACACTGCTTGCGTAACCAGCAATAATAATAGGGAAACATTAATTTGCTAAATAGATATATGATTACAATAAATAATTTATCCAAAGAGATATTGGATAAAATATTCGAGCTTTTGGGTTCAGAGGATTATTTAAACTTCATACTTACGTCAAAAAACGTTTACACCAAATGTTATAGTAATATACTAACCAAAAAACCAGTGCGTTTGTTGTACACTGGAACTGGTTGGTCTTTAGAATATTCGAAACAATACAAAATTTCACAAAAGTTTTTGGATACCTATCTTAATCGGCCTGAAATGCTAAAACAATTCAAAGTGTTGCATTTTAAAAATAAAGATAGTTTCAAAATATCAAGAAAATATCTCAAAGAAAACAGAAAAATTATCATCAAACCAAGGAATACACCTGAACGTGAAATAAAAGTCTCTCATGGCATAACAGATAGATTACTTGGATCACTTGAAAAATTTGAAAATCTTAACTACTTCAAAATTGACATAGATGATATTTCATATCTTCTTAAAGCCCTAAAATTCCTTCCACAAAATTTAAAAGGGTTAGATATTGTTTTAACAGAAAACTCTGCTTTAAATGGGCTTAGAAAAGAAAGAAACTCGTGCAATTATAACTTTAAAATGAACAGTTTGAAATATATCAGAGTAGCCTCAATTGCAGAAAAAAACTTCATATATGGTCAGACAACAGTTAAGAATCTTCGTCATATAGTAGACGATGATTTCAATCCTGCGTTTGGAGAAAGAAGAATACAACTGGAAATGATGAGAATCATTGGAGACAATGACTATTATTTTGAGAAACATCAAGTGGAAATAAAAAGATTCGGCAAAATAATTGCAAATATAATCAATTACAACAAAGATACAATTAATACAATTGAACTCTCAAATATTGATGCATATGTAGTATTTGTCAATCCTAATGTTCAAATAAGAATGCCCAATTTAAGAGTCATCAAACTTTGCGGTGAATCCATACCAAGATTCCCCTGGTGGGTATCTTCCGTGGCAACCAACAATTCGGATAAACGACAAACTATACGTGGGCTACCGGACATCCAGCTAGTACCAGTCGTCGTGTTCTTCAGCGACATGTTTCAAAAAATAGGTAACAATAAGCCCACTGAAACAGATATTTGCAAAATTGCATTCATGGACAGTTGGTGGTCAGAGAGATGTGTTAATATGAGTGGTTCAGCAGTCAAATTCTGGAAGAATTACTGTTACTATTAGATAGTTTATGTAACCTAGAGTAAATAACAGGATCAGATTTCTCAATTAAAAAAATGTAGTAGATAGACCAACCGCTCACCTGCATCATATACACTTTTCGTTTTTATTTTTTTACACGTTTACTTATCGACCTAAATAGATATATTATAGTATATTGCACAATCATGAGTACACTAGCAGTTAAAAATAAGCTACAAAAATCCCTTGCAAGATTCAAAGAAAGGTAAGTACAAGACTATTTACTTATTTTATGTCATTTTTAAATACTAATTTTTTTCCAGAATCGCCAATGGATCATACTATGAAGCACAACAGACTATTAGATCTATTACAAATAGATATGTTCATTCGAAAAATTTTGAAGCTGCTACAGAATTACTTTATCAAAGTGCCATGATATTAATGGAATATAGACAATATGACGAAGCTGCAGATTTATACATTTATATGATTGAAGTCTTCAATGATGAAGGTAAAAATAGTGAAGAATTTATTAAGAATGATTTGAGTAAATTGGTGAATATTTTAACGGCATTACCTAATACTGATGATAATTTATTTAATTTATCCAAAGAAACTTTCAAATTTACCTGTTCAAAAGCTTGTAATGACGTTGGATTCCCTTCAATTAATTTTTTGTTGGGCAATAAGTTATACTACAGTGGGAAAGGAGATCTAGTTAATGCTAGTGAGAGATTTTTATTTTTAAGTGATGATAAGAATGCAATTGAATTGTTAGTTAACTTTGAATTTGAAACTTATTTGAAGGAAAACAATCCTGCTCAATTTGGTTTATATTTGGCCAGAATTGTGATTCCATATTTACTAATAAAAAATGCAAAATTTGCTAAGATTAGCTTGGAATTAATGATTGAAAATTTGAAAGATAAAGATACCTCTTTCCATTTTGAAGCTGTTAAAAATTTAGAAATTTTAGAAGTTAATGAAAATGATTCAATGAGTGATTGTTATAAGTTGACTAACTTTTTAGAGCTTTTAATTGCAATTATTCAAAGAGCTAATGCCGAAAATGGAAATCATTTTAAATTGTTGTTCAAGAGATACCAAAATACATTGGCTAAATATGATGGTTTATTATCCAAAATTAATTCACTTGGTGAATTATATTTCCAAGTATCCGTGATTCGTAAACAGTCCAATATATTGCAAGATATGATGGGTAGTTTCTTAGGCGGTGGTCGTTAATTATAAATTATATAAAGAAATGAAATACTTTGGATCACCTTTTTTATATTTAGATAATTAATTAAGGTACAGTCAGTCCTGTAGAAAAAAAATATATTTAAATACTAAAACTGCAGATAAAACCGCTATATTAATAATCATCAGTCTCAGGTTGGGCATCTAGTAGTTTATTTGAATGATCATCAAGCTTTATTTTGACGCAATCCTTTGCAATTATAGAATGGTTTAAAGCTCTCAACAATTCAGGCCTATTTGCTTTATGCAATTCATGTTTAGCTTCTTCATAGGTACACCATTTTCGTTTTCTTTTATCTGATTCAGGCCACTCTTGACACAATTCCGAAACTTGCATTTCATAAAAATGGAATTCACTTCTTGGAATTTTAACTCCTTCAATATTTAAATCTATTTTTTCAGACATATATTTGGCATCCTTAATTTTCATAAATCTATGATCTTCAACTGCAGGCAACCTTCTCAAATGTGGTTTACCAATAACTCCTGCTTCTTCCCAAGTTTCTCTACGTGCAGTTGTTTTAAAATTTGTTGCCTCATCTAATTCGACCCCACCTTTTGGAAAAATCCATCTATCTTTATGTTTAGAAGACGAAATCATCATCACTTTATCATGTGTTTCATTTAAAACCAGACAACCAGCAACAATCCTAGCATAATTAAATTTATTATAAACCTGTTCTGAACGTCCTGTTCTTTCAATTTTAGTTTTTTCAAAATCATAATCGGAGTCATCTTGATATACTTCTGAAGGATCAATAAGATATTTACTTGATAATTTCGATGGATCATCAATAAATTCTAAATCTGACATTATAGTTTGAGACTAATTGAGTTAAACAATATGTTGTAAGGGGTTTGAATTAAAAATTGATTGAATCATATTATCGAATCAATTTAGTTTAGACCGGACAATAACATTCTCGAAAATTGAGGTGACCAATTTTGATAAGACCAAACTTACATAAAATTAATTTGAAGTTAAAAGTTTACTATACAAATCAATACACAGTAATTTATTTACTAATTAGCACATAACTATGATTAATCAAATAGCTATAGAACTATTTTAAAACTATGAAGTTTCAAAAGAAGATTAATTCAATGTAGTGGTTTTATTTTTACTATTTAACTATATTTGTTAGAATAGAATTTAGAATCATCAAAATATCGGTTCATAATTATCTGAAGTTGTAATTTTAATTAAAATTAAGAGATGCAATACAAAAGATAATATATTGTGATTTGTTAGACTAATGTGTTATGAATCATTAGTTTCACTTATATTTTTCATAAATTAGATGCTTACTGGGATGAGGCTGGCAAAAATATATCACTTTTCTTTGTGAAATATAAACAAATCATTAGATTTTCAGGTATGCCATAATAAAACAAGAACAGAAACTAAACGAAAATAAAATTCAAATAGAAACATGATAAGATAAGATAAGAATTATATAAGGAGGTTCTACCTTCAAAGATAACAAAAATTTGTAAACGACGCGACGATATAATGAATGGTATTAGTTCACGTTAGGTGTAAGGTGTAAATTACTACATTGAGGCACAATGTGACTGGCTAATAATATATTTAATCAACACACTACCACTAAATTTGACATCAAAGCCATCAGATTGGGACACCAAAACTACAGTAATAACTTCTTGATAAAGATAATAGTAAAAGAGATAGACAGACACAATAATGTATTAATATAAAAAATGTAGAACAAACAGAAACACAAAAAATTCAGTTAATATTAAATCAAAACAAAACGTAATATTCAAACCATTGAATTTGAAAAAATTATTTGTTTATTAATAAGCCAACCAGTTCAATAATGCTTTAATAAAAAATGAAATTAAAGGAATATATATAATATAAGCAATACATTTTTGATAAATCAAACTTAATGTGTCTATTTAAAGCTGAAGAAAAGTGAAATAATTATTAAGACAAAAGAATGAATATACATGTAAACAATATAAACTCTTGAATTATCTTAAACGTCTTGCTTCTCTTTCGGATTCCATTAAACATAAGATGTCGTTTTCTCTAACTGGACCTTTGACGTTTCTGACAATAGTTCTTGATGAATCGTCTAAAAATTCAACTCTGACTTGGGTGACACCACCTCTTGAACCGGTTCTACCTAAAACCTTGATAACCTTAGCTAAAGTAACTGGTGTTTTAGAATCCTAAAATAATAGTAAGTAATGTTAGTATGCCAAACTATATTTACAAAAAGTAGACAAATTGCATTTATTTTTATAATATTGAATTTTAATTACTTCAATGAACACTTTATATAAATGTCTACAACAGAGTAGAAATTTAATTCAAAACATGACTGGTAAACCTGAAAAGAAAAATTTAAAAAAAAACTGTTCGTCAAGGTATAATCTTTCTCTTGGAGTGAATTATTTTAAAGATGAATAAGTATTGAAACCAACTGAGACAAATATTATGATGAAATGCAATGATAAATATGAGATATTAAACATACCATTTTGATAATATATGATATATGTGATAATCTAAAAAGAAAAATTTCAAAAGAGTAGAAAGAGAAAGAAAAAATTTGAAGTGGAGTTGAAATTGGGGGAGTTGGAAATTTACCAGAGCGAAAGTTTTTGCGTGCTGAAACTGAAAAATTAATTGCGTCTTTGAAAAATGCATTAACCGGGTAATAAACTCACGTGTTACGCGATTTATTATCAGTGAATGGTTTTCTCTTATAATGTAGGAACATGATTTTACGTATTTTCAGCGCGTTACTGCTTTGCTTTGAGTATAAAGATATTGATATAAAAGCTTCCAATATTAAATATGAGTAAACTGGCGTCATCTATTGCAAAAAAGATAGTTGTTTTTGGAGGTAACGGATTCTTGGGTATGTGTTAAAGAAATCTTAGGAGGCAAAATAGCTAAATCATACTAACAATCAATCTTGCTATTTATTTAGGTAAGAGAATTTGTCAAACTGCAATTAGTAGAGGATTTGAAGTTACATCAGTTAGCGGATCAGGTCGTAAGCCCAATTTGATTTTAAATGAAGATTGTGGTTGGATTGATAAAGTGAAATGGACAAAAGGTGATATTTTTAATCCTGAAACCTATGAAAAAGAACTTGAAGACACAAAAGCTGTTGTCCATTCAATTGGAATTTTATTGGAAAATGATAATTATAAGAAAGTCGTTAATTCAAATGATGATTTATTTAATACCGTGGAAAGTTTTTTTAAGACTTCAAATCCTATGAAGAAAACTCCTGATGTTACTGGCCAAGTTGTTATTGATAAAACATATGATAGGATCAACACAGAAAGTGCGTTAGTTTTAGCAGAAACATTAATTGAAGTGAATAAAAGCAAACCTCCTCCTTCATTTGTTTATATTTCAGCTGATCGTGGGTTTCCTGGTATTCCAATGGGATATATTGAAAGTAAAAGAAGAGCCGAATATGAATTGTATCAGTTACAGCCTAGTATTAGACCCATATTTTTAAGGCCAGGGTTTATGTTTGATCGAAGTGAAAACAATGCCGGTAGTATGAGATCAAAAATTAAAGGTGTATTAGAAGGACTAAATGTGTTAAATGAAAAAATACTACATCATATGTTGGATGGAATTGTCAGACCACCAATATCTACAAATATTGTTGCTGAGTGGTGTATTGATAAAATTGAGGACAATGAATTTCATGGTCCAATTATGTTAGATGAAATGATTAATGTTAAAAAATAAGTAAAACTAGATAAAAATAGACATGGTACTGAATAACTTTAAATTTTTTTTTGTATGGTATACAATTATGAACGATATATAAACCTCGATAGAATTAAGATGACCCACCTTTAAATTGAATAATATTTATGGTCATATATAATGTGGTTTTAAAATAGTTTCGGTTAACTATCCGTTAAATTTTTTTGACTTTAGATTGCGATAAGTGCGTGCCCTTAAAATAAGGCAGAGTCAACATGAACTTTTTAGGCAAAATTGAGGTCAAATTTTTTTGGTTTGCGTAATATCAATTGTTTTGGAATTAAACCATTCAAGTTATACAGTATTAACAAAAATGCCAGCTGAGGATACAAAATTGTTAGATGACATACCGTCATCAATTCAGTCATATACAGGACTTGAAAGAGATGAAGAAGTCGACCCATTAGATGAGTCAAATTCTAATGCAAGCTCAAGACCGGACTTAAATATAAGAAGGTCAAAAACTTTGGCAATGCCACCATTAGCTAGAAAGTTAACTAGAAATTCATTTAGTGTTAATAATCCACAAAGACTTGAACGTAAACTGAGTGTATATGTTGAGAATATTGATGAATTATATAAAAGAGTTGACTCTTTAAGTTTAATGAGACCCTTTAAGTTAATTGGTAATGCAAAGAGATTAATCAATTGGGATAAATATAAAACAACCGAAGCAAAAATTAAACGGTACAAGAATAAAGGAATTAGAAAATACTATGAAGAACAGAATGAATTAATTGCTAGATACGAAGATGTTGACATGTTATTGGATACAGGTATTCATATTGAAATGATTCAAAATTACGAGGATAATACATCAACAGATTCTTCATCATCTGAAGAGGATGAAAATTTAGGACAAGCGCATGGAAACTGTAATGATCCGAATACTAAATCCAAATCGACAAGGCCAGTGAAAAATAAAAGAAAGAAATATAACCGTAACTTAGGTCAGACACCTGGCGATATTGTTCATGAAGGTGCTAAGTTTTTGGGTGGAGATAACAAAATTGGAGATAATACAATTCTTTATGCCATCTATTTAAACTTTGCAATTAATGTTGTATTATTAGTTGGTAAACTATTTGTTGTTTATATCTCAAGCTCTATGTCGATTATTGCATCATTAGTTGATTCAGTTTTAGATTTTTTATCAACATTAATTATATTTGTTGCAAATAAATATGCAAGTAAAAAGTCTTCAAGATTTCCAATCGGTAGAAAGCAATTAGAACCAATAGGGGTTTTAGTGTTTTCAATTATTATAATCGTTTCATTTTTACAAGTTTTCATTGGTTCTGTTCAAACTTTAATGGACGATGATCATAGAATTATTTCACTAGCAAGATCTGCAATTTTAATTATGACCTCAACGATATTAATTAAAATTGTTGCATATGTGATTTGTAAAAACATTGATAATTCCTCTATTCAAGCATTAGTTGAAGATGCGAAAACTGATATTGTCTTTAACACATTTTCATTAATCTTTCCATTAGTTGGATGGCTTTTGAAATTATGGTGGTTAGATGCATTTGGTGCAGCATGCTTAAGTTTATATGTTATGTCACAATGGTGCTATATTACTTGGGAGCATATTGATCATTTAAGTGGGTCAAAAGCCTGTAAGGAAGATTATCAACAAGTTTTATATATGGTCGTGAGATTCACAGAAAATATTTCAAAAATTAAAAATTACAGAATTTATCATGTGGGAGATCTGGTTAATGTCGAGGTTGATATTGTTCTAAAGGATAGACATTTGTCATTAAAAGACTGTCACGATTTAGGAGAGTCATTGCAGTATGCTATTGAGACATTACCATTTGTTAACAGATGTTTTGTTCATCTTGATTACAAAGTGAGGAACTATATTGGACATATATACGGTTGAATGATTTCCATTTCTTGGTTGTAAATTATATTCGCGCTAATCGGCGTTATTAATATTTCGAGGCTGTCGCAGTAATTAATTAAAAAAGACAAACAAACAAATAAACAAACAAAAAAAGAAATTAATCCTGTTATAAAGGGCGTGTTTTGAGATTTTCTCCTTTTACTGAAAGACTCACGCTAAGCGGTTGTTGTTTTATTGTCATAAACCAATGTATACGTCATAGTCGTGACTAGCGAAAATTTTTTCATCTAGGTATATTATACTAGGTTGATGGTGATATAAGTATATAAGTATATTAATGTAGATATACAGGTTAATAAATAGGAAGTCATCATGATTATCATTTATTCTTGATCCAATTATAAAACGCCCATTTACCTGAGTTACACGGAAATAAAAATATTCTTTATGAAACGCCAAGTAGAATATTCCGGGTATGTCCCGATAACGAAGACGTGTTCGTTACCATGGCTTGTTTACAATAAATGAGAATTGACCTGTACACTTCTTTTAGTCGACAAATTTTGGTTACTAAGTTTGTAACTCAGTGTATTTTTGTGAATTTGACACGATTTTTATTTCTATTACTACCTTTATGTTATTGAGCTTTTTCTTACGATAGATATAATTAAATTTTTATTGACTACTTCTTTGGTCTGCTACCTTTCATTTGTTTTAATATCTACTCACAAGACCAACGCAGACATTTAGTTCTCGGTTCCTATTTCATCTTCAATTTCGTTCGTTTACTGCCAGACTTATAGAGGCTTATCAGACCGAGTTCGTTTTTTATATTTATATATATACATACAACCGTTCACATTAAGATATATTCATTTGTATTAGTCTCAATATCAAATATTATTATATTAAATAATCAAGATGAAGCTTCTCCCATTAATACATATTTCTTTTTTTGTATTATCATTAGCTCGATCTGCTGTTATTATAGAAACTGACGTGGTGGCTGTTACGACCGTTAATGCTGAGAATAATGCGGTTGCAGTGGGTGACACTACAACAACTGCAGCAGCAGTAGCAGCAGCAGCAGCAGCAACCAACACTGGAACAACTACAACCGCAGCAGCAACCAACACTGGAACAACTACAACCGCAGCAGCAGCAGTAGCAGCAGCAACAACCAACACTGGAACAACTACAACCGCAGCAGCAGCAGTAGCAGCAGCAACAACCAACACTGGAACAACTACAACCGCAGCAGCAGCAGTAGCAGCAGCAACAACCAACAATGGAACAACTACAACCGCAGCAGCAGCAGTAGCAGCAGCAACAACCAACACTGGAACAAATACAACTGCAGCAACAACCAACACTGGAACAACTACAACAGCAGCAGCAGCAGCAGCAGTAGCAGCAACAACAACCAATACGGGCACAACTACAACCGCAGTAGCAGCAACAACAACCAATACGGGCACAACTACAACCGCAGCAGCAGCAGCAACAACCAACACTGGCACAACTACAGCAGGAGCAACAACAACCACTTCGGGAACAAAATCATTATCATCGTCATTATCTTCAACCACAAAATTAACTACAGGTACCACAACAGGCAGTACGACAGGCAGTGTAACAAGCAGTTCACAAACAACGTCTTCTGAAGTGACGGTCGTCTGGTTGACAAGTACTATTGGAACATCCCTTACAACATATTCAAGTAATTGGATCCAATCATTTAAATCAATGTATTCAACAATTGCATCAGTTCCAACAGGAACAATCGGTTTGGGTACTATTGAGGGAACCGTTGGTACCACCAGGACTTATAAAACATTGTAAACTTTTAGAGCTTTAATTTCATTTTTCATTTTTCATTATTCATTTGTCACTTTCATTTTTTTACTTTTCGTTTGTAAAATTCAGCTGCCATTTGTCATTATTATAGCATCTGTATTAACCAATAATAATACAAATAGGGGAAAACACTTCAAATACCAGTCATTATAGAATGACCTTTTTATTTATATATATATTCTGTAAAACTTCTAACTTTAAACTACTTTTTCGAATAAATAACTAGTAAATTGAAAATGCGCCTTATTTGATCTATACTTTGAATATGTATTCTTGTGTGCCCGTGCCCGCGTACAGTCAATCGCGATTCAAGAATTAATACTCCCTCATTATTTGCAGAAACCGAAACTTCAAAACCATTTTTCATAACTAACATCTGATCATTTCTTACAATAACTTTACATAGACAAAGGTATTCGCATAATGGCATTGCTCTTAAATCCTGTATATAGCAGGTACATACATTACTTCAAGCTAAAATCTACGAGGCTGTTAGTTACTTATAGGAAATTATTTATTGTTTTAGTGGTTGTACTTTTAACATTCAACTTTTTATACTTTATATCAGATGACAACATCAAATTTGAATTAGACGAAGAGTATCTTGGAACTTACAAGGAAAAATATTTAAGAACAATTAAAAATAAAAATGAAATTTATACTGAGAATTTCTATCATAAATTAAAAATTATGGGTTACTTAGACGATTTGGTTAATGAACCAATTGAGCAAATAAGTTTTAATAATTCAATTGATCCATTTGAATTATTGGATAAGGAATCAAATTTTAATGAATTGTCGTTGGAAGAACAAGCAGACTTATATTATAAATCCATTTTGGAGCCTTCCAAATTTTTTTTTAAACCGATTCAAGAAACAATATATAAAGACGTTTATTACCCCAAAAAATATCTAAATTCAAGATTAGAAAAATGGGTGAAGATCAAAAGAATGTTAACGTCGAAAGAGTTATCTCAATTAGAAATCGATGATGATTTATTTAAATCTTCAATTTTAAATGTTAAAGATAAAAAAATTGAAAATAATAGAATTTCTTCGGATGAAATAAAAAATACCTTTACACATTTGAAATTCTTTTCTAAATTTTTCCTTAAAAATGATAATATTTTGACCTCTCCTGTATTAACAGATTTGTGTCCTAAATATTCAGCTTCACTGTTCCCTTGGTTAACCACAGAATATCCAATTTTCAAGAAATATAATAAACATATGAGAGCAACGACTTCAGATTTATTCAATATCAATAACCAAAAAGATCCATGCTTTATTAAAACCTTACAATCAAACCTTAACGGTAGGGGTATTGTTATTACAGTTACAAATGGTTTAATTCCAGAACTATCAGGTTTATTGGCAATTTTGAGAATCACGGGAAATAAATTACCTATTCAAATTGTTCATAATGACGATTTATCATTAGATTCAATTAAAAAATTAAATGAACTTGCAATTGAACCAGTTATGAGTTTACCAAAATCAATTCCTGAATTTAAAGTTTCCAAGTTACCAAATCTTGATTTAACCTTTGTTGATGTTTCTAAAACTATTAATCCAAGATATAAAAATTATTATGGTAAATTTGGTATGAAACTATTAGGTTATTTATTCAATTCTTTCGAAGATATGATAATGTTAGATACTGATTCGGTTCCCTTAATTTCAATTGACGAATATTTTCAAACGAGTCAATATTTGAAATCTAAAACACTATTTTTCAGAGATAGAGAGGCAAATTCTTTCTTATATGATGGTATTTTTGATTTTTTCACTTCCTATTTAAATTATGATCTTGAAAATCATTATTTACAAATTCCTAGAACATCTGATTCAGTACTATTTAATAGATTTTTCGGTGACAAGGCTAGACATTTTATGGAAGCTGGTCTGTTCTTGATTAATAAAAAGGAAAAATTTGATGGCGTTTTATCTGCTGTTGAAATGCAAATGTTTAAATTATTTACAGGTTCATTACATGGTGAAAAAGAATTTATCTGGTTAGGCCAAGAAATTATGGGCGAGTCATATATTTTTAATTCACATTCTGCAATCTCAATTGGTGAATTATCTCCAAAGCAAAAAGATATTACTGGTAGAGAATTATGTTCAACACATCCAGGTCATATCGATGATGATGGTAAAACTTTATTGTGGTTTAACTCTGGTTTCTTAACCTGCAAAAAGCCTCTATCTTATTATAAAGATATAAACTATGAAAGAAACTATGGAAAATCATTAATTGATTTAAAGAAAGAATATCTATCACCATTGCACATTTCCAATGGTCTAATTCCACCACCGGCCGAATATACTTTGAATTTGCGTAATGGTGAGCCAAGTCGCGGTTGGTTTATGACCTCACAGTGTGAGAACTATTTATGGTGTGCGTATGATATTATTGGCGGTGGTAAAAATCCCGATATTCCTAAAGGTGAAATCATCAATTTTGAAGAAAAAGATGTTAAAAAATGGGATTATTTTGGTAGAGTTTGGGTTAATTATTTTAATATTGGGTCTCTAGGAAAATCAGATAACGGTGTTTTAGAAGACGATGCTGTCGACGAATTAGGATTAGATGAATTGGATGTTTTTGAGGATGAATACCTGGAAACTGATGATGATACAAACGAAGCTGAACAAGATGATCTTCCTGAAAAAATGAAGACGGGTAATAGATTTGCAAAAGGCGGTTTCGCTAAAACGAGTGGTTCATTAGCAGAATCAAATAAGGAGTCTGCTAAAGTTAAGGGTAAGAATACCAAAGATTCCAACAAAAAAGGAAATGGTAAAAGTAAGGGATTGATTGAGGTTGATTATAAGAAGAAAGAAAAAGCTAATAGCGATACGAGCCATGAATTTGATTTTATTGATGAAACCGAGAATAGCTCGGGTTTATCGAAAGGTTTTAAGGAAACAGATTCTGATTCATTGATTGATGATTATGAAGATGATTTAGATAACTCATTGAGTAAGATTGCAGATTCTGAAAAGAAAAAACCTTCTGATACTAATTCAATCCAAGATAATCTTAATAATATTTTATCGTCTTTTGGATTAGGATCAAATAAAATCAGTAGTTCTAAATTGAGTTCTTTTGGTGATGACTCTTCCTTGGATTTGGATACATTGGCTGAACAAGATTCTACAGGTGACAGTGAGGATGGAAGTGAAAAAAAAGAGGTTGATCTTTTTATTGAAGGATTGGTTGATGATAAAGCGAAGCAAAAAGAAAATGCTGCTCTGGAAGAACAACTTTTTGAAGGAGCTAAGAAAGAAGAAGGTAGTGCTGCTGAAGAGGCAAAAATGGCTGCCGAGGCTAATGTGCAGCAAAGTTAGTAGGCCATAAAATATGATAATGTAATTTTATTATTTCTTGGGGTTTATCATTTATAATTTATAGTTTTCAGTTTGCATTTGAACTGTTCTTTTTTATTTTACGATTTTACATATTGACAATAAAAAGTAGTAAGCAAATTAAGTTGTATTATATCAATAAGTCATTAAAAACCAAAAGCCTATTGTATCTTCCAAACTTCTAAACCGAGTATATTAAACTTTTTTGTCTTACTTAATGGCTCGTTACCAAAAGTTTCAACGAAGTCGGAAGCACCTGTTTCAAAATTTCCATCAATCCATAAGCCAAATTTACCATCTCCAGAACCTACACTAATGAAATCGTGATTTGAGTATATGATAAAATCATTCAATGAAGTATATGGGAAAACTTTCAACTGTAAAACATTATCCTCCATGTTAGTATCATAATCATTTTCGTTCCGTTTGTTAACTGAATTTTCACTTCTTGACAATTTCTTTACATTTCCATTTTCAGCTTTCCATAAGAAACAGTCACCATTACCATAATAATATCTACCGTCCAAAGGTCTTGGATAATCACTTAGATAGGCACCAAATAAATCTTTGTTACTATCTAAAACAATTAATAAAAAACCTTTCCTTCTACTATTGTTTTCACCAATTTTAGGAGCACAATTATTGTATAGGGTGTTTAATGATGTACCATTTTGTTCCAGTGAATAAAGCAATGTCCACGTGTGAGAAATTTGTAAAAGAGATGGAATGTGTTGGCGGATATCTTCAGCCAATTCAGTTGATAGTAACTGATGTTTTGTACTAGGTTTGTAGCCCTCGATTTCTAATGGGGTCAATGGTGGTTCTTCAAATGCATTCAAAACTGGTGATGCCATTTGAGAGCTCGGGTTACTTTTCATACTAGGTGAAGGGGATTTTTGAAATACTGATTTCAGTTTGTTGAATCTATCAAAGGGTGTCATATAGTTCAATTTTAGAGTCTATATGATCCTAAATTTGTTTTTTTAGTTTGATTGTTAATAATAATACTTTAATTGGTTTTATCTTTTTGGGTGTTGCCAATCCTGAAAATGGCAATAGCGCTAATCAAGAATCTTTTGCTATATCAGAACTACAAAAGCTAATATAAAATAAATATTCAATTTTAAGCTTTTTTCAGATTATTGTTCAATAGTTATAAAACATGAAGTAGAATCTACACTAATAGGTGTTCCATAGTGTACACTAAACCTCTACACTTTGAGCATAATTACATTTTGGTCATTTCCTCTGTGCGGGGGGACCTGTAAGAGTGAAAAGGGATCAATTACTTTTCTCATAAAAGCTATGATTTCGTTACTTTAAGAATATAATTATATCAACAAGAAATATGGAGTCAGGTAGAGAGAACGCTATTAAAAGCAATAGAATCATCAATGAAGTTCCGGAATTGCTGGATTTTTTAAAATCTCCAAATTCTGATTCAATTCATGTTTCTCAAGGTTTATCATTGGAAGCGTTTCTATCCTCTCTATGCTTTTCACTAATTTATTGTCTCTTACAAATCTTACTATTTAGCTACCTAAGACCTAGATACCCACAGTTTTATGAACCTTTTGGAGATCGTTTAATCAATGGAAATATCAAAATCACAATAAAGCAAAAGGAGGCATTGTACAATGAAAATATATTTGAGCATTTTAATCCAATGAAGAGCTTAAATATTAAGAACTTTAAAAAATATGGTTTGGATTCATATCTATTCTTAAGATTTTTATACATTTCACTTTATTTATTTGTTGGTATTGCTTGTATTGCTATTCCAATTTTATTACCGATTAATTTTTTATGTGGTCAAGATATAAAAGATGAATATAATACAAATTTACTTTCAACTGTAATTGGAGATGTTGATTCTGAAGGCTTAGATTTGATTTCAATTTCAAATATTTCATCGAAACATACGGATAAATACATTTTTCATTTCTTAATAACAATTTTTATAATTTTTTGGTTTCATCATGTTTTGATTCATGAAATCAATTATTGTATTAGTTTGAAACATAAAAAAATTACAGAAATATCAAATACAAAAGAAGGCCAAGAAAAATTAAGCGTTATTTATATTGAAAACATTGACAATGAAAAATATAAAACATGTGATGATTTTAAAAAATTATTTGAATCTTTTCTGCCAGGATGTATTAAGTCAATCTATCCAATTCACAGTTTTAAAACGTTAGATTCATTGATTAAGCATTATAAAGAATGCCTATCTAAATTAGAAGAATATGAATTAGAATTGATTAAGACCAAAAATGGATTGGCTCACGGTAATAATCTTAATAATTTAGAGATCATGTACTTGCCAGTAAGAATTTTTGGTAATATAAAACTTTCAATACCGGGTATTTCTCCTAAAGTGAGAACTTATGAATATTTGGTATCTCAATTGCATAAATTGAGTCATGAAATTAAACATGTTCAATCTGAAAATTTAAGTAACGATAATACCATTAAAGACGGCAAAGCATTTATCAGATTTAATAAAATTTCCTCAGCCTATATAATCAAGCAAATCTTATTGAGTAAAAAATCAGAAACAATGAATCATAAAATAATTCAACTCGACCCTGATGATATTAATTGGGCAAATATAATTAAGAAAAACGATAATTTTTCACTATTTTTACGTAAGACTATTCTATTTTTAGTTTCCTTTGTTGTTATCATATGCTGGGTTATACCTGTTGCATTTGTTGGATCAATTTCACAGTTGCCATATTTAACAGCGTTGATACCGACAATTAGCTGGTTAAATAAGTTACCTAATATTTTTAAAGCCTTCATTGCGGGTATATTACCAACTGTGGTGTTAACATTTCTAACATCGTTTGCCTTAAAAATTTTTCAAAAATTAACAAATCAGAAAAGAAAATTAACTGGAAGCTTATCAGAGTTAAGTATACAAAATTGGATATTTATTTTTTTATTTTTCCAATTATTTATTGTTATCACAATATCATCAGGATTTATAGTTGTTTTGGAAAAATTATTATATAATCCAATTTCAATACCTACCATTGTTGCAATTGATTTCCCTAAATCATCCAATTTTTTCTTTTCTTTTTTTGTTTTAAGAGGACTAACATTATTTGGAAATAGTTTACTACAATTTTATAATTTTTTAATTGATGTTTTAATTTATCCTTTGTTTGATAAAACTCCAAGACAAAAATTCCAGAGAAGATATAAAAGAATTAAATATGGTAAGAATAATTGGGGGCAAGTTTATCCTACTTTCAGTGTCTATGTATCGATCGGAATTGTTTATTCAGTGATTTCTCCTTTAATATTGATATTTTGTTGTATTAATTTTGTGTTGGATTTATTCGCATATAAATATTTAATGAAATATACTATGAAAAAGGAAAATAATTCTGAAACTTTTGGTAAATTATACTCTATTGGATTAAGACAAATATATGCTGGAATCTATAGTCTAGAAATATTTGTAATGGGGTTATTTTTTTTAGTTAGAGATAACAATGGTAGGAAAACTTGTATTGTATTGGGTATAATGATGTTACTTGTTACTACTATGACTGTTTTTGTTCATATAAGTATCAATAGGAAATATGATAAAAACATCGAAATGATCCCATTGGAAATGTTTAAAACTTTGGATGATAATAAAGTAGAAGCGTATGAATATGAGAATAGTAATTACAAAAATGATATAAGGATGAAATATTTACATCCAAGTTTTAGTTTTCAATCTGAAAAAATCGTTATTTGGATTCCTAGAGATGAAAAGGGAATTTGCAATATAGAAAAGATAAAATTAGAGAAAGAAGGCTTTAATGTATTTTTAGAAGGCTGTATTATGGATGACCGTGGTAAACTAGAGCTTATAGAGGCTTTGCCAGGATATATAGATTGTGGAACGTCTTTTCCTGTTGCCGATTAATTTTGCTCATGCTCAAAAGTTTTACTGAAACTCAAATATTTGTTATTATGTTATTGTGTTATAGTTTTGTCAATTTACTCTTCTTTTAATTTTATTATTACTTTTATGTTCAATCAAAACACACATATCTATCCTTTACCATAAATTTATCATATCTCCAAAACCATTTGACTTTTACAAAAAAAATTTGGCAATACCAGAAATAACAAAAAACTGTGCTTTATGTTGATGTCGGAACTTTTGTCAGTGGAGTCAAATGTTTGTAGCGGGCCACAATAATGGCTCCCGCTGCTTTCTTTGACCAAAAATCAATGATTTGGCGGTTCAGTAATGCTGGTTGACGGCCGAAAACATGTTAGCACATAGAATTGCCGCGACCCGACAAATTTGGTTGCTGCCAAAGCACTCAGCAATACCGGGGAAGTTTGATTGCAGCATGTTTTACGAAATATCAAAAGAAATTGTGGTTAAAGAATTACAACCATCTGTTACCCATACCAGTACACAAATCAGTGATCAAAGCTTTGTTACAATATGATATGTTGATTTTCTTTAACTCCTCTGAAGCTCATATTTTAGGTTTTTTAATACTATATGATAAAGGATCTTAAATAATATTAGTAATAATAATAGTAAAAGTAATAGTAAAAGTGAAAGTACTTATGATAGTTAAATAAACTACAATAAGATTATATGATAAAAACTTTTATCTATTTAAAAACTATTTATTATTACTTTTAGTGACTAAGAGATAACAATTAATACAATTTAGAAACGAAATAAGAGATTCGTTGGATACGTTCTGGGATTTCGTTTACAATAGGAAAACATATGAGGTTTGAATTATTTCTTAGAAGAATTTCAAGAAAGTGCTCAATATTAGATGAGTATGATATTTAAGTTAAACGTCAATTTTTTTGGGTTTGTTATTTGCTTATCTTTTCCTATCATTACAAACTTTAAAAGAATCCAAAGCTGCTACGATTCCCGAATATGGTTACTAGGATTGAACAATCTTTTATACAAATATAGTATGGAATAGATATTCTTTATATTATGAAATGTTTGACTGAATATTAAACATGCAAAAACATGCCAATATGAAATGATCAACAATGAAGACAAGGGATTTCAATTTCAATAATTAACAACAACAAAACTATGAATTCTTTATCCCCAGAGATGCTGCTTCAAGTATTACTAAAGACTTTACAATTCAATAATATACTTCAAGGGGAGTTACTCTGTTACTGCCATTAATGGCGGCGATATTTGAAGAGCAACGGTATTAACAATCACGAATAAGACAAGCCAGAAGAAGAACAGAAACAATCGTTGAATTTATTGGTGTTAATAAAAATAACCAAGAATATTTGATAGCATCCATTTTTTAACAATGAGTTAATTAAAGAGTTAATATCAATGTAGTTTTTGATCAGAGATCTAAAAACTGCAATACTGATATTTTTTATTGCGTGGTTCTTTTCTCAAGTGTTAGAAAAATTATTAGGTTTGTATTAGAAATAAACAATTCCTCAAGTATGAATTATAGTACTTTCATCTAACATAATTGATTGGAAAGTGTTAGTTAACTATAAAGAGTATACAATGTATGATTAAAGGTGAGTCATATGACTCCCCTTTTTCGCGTTACTCATATATTGACTGAGTCGATTAAAATAACCTTAAGTATATTTAGTTTCCCAGTTAGAAAGCTTCCCGTTAGTCCATTTTAGTGCTCATATAATAGATATATGTCGAGATATGTTAATTGAAGAGTTTCGCTCAAAAGTTCCAGTTGTTAATGAAAAGGGAGTGTTATACTTCAATTCTTCCTCTAGAACGCCAATGAATACTATGGTGTCCAGTGCAATTTTAAAATTGATTGAAGAAAGTTTGTATGAACCAGATCCAGTTCCAAATTGGTCTAAAAGATGTGACGAAATTCGGTCAAAATTAGGAAAATTTATCAATTGTCAACCAGAAGATATTACATTTACAAGAGACACAAATGAAGGTTGTAATTTGTTTCAACGATCCATTTTATTTGAAAAAGGGGATAATGTTGTCATTTTAGAGAACGAATTTCCTAACCAAAGTTATGCTTGGCTTGGCTTAGTTTCCAAAGGTTTAGAAGTCAGAGTTATACCAGTTGATGAAACAAGTGGAAAGTGTTTCGACGCTAATACTTTCAAGGATTACGTTGATTCAAAAACGAAAGCCATTGGTCTTTCATCCGTGATGTATGATAATGGTCTGAGAAACAACATTAAAGAAATTTGTGCGGTTTATAGACCAAATGGTATTCACATTTTGGTTGATTCAACTCAGGATATTGGTTTCAGTAAGATTGATGTTAAAGAATTAGGTGTTTCTGCAATGGTGTGCGGTCTTTTCAAAGGTTTGAACTGTCCAAAAGGGTTAGGTATTCTGTATATTGATCCTGAAACTATTCCAACGTTATCCTCAGTTCCACCAATGTTAAGTGTTTCTTCTATCAGTAATTTAGATCCGGAATTAAAGCTTGTAACTGACTTTGAATGCTTTACTTCTGCCAAACGTTATGATCATTTCAGTAACCCAAGAATTCAAACTGTTGCCTTGGGTGCTCAGTTAGATTTTTTAACTACAGTTGGTATTGAAAATGTGCAGTTCCACCTTGAAGAATTGGGTTCGTTGTTAAGATCCAAATTAAGAAATATTGGTATTGAAACATTGGGTTCTGAAGATCGTTCTTTGAGATCTGCACAATGTAACGTTATTCCAATTACCAATTCTAAATGGAAGGATTTCTTACTAGAAAACAATATTTATACTACGCAAAATGAATGTGGTATTAGATTATCCCTTGGTCTTTACAATAATAAAAGTGATGTTGAAAAACTTGTGGATATTTTTGAAAAAGGATTGAAATTGGCTATTCCTTTAGAATAATTATTTGGAACTCGAATAAATTTTTGTAGATTTGGAATATCGTTCAAGTCTTCCTAAACTTTGTATAATGAGCTTAATGGATAAGAAAGGGAAGTGTAAGATATATCTGTTTAACTCGAAGAAAACGAATATTTTAACACAAATCAAACATAACTTTGAACTAGTAAAAACACTAATTAATTTACAAGTAGTAGACGTTATGGCTGCATGTATAGTTATAGACTATAGACTATACAATGCGTAGGAACATATATTGAACTGATTATTTAAGGTTTGGTTTTTAATAGTGAGCATGCGATCTCGTTGATGATCTTTCTGGTATTTTGAATATCAGTAGCTCGTTCTTAATCTTTTTATATAATGACCTAATGATGTATTGCTGTAATTGTCGACACATTTTGCTACTTTTTAATTTTGACTTTTACATCCAGATCTTCATCAATTTTGACCGAAGGTTTGAAGATTATTTTTATTTTTTTTTTATTTTCAAATTCAAATTCAAGGCTGAATATCAAGCTAACTAGTTGGAAAAACATACAAGCCAAAAAGGTTTTTGTCATCTCTTCTGCTTTAACCAAAAGTCGCATGATCCAGAGAATATTTCTCATCAACTTTGCGGGTAAACAAACCAAAGGGTAGCAATTATTGGTGGCCCTGCAACAAAGATTTGATCGACTCACCTGATATAGTTTCGATATCGACATAAAGTACATTTTTTTGTTAATTATTTCTGGTATCGTTTAAAGAACTTTTTCGGAAATCCCAGAAGTGTATGGTATCAACTAGAGTAGTGAGGTCTTGACTAAGCATAATCATAAGCCCAAAACATTGAGAAAAATGATTATCGAGGAATATCTGAACAGAGATTTTTCGACAAAAATAACCAGATATCAAACAAGTCATTATACGGACTGAATATAGGTAGGTCTCAAGGCTTCAAAGGAGCATTTAATAATAAAATAATCATTCGTAAGGCTTATTTTAGGCATAGAAACAAAATTGATGAAAACCAAGACTTTTTTCAAGATAGAACAAAAATACCAGCCTCTCGCCCAGCGCTAAAAATAGATGATATGTTTTTATTGAATCTACAGGTACTTCACCGCGTTTTCTGCTCAAAATGTCAATAAATTCTGCTCCCAAATTAACAGCTAAATTGATAATTGAATTGTAGATAAAATATATACTTACTTTTAAAAATTAAAATCCTATATTATCGATATATATTAGGATAATGGAATATAGTTAATTTAACTTCCAGTCGAAAAAAAATACACAAAATAAATCAGACGCGTGTAAAACTGGGCGCAGTAACAAAACCAAAACATGAACAAGGCTGGTTTATTCAATTGATTCAAGTTGTGATCCCTTTTCAATAAAGCTGGTATAAATGGCTTTGAATCCCCTTATTTCATATCGTTAAAGATAATACACGAAGTTTTAATTTGCTTTACTCGACCATACAGTAAGCTTTCTTTGCTATAAAAATCTGACACATATAAAATCAAGTGAAAGAACATTCAAGATCCACATTTACAATGATATTCTCTAAATCAATCCAACTCGCAGTTTTGTCATCACTTTCCTATTTTTCTATAACAGAAGCTACAGAATCTGCATCAACTTCCATTTCCTCTTGCAATCCTTTGAAAACCTCATCATGTACAGCTGATTCAGCTTTGGCAACTGCTATCTCTGATAATTTTCAAGAATCTACAAGCAATTATGTTCCATATAGGTATTCATCAAGAATTTCATATGGTTCAGATGGTGTTTCTTTGACTTTGGCCGAAAGATTTGATAACCCTTCATTAGTTTCAGATTTTTATATGATGTTCGGTAAAGTTGAAGTTTTATTAAAATCTGCCAATGGTACAGGTATCGTTTCATCCTTTTATTTACAATCTGATGATTTGGATGAAATTGATATGGAATGGTTTGGTGGTGATGCATCCCAAATGCAATCGAATTTTTTTTCGAAAGGCAATACGACAACATACGATAGAGGTGCATATCATAGTATGGCCGATCCAAGGGCTTCTTTCCATAACTATACTTTAGATTGGACTGAAACATCACTAACATGGTATATTGATGGTACAGCGGTTAGAACACTATCTAACGATTCCTCTTCAGGATATCCGCAAACCCCAATGAGAGTGTATTTTGGTATTTGGGCCGGTGGGGATGCAAGTAATGAGGCTGGTACCATCGAATGGGCAGGCGGTTCAACTGACTACTCAGACGCTCCATTTGTTATGTCTGTTAAAAAATTGGTTGTCAGTGATTATTCTTCCGGTTCTGAATACAGTTATTCCGATCAATCAGGTTCTTGGGAATCCATTACCGCGGTTGATGGTGCAGTTAATGGTAGAAAAGAAAAAGCAATTGCTGAATTCAATGCTTTAGTAGATGGAAGTACTGTTTCTGATGATACATCAAGCTCAAGTACGAGTTCAAGTTCCGGTTCAACTTTTTTCTCTTCTTCTTTTTCTTCTTCTTCTGAACCTACATCTGAATCTACGTATACATCTGAATCTACATCCGAATCCGCTCCTCCAAAAACTACTTCGTCAGCCGAGACTTCACATTCATCTAGTATTGATACTGTGAAAACCTCTGAGATAGTCACTTCTACAACTTCTGAGTTGACTAGCACAAAAGACGTCACATCATCAATAGATTCAGAGTCAAAAGAAACTGACACAACAAAGTCTTATACATCAAGTACTTTGACCACAAAGGTGTCATCCTCTTCTTCAAGTAACACAAGTTTGACTATAGTTTCTGAAAATTCCAATGGTGCAGGTAATTTAAGAACTGGAGTTTCATCCTTATTTGCAGCAATTCTTTTGGCATTTAGTTTGATTTAATGTTTGCTGTGAAACGTTTGTTTTCACTGGGTATATAGGTTGGCGGTTTTTTCTTCATGAATAACTATGATTTGCATATTTTAAAGGATATACTGTTACTTTAATGAAATGGATCCAGGATATAATTTGTATAAGGATATTTTTTAAAATAAAAATAAAAATGAAAATAAAAATAGTTCAAATAACAGTAAATTGAGTTTGTAAAATGATGATTAAAGTGTATCAAATAGTAAAAATATTATGTGGCGCAGGTGGCTGATTAATAGAAGACAAAGAAAAATTTTCATTAATATATTTTTTTTTTCATACTAATTTTAATATCATTTTTCTTTTATCTTTGCTTTTGTATAAACAAAAATATTAAGAATGGCCGATATCGAAGTTAAGGATAAAAAGAGAAAGCAAGATGTTACATCTGAAGAACAATTAAAGAAGAAATCAAAGAAGGATAAGAAAGAAAAGAAGGATAAAAAGGAAAAGAAGGATAAAAAGGAAAAGAAATCAAAGAAAGAAAAAAGAGAAAAGAAGGATAATGAAGAAAAAATAGAAAAGGAACATGATTCAAGACCAGCTAAAATTGATGATGGTTCTTGTACACAAGAAGAAGCTGATAACTTTTTAAGAGAGAATGAAGTTTCAATTGAAGATCCACAAAATTTATCCATTAAACCGATTGTTTCTTTTAAATCATTGAATTCCTGGCAAATTGATTCAAGAATTTTAAAATTCATTTCTAAATACCCAAAACCAAGTCCAATTCAATCATGCGCTTGGCCATATTTGTTAAATGGTAATGATGTTATCGGTGTTGCAGAAACAGGTTCAGGTAAAACTTTTGGTTTTGGTGTTCCAGCAATTGATCATATTCTTAAGAGTAATCATACAAAAGATATAAAAGTTCTAGTTGTTTCCCCAACTAGAGAATTAGCAACCCAGATTTTTGATAATTTGAAAGAATTGACAGATGCGGTTGGCCTAAAATGTACTTGCATTTATGGTGGTGTTCCAAAAGATCAACAAAGAGATGATGCTAGAAAGAGTCAATGTGTAATTGCAACTCCAGGTAGATTAATTGATTTACTGGAAGAAGGTAGCGTTAATTTGAGTAAGGTTGATTATTTAATTTTGGATGAAGCCGATAGAATGTTGGAAAAAGGTTTTGAAGAAGATATTAAGAAAATTATGAATAGTATTCAAAATAAAGATAGACAAACCTTAATGTTTACTGCAACATGGCCAAAAGAAGTTAGAGAATTGGCAGCAACATTTATGAAAAATCCAATCAAAGTTTCTATTGGTAATAGAGATGAGTTAACCGCAAATAAAAGAATTACCCAAATCGTTGAAGTTATTGATCCAAGAGATAAGGAAAGAAGATTGCTACAATTATTAACTAAGTATCAGTCTGGTGCTAATAAGAATGATAAAATTCTAATTTTTGCATTATACAAAAAAGAAGCAACTAGAATTGAGAAAACTTTAAATTATAAAGGATATGATGTTGCAGCGTTACACGGTGATTTAAATCAAACTCAACGTACACACGCATTAGATAGTTTTAAAAAGGGTGAATGTAATTTAATGTTGGCAACTGATGTTGCAGCAAGAGGTTTAGATATTCCAAATGTTAAAGTTGTTATCAATCTAACGTTCCCCTTGACTATTGAAGATTATGTTCATAGAATTGGTAGAACTGGTAGAGCTGGTCAATCAGGTATTGCTTATACATTGTTCACTGATCATGAAAAACATTTAGCCGGTGCTTTAATGAATGTTTTAAGAGCTGCTGATCAAGATGTTCCTGAAGAATTGATGAAGTTTGGTTCTCACACTAAGAAGAAAGAACATAGTGCTTATGGTGCTTTCTTTAAGAGCGTTGATATGAGCAAAAAGGCCAAGAAAATTACTTTCGATTGATTTTATACTAGACTGACATTTAATAAATATATGTTTTGGGTTTTGTATTTTGTTTTTGTTTTTTGTGTTGAGGTTGATTTTTTTCATCCTATCTGTATTGTTTAAATCCTATAAATAAATCTACTATAAATAAATTAGTAAAAAAAATACAAAAGTTCCTGACAAGGCTCGGCAATTAAAAAATGCAAAAAATGCTAAAATAACAAGGCTGAAAGAGGCTGGGTACACACAGCCACATGAAACGCCTAATCATTTATTCAATTATCTATTTTTTTTTTTGATTTAATATAAAGTTAATTATAGAAATCTGTTATTTTTATTAATCAATATAAATTAGGTATTATGTCTTCTGGAATATGACTTTTATCGTGTTGGATCTTTACTTAACATAAACTATCATATTACACTCGCATAGAACATGATCATTCCTACCATCGCCCAATACGTTAAGAATCTTACAGAGGCAGCATCAGATACTTGTCCAATGGACATTATACAACAAGCAGTTAGTCTAAATAAAAGAGAAGTCTCATCCACAGCTGTTCAAAGTGGATGGAATACTTGTATGAATAAAACTTGGTGTAAAGTTATTGTTATTGTTTTTATAGTTATTGGTGGATTACTTGTGTTTTGGATACTTTCGTTAATTTTCAATGCATTATTCTGTGGGTTTCAATTTTTAACTTGTTGCTGTACAGATTGTTGTACAGGATGTTGTGGGCCAAAGGAGAAAAAAGATGCTTATTACGTTCAAGGTAATCCCGGATATAATCAACAGGGATATTATATTAATGGATCTAGAGACAAAGCATATAATAATCCAAACATGTATTATCATCCTCAAAATTAAGCTCGGAAAGGTATTTGCTTTTAAATATATTTTATAAGGATTTAAAAATTTAAAAATATTAAAAAATTAGAATTTCAATCAATAAAATTCGCAGTTATATTGTAGATATAAAATAGTAAAGAAAATAGTATACAAAAGAATGTAGTAGAAGTTAACAAATGTTAACCTCTAAATTGAAGCAATCGTACCAACTAAACTATAATTAGATTAACAAAGCACCTGCAGCTAAAGCAGCAGCACCAGCGGCATAATAAGAACCGTGAGCACCATTACCTGCAGCAGAGTAAGTGGAGATGGTAGAAGAAGAAGTGGAGTTTCTTGCTGGACAACTGGTAACTTCTGGACCACAAGAAGTAATGGTTTCAAGATCAGTGGAGGTAGCAATAACGGTGGTACCGGAAACAGCTGCTAAAGCAGAAGAAGCGAATAAAGCGACGATGGTGAATTGCATTTTGAAAGTATTAAAGAGTGACTAAAGTTGGTTATAAAGCGAAGTGATTCGATATAGAATTAAAATATCATGTTAAACAATATCAACGAATAGTGGGAAAACTAGACCTTTTATATTTTTTAAAAATTAGCTATTGTAAACTGCGAGTAAAAAAACATAAACAAAAGCAACCACAAAAACTGACAAAACGCGCTTTTTTTCTCCTTTTTTACATAAAATTTTGCAAAACACGCTTAATATTTCCATACTGTGTTTTACACAAGGAGTGTGTAAATACTGTACTGACTTGACCAATTAAAATTACAATAAAGTGAGATATTTTTTTTAATCTAGATCTTTTCCACACTAGCTTTTGGTATAAGATTGAACGTCGTTTATATTGCTATATCACAAACTTGTTAGAATAAACAAAGATGATATGGGCTTTCTTAATCAATAAAATGGTTTTAAGTAAAAGTCATAACTAAGGATATATTCATTTAGTATGTGATAAATTAATTTCAATTTGAAGCTCTATAATATGATAGTTATACTAAAACTTTTACACAATTCTATAAATTAACCAAAATCTTTAAAATAAATTACAGAGTTAACCAACCACCAACATCAGACAAGTTTTCAAGTTTTCTAGCAATAAAATTTTGAATATTATGCTGTAACCAAATACTCATTTGCAACTCTTTATACTTAGATTCAGAAAGATGCATATCATGTCCTTTCTTTGCATCTTCGTCGCCTTCACCATAATCATCCATGTATGGACTTTCAATAAATGATCCTTTACCATTATCCAATAACAAAATACAATTGTTTCTTGGTAATAAAAATATACCTTTACCAGCATCAATGCATTCCCAACGAATGTGCATATTGCATGATCCAAACTCATCACCATAATTTGCGGTTTGTAAGTCCACCATTTTACTACAATATAAGCAAATTGCAGGATCCTTTGGACGTTCATCTTCCTTTTTTTTGTTGTAATATTCTGTGTAAAAATCATTTAATTTTTGTGGTAATGATATCAATCTAATAATACCAGGATATGCTATTCTTGAATCATGCACTTTGTTCCTATTTTCATCTGAAACATTTCTAAAAGTTTCAACATCAAATCCATCAATGATTTCTTCAGTGGTTGGCATTTTCATAACTTGACAAATTCTGTCACATTCATTCAATTCAATTTCAACTTGTATTTTCTCAACAGGAAAACTGGCAAATTTAGCGTACGCAAAAATTAAACATTTTCTTAGAAATGGTGTAACCAATTTCAATAACATACTATAGACAAGATTGATTTCATTACCTTCCGTAATTTTTAGACCAGTGAAACCTTCTATAATATCTTTCATATTTGACTTGTCTCCTTTGTATTCTTCAGTAACCAAACTTTCAAAATCTCTCGTATTCTCAACACTCCTATCGGTTATTTTATGCATTAAAACGCTTAAGATTTTTAGTAATGATTGTTTAACATGCTTGACATAGGATATACCAACAAGCTTTTGAAAATTGATACCTAAACATGTTGCCTCTTCAAGGGAAACCAAAATTTCAAAAAAATCTTGACCATCGTAAACCAATTCATCTTCATTAAATAAATTTTCATAGATACCAATTAAATTCTCTGGGTAAATTCGTAAAACTCCTGATTGTTCAACTCCATATAAGCATTGAAAAAGTTCTTTTAATTGAATCCAAATTCTTAGTCCTGTCAAAGTTTGATTATTTATCTGAAAAATAACTAATTTTATTTTATGATTTTCATCATAACCCTCTCCTCTTAATGAAATTTCAATTGATTCTATAGTCTTCGAAATAAGACTATTAATAGATTCAAATGGCGGAGTCAATAAAGATAGTGAATCCATGCATTCCATTAGAACGTTTTGAGTAACGGATGTTTCATCCACTATATGTTTCATAACACTATTGACAATTTCTGTTTTAATGAACCAATCTTTATTTCTGACCTTAGATTTAACATCATAAAATAAATTATTACTTAAAGTATTCAGGGTAGACGGATCTCTAATGATGCGTTGATCCATTTTTGGATAAATTAGGTCCACAATTGGAATTTCTTTAGAAAATTTCTGTAAAAAGTTTTGATTGTTCTTTGTAAAATAGATTGGAACAAAAACATTGTTAATGGTCTTACATAATGGACAAAAAAATTCCCTTCTTTGGGAATTTTCGGGAACTGTTCTTGTTATTTGTGCCATTTGTTTCATCCTCGAAGAGTCAAAATATTGCTTAAAACAACTGTAATGCATTCCATGGCAGCAACTTGAAACAACCGCCAAATTATCATTGTAACCACTTCCGCCTTGCTCAGAATCAGTATTTGAAAATCCTGGTCCAATAACGCATTGTTTTTCTGTTTCATGTAATTTTAAGTCCAAATCATTTTTTGGTTCTGAGCTTTCCCATTCATCTAAATTGATATCGCCATTAAAAGCCTTAAAAAACCAATAATCATCTTTACAGGGAACATATCTGAATTCATTTGATTCTGTAATATAACTAAAAACTCCAAAAGGTTCATCATCATTAGCCGGTGGCAAATGACATAATATACAAGTGTGTTCAGGATAACTCCAGGTATTGATATCATCTGCTTGGCAACAATCCTCCAATTTAACATCTTCCATTCCTTCAATAGGATCATTCATATCACCGTTACATACTTTGCCTGAGTTTAAAGTATTAGCATTGTTATCTTCATCCATACAAAAATTTTCAGCAAACTTTTGTTGTTGTTTTTTTAGTTTTGCTAACAGCTTATTTCTTTTACGCTTTGCCATCTTCTTCTTTTTTTCATAGCCTGGATCATTTTCCCATTTATTTTTCATATTAGTATTTTTATTATCAAATGAAATATCAAATATCTCATCGTTGAATTCGGGGAAATGCATTGAAAAACTGTGATTAGATGATTTCAAAATTTCATAAATAATTTTCAATATCGCTTTAATTTTTGCTGAGAAACTCGAAAAACCAGGTAGCTTTAACATATCCAACAAGTGTGAAAAAAACCTGGATAAGAAAACTGAAGATATTTCAGATGCGTTTTTATGAGTAACAGTAATATGAATTAAATGTATAGTGAGCTCTAAAAGAGATTCACAATTTCCTTTTTCATCCAATTGCTTGGAAGATTGTGATTCTGTACTAGAGCCAATATTCTGTTTAACTGACATATTACCCTCGTTTAGAATTTCATCTTTACAATATAACAGCGTAAATAATAAAAAGTTGATTAATCTTTCATCTAAAACAATATTTGTAATCCTTTCAAACGGGCTGTCTCTCCAATTGATGTTTTTAAGTGGAATTACCACCTCAGATTTTTTGATACCAGTGATTTGATGAATACGTTCCTTCATAATAGCAATACACTCATCTCTTTTATTTGAGTTATAGTGAACATAATATGGATCCACTGTATCCATCAATGATTCTTTCAACTTATAGATTTTTCGCTCACCTTTATTTCTATTACTTTTTTCAACCTCTTCAACACATTGACTAAAAACAACTGAAAATCGCTTTTCAGTACAAATATGATCAGGAATTTCAGCAGTAATCTTGCTAAAAGGTAAAGGTTTAAAGCATAAGGCATGGGCAATTTCTCTTTGAATTAGCAAATCTGAAAGTTCTGTGGCACTTTTTTTATGTAGATGCAAATCTTCCGTAACTAGATGAATCATAAACAACACAAATTCTTCAACCATTGCTTGCAGCTGTGCAGGGTTGTAGTCATTTGAATTAAATTCACCTTCACTCCATCTAGTCAGCCTCCATCGATCAAATACATTGTAAAGTGCTAATTGTGGGACAGGAAGATATCCCAAATAAAGTTGACATAAAAACAAATCTCTCATATATCCAAATTCACGACTTCCCGAATATCTATAAAGGTTCATTTGACTTCTAATACTGACACCATTTCTAACCCATAAACCAACTTTAATTTGTGAAACTAATACAATTTTCCTAACTGGTATATCAAAGAATCCCATGATACCATCATATCTCCCGGAGTTATCATGAATGGAACTACTAGTTGCTGAAATTAGTTCAGAGCAATGAAATTCATACTCACCCTGAATAATATCCATGATATTATATATCCTTTTTTCAGAATCCATTGATTGATCCATTTCAACTAACCATGAAAACATTGAATGTAATGGATGTAAGAAACTCATCTTATCTTCCAAAACATTAAATTTAACCATATTATATTCTGGATACTCATCGCATGGAACAAGAACAACAGCATCTTCTTGATCCTCAACAAATTTGCTGTTAGTTTTATTCATATCATTAAAATACGTATCATTTTCTGTAAATGTAATTTCTATGATCTTTCGGACAATAATGGTATACAAAGTTTCTGTAAACGACTTTTTCATAGTATTGGAATACGAATGGTACCAACAGTCCATTGAATTGCCTTGGGATAAAAGTTTTTCTTTAGGAACTCTACTCAAGACCTTACCAATATTTTCTGAAAAATGTGATATGACAGAAACTGCGTTGAAAAAAACAGTATAATCTTGATTCTCGTATTCAATATGCTTCTTAGCTTCTCTTTGAAATACGGGCTTACTTTGAAAAACAGCCAAAAAGTGAACATATTCCGGAAAACAATAAAAAAAAGAAATTATATTGTCGACATAAGGATTCCTAGTAACAATATATGTCAAATCTAATAAAACATGGGCCCATTTCCGATTTTTCAACGTTGAAAAAACAATTCCTGTTTTATTACCGGGAAATGATGAGTTTATTGTATTGACTGTTTGACAAGTTGTGACATAATTGTATATTGCCCGAATCATTTTAAATACATCACCGTGTTTAAGAATTAAGGAGTCGTTCGAAGGACATGTAAAAACCTGAGTTGATAAAATCGGCATAATAGAAAACTCCGGCTCCCTATCAATCAATAAGAACAATGATAACACCTCCTCATATATATCTAAAAATTGAGCAACCATCATTTGCTTAAATTCTAAATTATTAACAATTGTTGGGACGTATATATTATGAAGCTTAATTCTAGGCGTCTTGCAAAATCTAACATCAAAAAATAGAAGAAACTGTAATCTAGAGCCTATAAATTGAATATCCTGTGAGTTCTGAGATTCAAGTAGTATATCGGGATATTCACAATCCTTTTTTATCTCCTCAGGAATATCCCATTTTCTGCTTAACAAATCTGGAATAGATTCTTTTTGAAATGGGGTGTACCGTAAAGAATTTGGGGCTAGCATAACATTTTCTTTCGTAACATTAATTGGATTATTTATACAACCTTTTTGATAAGGTCTTAAAAGTACTTTTGCAATAGTGCATCTAACTGAAGAGACATTTTTGGATATATTGGATTGTGTAAAGTCAAGTAACCAAGAAATTATTTCGTCACACATTTCTTCTCTAAAAATGTCCCTTGTACTTTTAATACATGCAGTTAAACCAGTTGATGTTATCATTTCTTGCTTCTTCAGTAAAAATGATATATTATTAGATATCATGACAATGGCACGCCCATGAGTATTACACCTTGATGCAACCATTTCTGCAAATTCTGTGACTTTACCTGTTACAAATCTTATTCTTTGAACAGCATCCTTGTATTGATGGACCTGGTCTGAATACAGCACCAGAGCAAACGCATCGGATTCTACATCTATATCACCATATACTGACGGGTCCAAGTTAGAAACTCTACTATACATTTCAACAGATTCAACTGTATCTGGTGCTTTAAAGCACGCAATCGAATGATTCATCACGTCAATAATATAATCAATTAGAATAGCTAATACTTCTGTTAAGTGCATGATCAATTCATCTGATAAATCGGTATCAATAATGGATGTACTAGGTTTTATGAAATATTCACATTTAGCATTTTTATAAGCCTCTTCATCTCCACAATCACAACAACCTGCATTTTCTCTTTGTATAAGACTTTTATGGATCTGATGATTCAAATGACGCTCTTTCTGGAAACAATATGAACACAATGCACATGTTTCATCGTAACCACAAGTAAGGCATCTGTAACAGGTTTCGCCTCTTAAAAATTTTTTACCACAGGCTCTTCCGTAGTGATTGTGATTAGATTCGTCGATAACAAGGTCATTGGGACTTAATTTAATAAATGAATTTAAGGTTTCAGTAATACTTTTTTTAACTTCGGGTATATATTTAAAATTAAATGTCTGTGGGAGTGTCAATAAGTATTTTTTCAATTGGGTTAAATCGGAGTCACCGTAGAAAATATCCATTACCGTTTGTTATCAGGAGAAAATGAACCTAAAGTGGGTATCTACCATATAAACTTGTCTTTGTTGAAGATATTTTTCGCCTTCAAATTTTATCGGAGCGCCCATAAATTTTAAGTTCTCTCCGAATTACAGTTCACCGAGGTTAAATGATATTACAGATTATATTATGCTATGTAGTACATATATCTATATAGGTATATACATAAAATGAGCTGAATTGAATATCTATAAGTCAATAAGATTGGCCACTGATTCTTCTTTTTTAATTGGTGAAGCAGATTTCACTCTCAGTTCTGGAGATAAAACAGGAGGTGAAGAACCTGGTATTGGTGCATATTGGATCGAACTTAATGATGGCCTTCTATCAGTATATGTTGTTATTGGCAAAGATGGTGCGTCTTCTGGCAAAGAAGGAATTCTACCGGGTGAACCAACGGGTGGTCTTTGAAAAGTCTGAGGTGAAGACGGAGCCTCGAAAGATGACTGAGGGTTGGTTTGAAACATTAGCGGTGAGGATGGAACATTAATTGATGTAGCGGACGGAGTGTACGTATATGCTGTGGAGGCCGGTTGTGGTGCTTGGGTCGGAATGTGATAACCTGAAGATGTATATGAAGGAGGTATAGAAGAGGATCGTGCTGAGTATTGCGTGGATGAGTAAGTTCGTTCCGTATTATTCATTTGAGGAAAAGGAACTGAAAGGTTGTGTAAAGGAGATACTCTATATGTACTTTGATTTTGCCTCTGACACTGTTCCTGTTGTAATCTTGTTTGTAATATTTCGTCATAAACTTTACTTATTGCGAATAGTTTAGAGTACATGGCTTGATATTTTTCAAGATTTGCTGTTTCTTCCACAATTTTAGTTTTAATTTTCGGTTGAATCTGACATATATTGTTGTACATTTGTACTAAAACAGCATCTTCTTGTAGTGGTCTACGTTGTTCTATTGGAGTTTTGGTCTTTTTGTTCAATAAATCAATAAATGATACAATCTTCTTCTGTTCTATACCTGTTATTTTATTGTAATCTACCGGTGAATATGCTGGTGTTTGACTGGGTTGTTGACGCATATAAGGCCGGTCAAAAGCCGATGTTCTTTGATCAACACAAGATGTGGTAGCAGGCTCATTTTGTGGTAAAATGTTAGCATATAATCCAGTTGATGTATCTTTTGGTTCTTGTTCCTTAATAATTTCAACGTTGCCATGTTGCCTTTTGAAATCATTCAAACTAGCTGCGATGGCAGCTTCCATTGTTTTATCTTCGCCTTGATATTCTTTCACTTCAACCTTGCTAACCGGTGGTTCTGATTCCATGCCAGATTCTTTCAATGAAAGTTCAATTGCTCGTTTTAAATCCTCGTCTATAACATCTTTGGAATCTAGATGAGTCATTGATTCAAAATCATTGTGCGAACTACCATCTTTCTTCCTGGCATATTTTGCCTTTTTCTTTTTCTCCATATGTTCCTCATAACAATTATCGCAGACCCTAACAGGAATGTTGATTCCCAATTCTGGCAATTCACAAGTCGAAGAAGAATGTTGACGACAAAAGACACCACCGCATGAACGACAGTGATGTTTACGATTAATAAAAGTAAATATTTTGGAGCATAACATACAAGCATCAGAATCTTCCCAAGCCGGAGCAACTTTGGATTCTATCAAACTCGAATCGACATATTCTGTGATCATTGGAAACTGAAATCCATCATCTTGTAATTTCTTATACGTAGCATTAATATAATCAAATTTTGGGTTTGTACTGACCATAATTGACCATGACTGAATCAATTCAAGCATATACTTTTTAACTGATTCATTAATATCCTTATCTTTCAGAAACTTAACCAAAGGATCCATAAATTCTTTAGTGGCAATCTCAGTTATAAAATGTTCACCACCGTTTTTAATACAGAAATCAATCAATTTAAAGGCAGATTTTTGCAAATTCACATTTTCAGCAGACATTAACCTTTTCTTGAGTGAACGCATTGCATCTTTGGCGGGAACCTGTTTTGATCGAATTAAATCACTAATCTCTAAAGCAACAGCAAAGTCAATATCACCGTTGGGTATAGACTCGGAAGTTGCAAATTCAACTTTTTCTTCAAAGATACCATTGGCAGTTGAAGATCCAAACCACGACATTAGAACTTAGGTTTAAGAATATAAAGTTAGTCTTTTTTTTGAATTTACTGATAAAGTAGAAAATAATAAAGCTGCCTGGTAAAAATATTTAGAGCGCCACCCTCATTGGGAAAAATCAGTATGCTATTGGCACAAACATATTTAGGGCAGTTTATGATATTAATATATCAATATTAGCTCTTATATATTTATATGTGTGTAAGAAAATATTATATAGCATAGAATTAGATACGCATAGTGGCAATATCATTGCTTGTCGCTTGAATACTTATTGTAGGACTTAACAGATTATGATCCACCAAACTGGCAATGCTCTTCACAGATCTTAAAGTGTTATCCTCTTCATCACCAGTATCTTCATCATCGGTCACACCATATTGTTCTGCAGCTTGTAATTGATGAAGGTTTTGCTGCTCCAAGCCCTCTTCAATGGAGGATTTGATAATAGAGTCCCAATCACTATTGAAAACAAAGAAAGATTCACTAATGGAAACAAACAGTAATGCAACAACCATACCAATCCATAAACCAAACAATTCCAATTTAAAATGAAATGCACATAAGAAAGCAACCGGTAACGCCAAAACATAATAACTGAACAAATTTAACCAACCGCCAATATACTGTCTACCTTGACCTCTCAAGATACCACCAGTAACGCAAGCAATTACATCATTAACTTGATAAAATGCAGCGATAACCAAAACTTTAGAAGATAAATCAACAACAGCTGGATCTTGAGAGAATAACCCAGCTATTTGTTTTCCCCATTTGGCCAAAATAAATGCATTAAAAAATCCAAAGCATAACGCCACGATCATTGAAGCGTAAGTGGATTTAATGGCAGCCTGTTTTGAAGCAGAGCCAATAAACCATGCAATTCTAGTTGAAGCAGCTACGGAAATAGCAAATGGAATTTGATAGATTGTAACACACGTTGTAGAAACAACAGATTGTGAAGCTAATGCAATAGTGCCGAATCTGGAAGAAGCGAAAGATATAATTTCAAATGCCAACCATTCAGCTTCGATCATCAAAACACCTGGACCAGCCAATTTAAGCGCTCTACTCCAATTATGAAAAACATCTTTTGACCAACCACACCAACATTGATAACCATTAATAAAATAGACATATCCTAGTAACATGAATGCCATACACCAATTGGTAATTACAACAGCGGTTGGAGCACCTATAAACCCCATACCAATATTATCATTCCAAACCAGAACATAATTCAAAACCAAATTAAATGGAGCACAAAAAATAAGCACATAAGTTGATGCTTGAAAAATTCCTTGGGCTTGTAAGTATTGCTTTAATACTTCAAACACAATGAAACCTGGAACACCCCAAACTAAAACCCGTAGGTATTGAGAAGCTAATTCACATGCTCTCGTTTCGGAGACCAATGCTGACAGTAGGGGATATGAACCGTAAAACCAAAAAATAAAAATGGGGATATACATAACACTCAACATAATGAAACATCGCATAGAATGTAAGCCAACACCTCGATAATCTTTACGTCCATATGCCTGTGGGCATAGCGTTGATAAAGACGAAGCAATACCTTGAATAATACCATAAGAGGAAATATTTGCCAATAAGTTTGATAAAGAAACGGCAGCAAGTTCATTTGAGCCTAAATTACCAACACTAAAGACAGAGGCAACTGTAAGAGAATATTGTAATAGAAATGTTATAATTAAAGGAACCGAAGACTGTAACATCATAGAAATTTCAGTTTTAACTGTAGTTTCCGCTTCCAAAATTTCACCGGCTCTGGTTTTTGTTGGTGCTAAATGTAGTTGATTTAGTCTGGCAGAATACATTGAGGAAGCACGTCTCCGTTGGATCAGAACAATCGGATCAGTAATCATTGATCCATATGTTGTGTCAACGTCTTCTGGTAATAATGCTGAAGAAGAAGTTATAGTTGGGTTAGCATGAGGGGCTCTAAAGTAGGGTTTTCTTACGATAGCAGAAGAAACACTATGATCTTGTTCCTCGCTGAACTTCATAATTGTGATGCGTTATATAATAAATATTATACTATATTTAAAGTTAGTTGTACTTTGAATTCGATTTGACGATAAGAAATTTTGAACTATGAGCGAACAATTTTTCCTTTGTGAGCATTTTTTTTCCGCTTTTGGAGTCTTCCATAAACGTGATTACAATAGATTTCGGTTTTATATCTTTCTAGTTTACAAAGTCGAATCCCTAAGTTATATTATTTTGCTTTTGTTCTTTTATATAATCTGGTGAGGGTTTGCCCATTTACTTTAGAGCATCATCACGGAACCTCGTTTTTGAAATTTCCTGCGTAATTTTTAGCTTTAGTTGATAGACGATAAGACAAAAAGCCTATATATTTCCTTTGAGTTTTTAAATCGGAAGCCATTTTTTCCTCAGAATACTTATTTGATGTTGCAGTAATTCCATTTTTCTTATCATGATGTTTAATGAGTTTTTCTTTCCCTGGCATAGTAAACCAAAAAAATGAATTCCATACAGTGGCACGTCTTTTCATTGCTAATTTCTTTCTTTGAATTTTAAGGTCTCTGATTGCTGAATCTAGTATTTTAATTTCCTGATCATATAATACTTTAGTTTTATTGTATGGAAGCTCTGTATTAGTCGATTCATTACTTGAATAAATGCTTGACCCATTAAAATGTTTGATTTCATTAAGGTAATCATCTGGATCAAATAAATTTTGTAACAGTGATGGTTCCTTTGGGCAGTCGATTTGAGGTTCAAATATCTCTTGAAGCTCAGAATCAGTAATTGAATTGCAACTTTTGTCTTCTGGGCTTAGCTGGATCGTGCAATCAACTAAACTGTTCTGTGGTGGTAAATTTTTATCTGATATTTTGTTTATTACAGAAGCTCGATTGAAATCTGATTTCATATCCGATTCATCTTTCCAAATAGTGACATTTTCGATAACATTGACAATTGCAGGATTACTGATTAAGGAATTTACTATGTCTTTGTTTTTTGTTGGAGATTGTTTGTTACGGATATCTGCATCATCATCAGCTCCCCTTATATCTTTCGAAGTGCCATTCAATGAATTTGTAATTTCCGTCAGGCGACCTTCTAAGAATGATACTTTTTTGTAAGTTTCAGCTGCGATTATTTTTTTATCTTCAATCTTTGATTTTTTCATAATTGATTTAACCCTACGTTGAGTGACACCTGTACCTTGAAGAATATTACCATCATCTACCTCTTTGGGAGCAGTCACAGAAGAAACTTGAGAACATTTAAATGAATCTGGCTTATTGGGGTATTGAAATGTAAATTCAAAACTATTAACCGACAAATTTAAGTCGATTTTTGTATTTTCTTCTTTACTACTATCTATATCGTAATTTGGTATTTTTGGGAAAGCCAGAATTTGACTGGAATTCGAAATTGTTCCAGGGCTAAAATAATTTGTTCTATTATTGCTCTTATGTAATTCTAGAGTACCTGTTTTTCTTCTTTTAAGTTTTTTAGGTCTGTTTGGAAAGCTATCCAATTTGAAGGTTGACATAATATTTAAAGTTGACTAACAAATTCTCAGTATATTAATTAGGTAAAAAAACATTAAACCAATAGTTGAAAATCTCTGTTATATACTAAGTAATTAAATATAGCAAATTTTAATACTTTTGATAAAAAATACAGTTTACCCAAAGAAACAAGTAATGTATAAAACATCAAAAGGGTTCATCACACAGAAAATGTCGCAACGTGACTTAAAGTCCATCATTTGAAATTCCTGAAAAAGGGAATTTCAGTATTGTGAATTTTTTTGTCTTCAACTGGTCAGTTATTCTAAAAAAGATCTTACCATTTCTACTAATTATTTGAACAGTAAAACTTTCTACCTTGAAGCGCTTTAATTCTTAAAATGTTCAACTTTTTTTTGTTAATACTTCATGACCCACCTTTAAAATTGTAGAGCTTTAAGATAAACTGCTAGTGTAAATATGGGACCATCCAAGCGTAAATTTGAGAACGCAATTCCTTAAATGGAAGAAAATTTTTTCAATTAACGTGAAAAATAAAAATTTTTCACTCAGCGCATGTGCCCTCAAGTTCCTATTTATTACCACACTTCCCCCCAAAAATTTAACTCTTCCACCTCTACTTTTCTTTTTTCTCTCTTTAAAAACTATCTTATATACATATTAAAATGGTATGTGGTTTTAAAATGTTATTAGCGACTGCTGATTGCTTTCAATTGATTCTTTGAAAGAGCTCAGTTTTTTGACGTTTAAAATTCTTCTTAATTGTTCATTTTTTTACTAACACAAAGTTCAATATAATCTGTTATAGGGTAAAGAAAAGCTACACGTTAACGTTGTCGTTATTGGTCACGTCGATTCTGGTAAATCAACCACTACTGGTCACTTAATTTACAAGTGTGGTGGTATTGACAAGAGAACTATTGAAAAGTTTGAAAAAGAAGCTGCTGAATTAGGTAAAGGTTCTTTCAAGTACGCTTGGGTTTTAGACAAGTTAAAGGCTGAAAGAGAAAGAGGTATCACCATTGATATTGCTTTATGGAAGTTCGAAACTCCAAAATACCATGTTACCGTTATTGATGCTCCAGGTCACAGAGATTTCATTAAGAACATGATTACTGGTACTTCCCAAGCTGATTGTGCTATTTTGATTATTGCTGGTGGTGTTGGTGAATTCGAAGCTGGTATTTCCAAGGATGGTCAAACCAGAGAACACGCTTTATTGGCTTACACTTTAGGTGTTAAACAATTAATTGTTGCTATTAACAAGATGGACTCTGTTAAATGGGATGAATCTAGATTTGATGAAATTTGTAAAGAAACCGCCAACTTCATCAAGAAGGTTGGTTACAACCCAAAGACTGTTCCATTCGTCCCAATTTCTGGTTGGAACGGTGATAACATGATTGAGCCATCTTCAAACTGTCCATGGTACAAAGGTTGGACTAAGGAAACCAAGGCTGGTGTCGTTAAGGGTAAAACCTTATTAGAAGCTATTGATGCTATTGAACCACCTTCCAGACCTACTGATAAGGCATTAAGATTACCATTACAAGATGTTTACAAGATTGGTGGTATTGGTACTGTTCCAGTCGGTAGAGTTGAAACCGGTATTATTAAGCCAGGTATGATTGTTGTCTTTGCACCAACCGGTGTTACTACTGAAGTTAAGTCCGTTGAAATGCATCATGAACAATTAGTTGAAGGTGTTCCAGGTGACAATGTTGGTTTCAATGTTAAGAATGTTTCCGTTAAGGAAATTAGAAGAGGTAACGTCTGTGGTGATACCAAGAACGATCCACCTGTCGGTTGTGCTTCTTTCAATGCTCAAGTTATTATCTTGAACCATCCAGGTCAAATTTCTGCTGGTTACTCACCAGTTTTAGATTGTCACACTGCTCATATTGCTTGTAAATTCGACGAATTAGTTGAAAAGATTGATAGAAGAACTGGTAAGAAAACTGAAGAACATCCAAAATTCATTAAGTCTGGTGACGCTGCTATCGTCAAGATGGTTCCAACCAAGCCAATGTGTGTTGAAGCTTTTACCGACTACCCACCATTAGGTAGATTCGCTGTCAGAGATATGAGACAAACTGTTGCTGTTGGTGTTATTAAGTCCGTTGACAAGACCCAAGTTGCTGCTAAGGTTGTCAAGAAATAAATTTAGTTACATAAACTTTTTGTATACTTGTTTCTTTTTGAATTTATTAATTTTATATTATATTAAATCGTTTAACTTGTAAGCAAGGCTGTTCTAGAAAAAGTCTTGATTATTTCAGGATAGGATGCACCTGAAAATTTTAACATATGATTTCGCTCTTTTCCGAGTAATCGTAACATAATTCAGCGATTCAAAGATAAGCAAATTTGAATTTTGAACTTCCATTTTATTATGGGTTTTTGCTCACAAATACTATCACTTATCCTTTGATACTATAATCTAATATGTCCAGCGAAAAGAATCCTTTAGAGATCGTTGATGTCTCTAATCTTTCTCGAGAAAATGCCAAAAAGATTGTACATGCAGCTTCAAGCCAAGGTTTCTTGATGTTTGAAGGTCATGGATTTTCCGAAAAAGAAGTTGATTTACTATTCAAATACTCCCACGATTTTTTTGCCTTACCAGTTCAAGAGAAAAATAAAAATTCTATCACTACGGACAATGCAGGTTACACTGGTATGGGTGTTGAAAACTTAGAAGAAGACCAACTTGAAAAAGAATTTGGCGATCCAAAAGAAGGTTTCAATTTTGCCAATTTAGATCTTACCACTGGTAAGCCAAATCAACCAATTCCAGCATTTTGGGAAGATAAAATGGATACCATTCAAGCCACTGTTTTAAAATTTAGACAGGTTTTGAAAAATGCTCTTCGATTATTAGCATTGGGTTTAGAAATTGAAGCCGAAAATGGTGAAATTGATTCGGATTGGTTTAATTCTAGGCACGGTGACACTGATTTCTCAGGGACCACTTTCAGATTCTTACACTATCCTTCACCAGTGAAACCAAATGCCACGGAGGAAGAAAAAAAACCATTTGTTGAATTAAATGTTGCCGGAGCACATACAGATTATGGTACTGTTACCCTATTGTTTCAGAAAAAGGAAGAATCTGGCTTACAAATTTTATCACCTGTTAGTAAGAAATGGGAAAATGTTCCATATGTTCCTGCTAGTGAATCATTTAAAGCAAAAGGTGAAGCTGCACCTTTGGTTGTTAATATTGCAGATCAATTATGCTATTGGACAAACGGTCTTTTGAAATCTACTATTCATAGAGTTCGATTTCCAAAAGAATTACTGGATAAAGGTAAAGATAGATATTCTATTGTTTTGTTTGTTCACCCTGGCGATAAAACATTATTAGAACCAGTTCCAGCTCCTATTGTAAAGGAAATAAAAGGTAGAGGTGCTTCACACTACTTGGAGAAGCATGGTAAGTCTCAAACTGCGTACGAACATTTACAAAAAAGATTGGCAAGTACCTATGGTTGGAAGTACTAGTAATTAATTGCTAATATTGCTTTGATTTTCTACTTTTTATTGAATTGTTTTTATATAACTTTTTATTGAATTGTTATATAACTTTTTTAGGACTTATTTTTGTGCACAACATTATGTGGACCTACATTTACAATAATATTTTATGAACTACAAATAGTAAATTAAGAGATTGTACACATCCGGACACCATCTAAAATACGAAAAATTGAAAAATAAACAAACAGACCAAACGTGTCTGGCCTAAAACAGCTCCCACTTTCTTTGAATAAAGCAACAAACTAAGAATAGAAATGTTCGAAAGGGTTCAGAGCTGGTTTTCTAATACAGATAAATCTATAAATTTCCCGGTTTTTGGAGATCACACGAATAACACAGATTTTATGGAAAGCAATGATGAATTTATAGTGAAAGGTAATGCAGCACAAGATACTGAATTAAATCACTTCAACCTACAGAAAGTACAAGAAAGAATACGAAAATGCATAGAAGATGATGAACTACTCGAAAATAATTCCGGACACAACGGCATTGAGAATACTTTACGTATGATTAGAGATGAAACTGATCGATGGATGCACGGTGGTACCAATCAGGATAGCGTGAAGAAAAGAGAAGAACTTTCTGATTTACATAGTCTTAGGAAACCTAATAAAAAAATTTCTGATGATAAATTAGTAATAGATGAGGTAAATGAAGAATTGCTACAATACTGTTTGAGCCTAGAGAGAAATAATGAATTTCTTCTTGATTTGGTAACACGGTTTGATGAAGTTAGTTTTAAGAAAAGATATGATGGACTGAAAGGTGAGAATCACAAATTAAAAGAGGAATTGCAGAGGTTAATGCATATTAACGGGAAAGTTTATGGCAATTATTGCGAATTAGTTCAAGATGTTCGAAAAGAAAGAAAGCAAAAAAATGAATTGACAAAAGTGGTCGGAAACGTTGAAACTGAAATTAAACAATCAAGACTTATTGAAAAAGAATTAAAAAGGAAAGTTTCTCAATTAGAAAACGAGGCTAAAGAAAGAGAGGAGAAAATTAAAATTTCTGACAAAAAATGTGCACAGTTAAGAGGGAATTTGATTGACTTACAAAGACAGTTAAGGAATAAAGATAATGAGATAATAAATATGAAAGGTCAACAAGTTGCATTGGAAATGAAATTAGAAAATCACTCAGTTGATCAAGAAGCTGAAGAATACGAGAAAAGAAACTTGCCAGAATTACATGAAAGGCATATAATAAAAAATAAAGACAATGATTTAATGAATCAAAAGGTAACCCAATTAAAAAAAAGTAAAGAATCAAGCAAGATTAGCAACTCTGAACAAAACCCGATACGAAAGTCAAACTTTAGTGATTCACATGATATATTAGTTGATTCTATTAGAACAAAAAGTGTACAAGGAACAACGAACAAGTTATTAGTATCTGAAAAAACAGATCCACCCAACAATAAAGCAAAATATTCCATACCCGAGGATGATACAATAATGTGTCTTAGAATGAAGTATGCCGATAAGGTCTATAGCCAATGAACCACTTAAATTATTTGTCATTCCCCTTGGAAAGCTAATATAGTAAGTAAACTGTAAAAATACTAGGTACCAGATTTCAATTTTATCAATTATATTACAAGATATGATGACAAGACGCTGAATTGAATTAAAAATATGGCAGTTTTTAGTACCACTCTATTTCAATTTTTAAGATCAGAAAATAATTTTCCTGTTACAGTTGGATTTATCATAATATTAAACATTTAAACCAGTATATAATAAAAAGTCAAGTTAATAAAATGAAATCACTCGATAAAAAAATTGGTGCCCTCTGTATGAAATCTCAATTTTGAATACACACAATAAGTTTCCACACGCTCTTAGCGATAGTTTTGTCACGAGCTTCATTGTGAGGACAGACTTAATTGACTTCTGTTCGGGTATTCATACCGATTTACTTAAGATAAAAAATAAGAATAGTCAAATTTCAGTTCTTTAATTGAGTGATATGCACTATATCAAGATTTTGATTTACCAAATAATTTCTTTGGAAAGACTTTGAAACAATCCATGGCATTAGAACATTAAATGATGAATATTTTCAGAAATTTAAATTTGTTAACACTATAAGTGAAGCAATGCAATTTTTCCCAGATAAAGAAGTAAAATATTTCTACTATTTTGGTGCCGAACATTCACATCAGGATGATCCAATTGAGGTTATCTCACATAGATGTTTAACATATCCTTGAGCTCATAATTGCGATAATCCTTTTGCTATTGTTTCTTCTGCTATAGCATGATTAGAGTAAGGAGGATTATAAGATAAAGAAAACAATGGATAATATGACGATTAAATAACTTATGTTTGCTATAAAACAATGCTAAATACGTTGGAAGTTGTAGAAGCTAATGTTATTTTCTTTCATGGTTCTGTTCAACTGTGCTCGAAGGGAATGTCTGAAACGATTTAGCTAGCAAAAACATAGCATTTCCTGTGCTAACCTTTGAAGAGTAGGAAAAACTGCCACTTTTTATGATGCAGCTAACTCTATTATCAATTCAATTGGTTGCTGCCATGTTGGGTTTGGATCTGGTTTTGATGGCATTTGTCAAAATTGGCTGGAAGAGGTTTCATACTTGAAAAATTGGTTTTGGAAGCTACTATTCCTATAGAAAAAAATATTTCTGAAATGAGTCAAATGTGTTTAGGAATTGGAGAGAAGGTAAGAATGGTCCAGCAAAGTTGAAGAGAAGAATATTATTTGCTGACAGTAATTGGGAAGACAGGGTGTATTTGTCATCAGTATTATGAACTATTAACAGAACTTTTTATTGACGCTTTTGTGCTAAAAAGACTATTTACGAAAGATATCAAACATTATCCTATAACAATAACGGAGAAAACCAATGGAGTTGATTTAAAAGTTATGATATAGTCCGAAAGCAGTTACAAACACAATTTATAAATTTTTACGGTAGAAAAATGAAGTTATAAAGTTTGTTTACACTTTCAATTTGGATTCTCGTTGAATTGATTGAATTTGTATATACCTCCCATAGATTTTAGGGATTATATGGGCATATTTTCATGTAATGTATAGTGTGTTATTCAATACCTTACGATAAGAGGTATCATTTTTATAACTTGTATTCCTAGACTTCACTATAAAAATAATTATTAACTGGTTATATTCTTACTTGTTCTGATGAACAGTAATTCCTAAAAAAATTAGAGTATCTTGCTGAACATTTTATATGCCCCGTGATTCTTCAATACAATGGCTATTTACTAACAGCAATGCTAATGTCCCTATTTCACTAAATGAAGGGTCTAGAATGTACTCGTATCGCTATCAATTTTCGGTCAAAACTTTCTAGAAACCAGGACTGCTCGATACTGATAAAAACAGCTAATTGCCTAATCAGGAATATGAGCCTTGATAATTATCCTTAATCTAAATTCGCCGGTTTCCGCTCCTCATCAACACATACTTTAATACATCTATAAATTCTTATCAGTTTTCACCGACGAGGAACTGAGCTAACCGGTTAATAAATCAATACATTAATCAACACAATAATAAAATATCTTTATTTTCTACAACCGCTAAGACCTCTTAATCCTAGCGGTTAATAATCGCCAGATAGTATATTTACTTTTAGGAAAAAGATAAGCTAGTAACGAGTTTTGATGTCCAGTTTTCTTTAGAAAATCAGATTCCCTTATTTTTGATGATATACTTCATTTTTCTAATATTTAAAGTATTCAAGAACAGATATTTTATAACAAACTAACTATATCAATTTTAGAAAAAATGCCATCCGAATTAGCAGGTTCAGCAGACCTTAATAGCAAGTACATGAAGAATTATGAAATTGTCTGTGACATGGGTGAAGGTTATGGTAGATATAAAATGGGTCCCGATGAAGATATCATGCCATTAATTGATGTTGCCAACATTGCTTGTGGTTTCCACGCTGGTGATTATAATATTATGCCAAAAATGGTCCAGTTAGCTAAGCAAAACAATGTTAAAGTTGGCTCACACCCTGGTTTACCTGATAGAATGGGTTTCGGTCGTAGAAAATGGGATATTCCTCCTGAAGAGATTTATAATATCGTAATGTACCAAACTGGGGCATTGAAGTCGTTTTTAGATGCCGAAGATATGCCTTTGAATCATATTAAGCCTCATGGAGAATTATATTTTTATGTTGAAAGAGATGAAGAAGTAATGAAGGCTGTTTTAAGAGCTGCTAAAGTTTTTGGGGTTCCAGTTGTCGGTGCTAAAAATAAGCACTATGAACAGATTGCTAAAGAAATGGGTGTTGATCTAATTCAAGAACTATACGTTGATGTTGATTGGAATATTGAAGGTAGATTAGTTAGCGTCCAACGATCGAGACCAAAGAATCCTGATATTATTTATGATAGTGTCATTCAAGCTGGCACTTATGATAAGGTTACATCATTTGATAATCATGATGTTCCATTGAATTTCCATAGTAATCCTTTCTTATTATGTTTACATTCAGATATGCCAACTGCTTTGGGAAATATCAAAGCTGCAAGAAAGGCAGTTGATGAATTAAATGTTAAGTTATCCACAAAATAGGCTATATCGATATATATTTAGTTTAAAAAATCTCGAGAAATAAATTTTTTAATTTTCAGTCGTATTTTAATAAAAAAAAAGTAGTTGAGTATTGTTCGTTTAAATTATGAAGACAGCTTTTTCTTTATTTTTATAAAAGAAACTAATTAAAAATTATTTAAAAATGAGTTAACTAATCAACTCTTTTTAGAATGGAGAGGATATCTCCAGGACCAACAACATCACCTTCGTCAACAATATTTTCCATAACTTGATATCTAGATCCACGCTCAGATTTCTTGTTCGAAATTTTCAAGGGAATTTCCATTTTCATAGCTTCTAAAATGATAATAACATTGTTTAAATCAACAATATCACCCTTTTTGAAATTAATTTTGAAGACATTTGCTGGCATTGAAGCGATGATTTTTTCAGCATTTGCATCAGCAACCAATTCATCAACTGGTGTTTTAGAAGCTTTGGCTAACACTTTTTCTTCGGCCCATCTTTCTTGATCTTCCTTTTCTTCTTCAACTAATCTCTCAAAAGCAATCTTTTTTCTGGCTAATAAATTTCTATACTCATCATCGATGGAATTCAAAAAATGATTATATTCGACAAAATCAAATTCACTTTCTTCTGGTTCAAAAGAGATCTTTTTTGTTAACAATTGGGCGTTTAAATTGGCCAATTCTTTTTCTGTTACTTCGTAATAGACAACCTGATCAAAATTCTTTAATGGCCATGGTTCATTATGAATCCTACAAAAAGTGTCCCAATACCAATTTGGTAAAGTTAAACCCCAAATCATATAACCACCTGGAGACTCGACGGAATAAATGGATTGTGAGACTGAACCGGAACCAACAGCACCAACAGGTGTTGAAGTACGTGCTGGATTATACTTTGAAGTTAAAAACCTTTTTCTTGGATCCTTATTAACCAGCAATGGATTTGCACAAAGGAATGAAACAGCAACAACAACTTCTGGCTTTTCAATAATGTATTCTTTAAAATCTTTGAAAGTATCAATACAATTTGCTTTCATCAAATATTCAATATTACTTGGTAAGTATGGAGCATGCGGTCTTTGGGAATGTGTGTATCTTTCAATAGAATGAGTCAAAGCACTATGATCAAAACACAATGGTAAACGGAACACACGAGATGGAACCCTCAAATTTTCAATTGGTGAGATATTTCTTTCAATGCTTATCAGTTTATTCAACAGCTCGTCACGGTCAACTTTCAATGGATCAAATGTAACGCACATCGCACCGCTACTACATTCAATTGAGTTATATGAAGCTGCCAATTTATTTTCGATTTCCATTTCTAGAACATATTGGCGACCATTGTTGAACAAACTAAAAGCCTCAATACCAAAATCAATGATGATCATGTTTTCACCACCTTGTCGGATTGCAATACCTGGTAGTTGGTCATCAGCAGCACGTTGGTACAAAAAATTACCCACTTTTGATTCAATGATTTCATATTGATCCAATTCATCACTAAAACTTTTAGAAGATTTGACAGGTCTATCTAAAAGGAGTTTAATATAACGGTTTCTTTTCTTTTTCAATTTTATAGCGTCATAATAAGTGACTAATTCAAATTTGATGACACTGTTAATAGCGGCTTGGCCAAATTTCCAAAAGTCAGATTCAACTGGGACAGAAATACAACAAAATCCAGATAAGGTAGCACCATCGACACCAAATAAAACCATGGTAGATCCAACAGTGCTCAAACCACAGCATGGATATGGATACTCAAGGATATTACTTGAATGCCCTCCTCCATCACCACCATGAGTTCTGCTAAATTGAAAGGCTGGACCATCTAGTCTCATAGCACCTCGGTTAGAATTAAAGTTAACTGTGAAAGGATACGAGTAAACTGTTTCTAAGCCTTCTTCGGATACTATATCAAGGGTATCATGAGGGCCACCAATCATACGGATAACACTTTCATTGGTGTCATAATTAGGAATCAAAGTTTGAGGTAAAGTATAACCCAGGGAAAATTCAACAATATTATCAACTTGCATAATTTCAAGACAATCCCCAGGTAAAAAAGTACGACCTTGATGACCACCCAATGATAAACTGGGTGTACAACTTTTTGACCCCAAGTAATTTGCCACGCCTGGTAAACCGCCTTTAATTGCCATGTAACATTTAGAGCCTTTTCCAATAGCTTCACCCACATGGACAATCGAATCAGATGGAATATACAATTCGGTGAACATTGGAAGTTGTTTGGAATTGTTTAGTAAAATATCAAATTTGGCACCAGCAAATGAGATAACTGCCGGACAATGAAATTTCATAACGGAGCCTTTAACTGTGAACTCCAAACATTCCGTATTCTTATCATTTTGGACGATAATATTGGCGATTTGTAAAGATAAATCATCCACAGGACCACTTCTAGGAACACCATGTCTAACTTCAGGACGTCCAGGTAAATCTTGAACTGTCGTATAGTTACCAGCTTCTTCAAATTCAATTAAGCAAGGATGAAATTCAAACATTGAAAGTGCGTTGGTTAAAGTATTACCTTTTGTAAACATATCGCTTTCCAAAATGGAAATGCAATATTCAATATTATTGATTGGACCTTGAATTTTAATCTCATTTAAAACTTTAACAATATTAGAAGAAGTTCTAATAGGAGACCAAACCATTACCTTAGCTAACAATGGATCGAAATAGGGAGAAACCTTACCACCTGTGGAAATCCAATGATCAATTCGAATAACATAATCATCGATTGACTTGCTCTCTGGGAACTCAACATAGTGAAGAATACCTGGAGAAGGAGCAAAGTTTCTAATTGGATTTTCGGCATAGACTCTAACTTCAATAGCATGCCCTTTTGGGATTTCGACACCTTTATCATCGAATTCAAGTTTGGCCGAAAGAAATTTTGCATCAATACCAGTTCCAGATATTTCATGATCTGCTTGCAAAAGCATGAAATAAACAAAGTCAACATTATAGATCAACTCAGTGATACCATGTTCAACTTGTAATCTGGTATTCATTTCCAAAAAATAGAAATTACCAGTGTCATCATCAACTAAATATTCAATAGTACCGGCAGATTTATAGTCGACTGAGGAGGCTAATCTTTTACTGCATGCAGTTAAATGTTTTCTCAGATTATATTGTTTACCCGATGTTTCAACAAAAGGACTCGGTGCTTCTTCAATGACTTTTTGATGACGACGTTGAATGGAACATTCCCTTTCACCGAAAGTAACAACATCTCCTAAACCATTACCAAAAATTTGGACTTCAATATGACGACCATTTTCAATATACTTTTCGACAAAGACACCAGAATTAGAAAAAAGGGATGTCCCTCTAGACTGGACTTCCGCAAAATTAACTCTAACTTCTTCCACATTTCTGCAAACTTTTAAACCCATTCCTCCACCACCAGCAGTAGCTTTCAAAATAACTGGAAAACCAATTTTTACACATGCCTCCACAAGTTCTTTTGGATCGTCTAAAAGGTCAGTACCAGGAACAACAGGAACATTACAATCAACTGCAATTTTCCTTGCCATATGTTTCAAACCGAATTTTTCAACAGAATCAGCAGTGGGACCTGCAAACGCTATATTACGTTCAGCCAATTGCGCTGCAAAATTAGAATTTTCGGAAAGAAAACCGTAACCCGGAATAACAACATCAACTTTAGAATCACAAGCAATTTTCAGAATTTCTGGGATATTGATATAGGCAGAAGCACCAGTACCTGATAGAGGAATTGCTATATCTGCTTGCGTAACATGTAAAGATTCAATATCTTCAGTTGGATAGATTGCGATTGATGTAAGATTGTATTCTTTACATGTTCTAATTATACGAGAAGCAATTTCACCTCTATTTGCAATTAAGACTCTTTTGATATTTTTAAATTCAGACATAATTTAATGTTTGAATGGTAAAAAGGTAAAGATGAATAGAATAAAACTAAATTGAATAATGTGTTAAACTTGAAATACCTTGAAACTTCCTGAAACATTGGCTACAAGAAAGTAATATTGACACGGAAATGAACTTGATATCTAAAATAATCCGTCAAACTAAACCGCTAGACCTGTGCGATACAAATACTGAAATATTGATAAGATGTAATTTGGTTTAGCGGAAATAGCTACGATAAGAGCTTCACTATATATATCGATTATACTAGCTTCATGGGATCTTAGCGTCTATGTTATTATTTCGTTCGATAATAGAATTTCCAGGAATATTTGACATCCGCTAGCTATCAGCATGTTTATCATTGTCTCAAATTGCCTACGAAGATTACAATTTTTATTGAAAGTTTGGCGCTTTCTAATAATGTCAATCGCTAAATTACCGACAAGCGGAATAGCAACAGAAACCGGTAAGATTTGTTGACCGGAAACCAACAACCAAATCTTAAATGCTCGAAGCGAAATTCTTGAATTTCCTAATCCATCTTAACTTGCCATTCTGGCTTTCATGTCTTTAATTTGGCATAATATTTATAAAAAACAATAGAAAATTGAATAAGATTAGAAGTATTGTTTGCAATCTGTGTTCCATTTCCGGCGGCTAAAGAGTTAATATCAGTTGACAGTGCACAATTTTTCTTATCAGTAAAAAAGTTTTACTTATTTTTTAGGGCAGTTAACATTTAGGACAAAGAAAGTGTTTATTTACCTACCCAGAGTATCCGCTAAGGATAGTTTACCGCAGACTTAACCGTATCCCGCCAACTATTTGGGGATTAGTAAGATACTTTATCGTATCAGAAAATCTTCTTGAAGAAATTGACACACCAATTATATTCATCATAGATAACAAAAGTATAAAATAATTTTATTATTTTACTCCTTGTTTCTTTGTATATTATTCTACTAGAATGTCTCTTCTTTCAGAAGATCAAGTGTAGTGATTCACTTATTAATTGAACTGGACTATTTTAAAAGAGTATTATATTATCTTTAAATACAATATATAATATACATTATGGGTGATCCAGTCATGCAAATTTTTTCTCAAGGTGTTGGTTGGGGTATCATTATTGGTGTCGGTGCAGCTTTTGCAATTTCTATGCTTACCTTGTCTTGGATGCTAACCAAGTATAATAATGAAATTCAAGATTCTGAAATGTTATCAACTGCCAAGCGTTCCATTAAAACGGGTCTTATTGCTAGTGCAGTTGTCTCTTCCTGGACTATTGGTTCTACTTTACTTCTCTCTTGTACTGATACCTACTTATTAGGTATTTCAGCTGCTTGGTGGTATGGTGCAGGTGCTTGTGTTCAAATTATTATTTTTGCTGTGGCTGCTATTGAGTTAAAACGTAAAGCTCCAAATGCGCATACTTTCCAAGAAATTGTTAGAGTTAGATATGGTAAACCTGCACATTTAACAATGTGTGCATATTCTTTTGGTCAACAATTATTCTATACTGCAAACTTACTTGTTAATGGTGCTTCTGTTTTTTCAAATATTACTGGTATTAACAAAGAAGCTTGTGCAGTCTTGTTACCTTTTTTCGTGATTATTTATACTCTTATGGGTGGAATTAAAGCCACATTCTTGACTGATTGGGTTCATGTTGTCATTATTTTTGTCATAATGCTAATGTTCTTATTCAAGGCTTACACAACATCTACACTGATTGGTTCACCTGGTAAAATGTACGATCTATTAGTTGAAGCTGGAAATATGTATCCAGTTGAAGGTAATTGGAAGGGTTCCCTTTTAACATTTAGATCTGTGAACGGTGGTTTGTTTGGTTTGATTTTGTTTGGTGCTGGTTGGGCGGCTGCTGTTGATTCTCAACTTTTTCAAAAAGCAATTGCTGCCAATCCAGCAGCTGCTTTGACTGGTTATACATTGGGTGGCCTATGCTGGTTCACTTTGCCTTATGCTTTAGCAACAACTATGGGTTTAGCTTGTAGAGCATTGGAAAACACCCCAAGTTTCCCAACTTATCCAGAAAGACTAAGCACCGAGCAATTGAATGCTGGTTTAGTTTTACCGATTGCTGCTTATACTTTAATGGGTAAAGGTGGTGCAGGTGCAGTTTTAGTTATGGTTTTTATGGCATGTACTGCCGCATTTTCTTCTGAAGTTGTTGCCGTGTCTTCATTATGGACTTATGATATTTATAAAGCTTATATTAACCCACAAGCAACTGGTAAAAAATTAGTTTTCATGACACATGCAGCCGTTATTATTTTTAGTATCTGTGCTATTGTTTTGGCCATTGGATTGGGTAGGGCTGATTTTGATGTTTCTTTTATTACTACATGCATTGGTATTATTGTTAATGTTTGTATCATTCCAATGGGCTGTACACTTTTCTGGAACAAGATGTCTGGTTTAGCGATGGTTCTTGGTACGACTATTTCCACTGGAATTTCTATTGCAGTTTGGTTAGGTTATGCAGCTTCCCAAGCTGGTGTTGTAAATATGTCATCATTAAATACATATGAAGCATTAGCTGCTGGTAATACAGTTGCAGTTGGTGTCCCCGCAATTATTGTTCCCATTGTTGTTTACTTTAAACCAGATAACTTTGACTGGAATAAATGGAAGACTGATATCAAACAAGATGATAATGCTGAATTTGACGAAGCCCATGGATTAACAAATGTTTTAAGTGCTGAAGAATTAACTGAATTGGTCCTAGAAAAAGAGAAAGAAGAAGATTACATCATGATTCGGAAAAGAAACATTGGTTTTGTCATTGTTACAGTTTTTGTTCTATTCTTCTTGATTTTATTTCCCATTCCATTATATGGCACAAAATATATTTTTTCAAAACCATTTTTCCGGGGTTATATCATTGTTACTTTCTTGTGGGTTTTTTTTTCTGTTGGTATTGTCACTGTCTTCCCAGTTTGGGAAAGTCGTAATGCAATCTACGATCTTATCAGAAAGGTCCTTAAAGGTGAAACTTCTTCCAAGATGTATAGTGATGATACTGTAGAACATATCGAAACTGTGATGTCACGTCGGTCTTTGACAGCGGAAGGTGCTTCTACTGACAAGAAGAAAGATTTCATCATTAACGAGACCCCATTGGAATAGAGATGGTCACGACTCTAACTTTACCTACTTTTTTATAGTTTTTATACTTATATTCTTTGAAATGCTTTTATCAAAATTTTTTTAATACAAAAAATATTTATCCTTCCAATGAGCCACTATATATCCGATCCAAATTTTTTTTAGACGAGCAAATCTACAAGAATTACTCTGCAAGTAAACTACTTTGTGTCCGCTTGATTTATTTCGTTGTTACAGAGATTTAAGATATATATCTATAGACTCACAAATATATTTAAACTCAAAATAAGGATACATCATCTTTTAATTTACACTTTTTATTTTTCACATAATAAATACCCATGAAACCCCCACATTTTATCACTAGAAACGCACATGCAGAATAATTCAGTACAATCTTCAAACGAAAAGGCTATGACAGATTCTCCAGACGTTATTAAAACATTGTCTGAGGATTCAAGTAATATATTGGAATATACGGAAAATTCTAATAATTTAGCACAAGTTGAGGCTAGAGAAAATATATCTTTTACACCCACAAGAAAAGTTCAGATTACAGTTAGAAATCTATCCATTGGATCTGCAATCAAGAAACCTGGTAGTTTATTTAGGCTTAAGTTCAACAACAAACCTTCAAAATTGGGTGATATTGAATCCAATGATAGCATTAAAACTATTTTATATCCGATGTCTTTTGATATACCCTCAAATTCTTTAACTTGTATTATAGGTGGTTCAGGATCAGGTAAAACAACTCTTTTGAATTGTCTTGCTGATAGACAATTTAATCAAACTTCAATGTTTAAGGAAGGGACAATTAAATATAATAGCCAAGATAATCTTTCAGATCTGCGGCATGCTTATGTTATCCAACAAGACATTCTTATACCTACATTAACATGTTTTGAAACTTTGCTATATACGGCAGAATTAAAATTACCAAAATTAACCTCAAAAGAACAACGCCAAACATTAGTCCACGAAATAATTCTAGAACTTGGATTAAAAGAATGTAAAGATACTCTTGTAGGCGATTATGGAAACAAAGGTTTAAGTGGTGGTGAGCGTAGAAGGTTAAGTGTTGGGCTTCAACTAATATCGAACCCTTCTATATTATTTTTAGACGAACCAACAACGGGTTTAGATAGTTATAATGCTTATCTGTTGTGTCAGAGTTTACAAAGACTTGCCACTAATTTAAACAAGACAATTATTATGAGTATTCATCAACCTAGAGCTGATATATTCAAGCTATTTGATACTGTTTTAATTTTATCAAAAGGAAAATTGTGCTACGGTGCAAAATATGCAGATATATTTAGTTATTTTAATAAAATTGGATATCCTGTTCCTGAATTGAAAGTTAATCCAGCTGATTTTTACATTGATATAACCAGTATAGATACCAGAACAAGAAATAAAGAAACAGAATCGACTGAAAGAGTTAATAAAATTTTTAACAATTGGAAATATGTTATGGATACCTATGCCGATATAATCGATGAAAAAACTAATGAATTTGAAACCAATGACAATACAATATTTCAGGAAGTTGGGAGGGCCCCATTTTGGAGAGAAGTGAATATTTTGATAAGAAGAAATATCAAATTACAAACCAGAGATCCATTGGGTTGGTTTTCTGTCATAATGGAAGCACTTGTTTTGGGGTTGCTTTGTGGTTGGCTATTTTTCAAACCAGGCTCATCAGTTGTAGGTATAAGATCAATAGAATCTTCATTATATACATCTTGCTCGTTACAGTCGTATCTTTTTTTATTGTATGAAACACATAGATTATGCCAATTGGATATGAATGTTTTTGATAGGGAACGTATGGAGAATTGCGTTTCTGTACCAGGGTTTTTAATTGCCAGAAGAATTAGCAAATTTATGACAGAAGATCTAATAATCCCATTTGTATTTTCAATTACGACGTATTTTATGTATGGCTTAAGATTGGATTCTGCGAAATTTTTTTGGAAATATTTTGCTGGTTGTTTAATTTTCCATTTGAATACAATGGCATTTGCAACATTTGCCGCATCTTTAAGTCGTGATGTTGCAATTGCTACTTTGATTGGTAACCTAAATTTTACTTTCCAATCAATGACGAACGGTTTATTTGCCAATGCAAAGGAATTACCAGTTTATGTCAGATGGTGTAAATATATTGCTTACCTATGGTATTCTTTTGGTTACATGGCAAGTAACGAGTTTACTGATTTCAAAGGAGATTGTTTTCAAGAGTATGCATCAGATCCAAACGTGAACGATATTTGTTACGCTTATTCAGGTAAGTATATTTTACAAAATCTAGGGTTTTGGGAAAACTGGGATGCATTACCCATTTGTGTTGTTTTGGCTTTTTCTATTGGACATTATTTAGCTGCAGGAGTTATTCTATATCTGAAACCTGTGGATATGACCATGGGTACAGAAATAAACTCAAAGGATACTATCGATAACTCGCTTAATTATGAACAATTAGATGAAAAGCTGAAAGTTGAAACATGTTCCTCCAATGATAAAAGTAATGAATCAATCAAAATGATAATTAAAGATATTAATTTATCCGTCAGGAACAAACTAAAAAAATCCAATAAAAAAATCTTAAATGAGGTTAGTGCAAGTTTTGAAGCAGGAAAATTGAACATAATTATGGGTCCTTCAGGTTCGGGTAAAACTTCCCTTTTGAACTTGATCAGTGGTAGATTATCATCAACTTTAACAACAGTTTATTCGTCATCTGGTGATATCTATTTAAATGAGTTTCAAATTCAAGATTATCACATTGTCAGACCCATTTGTTCTTATGTTGTTCAAGATGATGATCATTTGCTATCATGTTTAACCGTTAGAGAGACCTTAAGTTTCGCTGCCAGATTAAGATTATCAAAATCCAACTTAACTAGCCAAAATCGTCAAATGATTGTTAATGATATAATTTTAAAAATGGGTCTTAAAGATTGCGCTAACACATTAGTGGGAAATTCATTGATTAAAGGTATATCTGGTGGTGAAAAGAGAAGATTATCAATTGCAGTTCAGTTAATTTCGTCACCAAAAATTCTATTTCTTGATGAACCTACTTCTGGTTTAGATTCGTTTACTGCTTCTTCAATTATAGACTGTCTTCAAAAATTAACTGAAAAAGGCACTACTATAATAATGACAATTCATCAACCAAGAACTTTAGAACCATTTGGATCAATACTACTTTTAGCAAAAGGTGGCCTTGTTGCATTCAATGGTTTACAAGATGAGCTAATTCCTTACTATAATTCACTTGGACACCCAGTTCCAAAGTTAACTAATTTGGCGGATTTCATTATTGATTTAATTTCATACAATACTTCGAATCCAGGGATTGAAAAACAGACAAAAAAAAGAGTTAGTAGAATTATTGAGTCTTGGAAAGAAGTTGAAAACATTATAATACCAAATGAGCCCATCATTATTAATAGCAAGGTTGAAATACGTACCCAGTTCAAATCAATTATCAAAGAGAGGGCAAACTTTATTGTTGGCTTTTTAGTTATGACCTATAGACAATGGATTGGGTTGATTCGTGATAAGAATGTGTTGATAGCAAGAACAACCCAAGTTATTGGAATGGCCATTATTTTATCTTTGTTTTTTGCAAGATTGGATCATGATACAAGCAGTGTCCAGGATAGATTGGGACTAATTCAACAAATAACATCATTGTATTTCACTGGTATGTTAAATAATTTGGCTTCATTCCCGGCAGAAAGAAACTATTTCTATGACGAATATAACGATGATGTTGTTGGTCTAGATTCCTTTTTCTTCAGCTATTTAGTTATTGAATTACCTTGTGAAATTTTTACTTGTTTTATCTTTACAATTTTTTTGGTGTTTGTTATTGGCTTTCAAATCAATGCTGGATTATTCTTCACTATTTTTTATGGTGCTTTCATGATTGTTAATTCGGGTGAATCATTAGGTATTTCATTTAACACTATGTTTGAACACTCTGGATTTGCATTGAATATCATTTCTATATTCTGTTCCATTGGTGTTGCTATGGCTGGTTTATTAGCTATGACAATTGGAGGGTTTTTAAGAGCTATGAATTATTTATCACCACCGCATTACTGTGTGATGTTGGTTTCAAATCTGACGTTTACTAAAAGTTTGAAATTAACTTGTTCTGGTGATCAAATTTTGGCAGATGGAAGTTGTTTATTTAATGATGGGCATGATGTTTTAATACAGTATAATTTGAAGGTCAACATGAAATTATATTATGCTTTATTGGTCGTTATAACCTTTCTGCATAGGGTCATTTCATACGCATGTTTAAAATTTAGGTTGACTAAAATCACTCTCAGGAAGTTTAAGTAGTTGTTTCATTATATGTATTATTTGTAGATTATTTGCTGCTTGTATCACTAGCTAAAGACCATAAATAATAATAAGAATAAAACTAAGAAAACATGTGTTTTCAGGGGACAGATCTTTTTATCAGGCGCGTATTTTATTGATTTATATTTATTGATTTTTTGCATCTTTTCTACACGTACTCATTAGTTCATATTAATTTTTTGGGTTACAAAGGGTCAACTAATATGCAATTAAAGATATTGGTCGCTTTAGTTCTAAGACTAGGATTTTGTGTTAGTACTGAATATATTTCCGACAAAAATATTGAGGTGGAATCCAACAAGGACGTTACTGGTGTCACCGAGCAACTGCAAGAACCATCAATTGATATTGATACTTCAAAACAAGTAGATAATTCGATTGAAGAACAGGATAACAAATATAGCGAAGAAGCAGAAGAAATATTAATTGAAACAGAAGACACAGAAGAGCAAGAATTTGAATTCGACCATGAAGAACGAAGTGACGAGGAGGTTGATTCTAAAGCTTCAATAGCTTCGAAACCTATAAACTTTTTTGATAATGCTTTACAAAAATATCCCAATAAAGAGTATCTTGAATTTAAACCTTTAAAAGGTAATAATCTTTTGGCTTCCTTTAATTTTGAAGCAAATTCGACAACGGAGCTATACCCAGAGGAGACTGAAATTGGTCAATATAGTGTTTTTCCAAAATCTTTAGGATCTATCCTACAATTAACTAAAGCAAGGGAGCTTCATCTCAGATTTGGACATGGTTGGTATGATGCTGAACTTAATGGCAAATTGACTCAAAACGGTGAAGTTTCAGGTGGAACAGGTGTTGAACTATGGGCCACAATTGAAGCAGCTAGTAAAGAGGAAGCATTTTATGAATGGATCAAATTGTCTAATTATCTATCAGGTATGTTTTGTGCCTCTTTTAATTTTATTGAATCATCAATAACAACATATCCTGTGAGGTTATTTCAAAACAATCCAAAATTGTTAGAAAATGTCGAATTGAAAGATGGTTTATATGTTTTCAGAAGTGCCTTACCAAGGGAGCCTGTTTGTACAGAAAACTTGACTCCATTTCTGAAACTATTACCCACGAAAGGTAAAGCTGGTATTGCTTCACTACTAGCTGGTAATAAAATATTTAATGCAGAATGGTCTTCTATGGCCGTGGACGTCGTAACCGATTGCATGGATTCGACACACTGCCAATATTCCATGAAACAGTCTATTAACCTAGTTTTAAATGTTCCTAAGATCCTAGAAAGGAATGAGATGCCAATACCGAAACCAACACCGGGCTATGACTTAAGATGTGATAGTAATAAAAAAATGGATTTGTATAATTGTTTCCCCCTTCCAGATTCTAATGAATATCATTATGGATTGTTGGACTTATTTGGCAGATCTATTAAAGGTGGTTCTCTAATAGCTTCTGAACCTTCCAAGGTTTGTTTTGATGTTGATTTAGATAATTGGGAAGTTCAGCTGTTATCACTTGCACCAGTTGAATCATATTTTGAAGATAATAAACTTTGTTTTGATCTCACTTCTAATGCAGAATATAACATTAAACTGAACACCCATGATGCTACCAAAATCCATGAACTAGAGATTCCGCCAATTTATGCATCTAGATCTTTATCGGGATATTCACAGGATAGTGGTGGTTTTAGAATTGATATTTATAACCCCAGTGATGAAGATTTGGATATTGTTATTTTTGAAACGTTACCTTGGTTTGTTAGACTATATTTACACTCACTGAGATTGTCAGCTACCAATGATTTAACATTTGCAAATAAAGTCTTGCAAGTTAATGATCCCGAAATGGCTGATTTTGTCAAGGAAATAATTTACAATCCAGCTGTTGACCGTATTGAACCATCTCATCTTGAGCTATTAGTTTCTTTACCTGCTAAAACGAAGCTAAAACTATCTTTGGACTTTGATAAAGCGATGTTATTATATGCAGAATATCCACCAGATGCCAATCATGGTTTTGAATTAGAACCTGCCATTATTGCCATTGTCGAGGAATTTACTGGCGAGATCCAATATATAATGAGAACTACAACTAGTTTATTCACTCTTCCAACTCCTGATTTTTCAATGCCGTATAATGTTATTATTTTAACATCGACTGTGATGTCACTGGCCTTTGGTGCAATTTTCAATTTGTTAATTAAAAGAACTGTTACAGAAGAGGAATCGGATAAATTAGTTGCCAACAGTAAAATTGAAAAGCTAAAGCACAAAATTGGAAGTATTAAAAAATTAATAAGCCGTGGAGTAAAACTAAAGGAGTTAGAGAAATAGCATTTTAATATAGTTTATTTTAATGATAGTTTAATATATTTTTGTAGATGTGAAATTAAAGCCAAGTAGGCAAATATATTATACAGAGTACCTAGAATTTTCTGGGTTTTTTAAATCGGTTATCCAAGAATTCACTGATTTCGTTTAGTTTCTTTAAGAATACAATTTGATCGACATTGCAGTTAAACCAGGATTCAAGTTTTCTAATCGAAGTTTCCAATTTGCTGGATATATTTCCATTAGAAAATTGATCAGACATTTTTTTGGAATTCAACAATAAGTCGAATAAATCATCCCATATATTTTTCTGCCAATATCTTTTGATGTTTTCCGCCAATAGTATACCAGTGGGAGTGTAGCGGATATGGATAACTTTTCCGAACAGCAATGTGTGTATGACATTTGCAGCACCGTAATAGTCTGCCTGATAACACCATGTATTTCCATGAACTAATTCAGGACAGTCTTGCGAATCGGTCTCAGTCAAAATAGTTTGAAATTGGGCATTAACTGGATATAAGGACAAATCAATCGAGCGGCCAAAATCAATAAGAACCAAATCTTGGAATGACAAACGCTCTTCCGAATTGTGGAAATTCAACATACAATTGTCGGGTTTTAAATCGCCATGAATGAACCCCAAACTATGAAGCTTTAAAACTTTACGAAGTAATTGAATAGCCAAGTAGATGACTAATGATTCATCTAGTAATTTTGTAGATGATTTTAATATATTGACCAAGTCTAAGACAGTTCCTTGTTTGAGATACGGTAATATCAAGTAAGATTCATCTTGAAATTTATAAAAAGACTCAATTTGAATAAACTCGCTAGTTTTTTTTGCTAATTGACTCAAAATATAAAACTCCCAATCACTTGATGGAGATTCCACTTTAATAGCATTCAAAGAACCATCATATTTCTCACTCAAATAAACAACAGCGAATCCTCCCCGGCCTAATTCTTTGGTAATGCAATATAATTTATCCTTTCCAAATTCAAGCAGTGATTGCTTGTTCCCCATTATCGGTGCTGCATTGGGTTTGAAAATCTTTTGAAGAGTCGAAAGTTTATCCATGACAGCATCAACTGTATGATAATTTTTAAGTTCACAAATTTTGAAATTCAATCCGTTGATTAAGCTATTTTGCAGCACTTTATCAAATGGGTTGATGAGAATGTGTTCTGTTTTCACTTCTTCATGTGTCGGATTTTCCATAAACGGGGAACTGAGTAAACCATCATTTTGGTTGAATTCTTCGTCCAGGTTGGATTTTTCACCGATAGGTGTTTCTAATATAGTATTGGATGGGACTTTAGTTCTAGAATTTGTAATTGTCTCAGTGACAAAATCACTTAAACCTGATTCTAACGCTCCGTCGGCTGTCTTATCTTGATCATCCTGTGAAACCGACTGATTGAACAGTTGAAGAACATCACTTTGAGCCTGTTTAGAAAAAAATGTCAGAGTCGGAGACTGTGTCAGTTTTGATTCATCCTGCAAGTAATCAAAAATAAAGCTACCTGATGAATTTTTTGCTGGAGTTAACGATGCTTTCTTAATTTTTTTTGCGATAGGAGTTTTAGTTTGTTCTTCTAAAACTCTTTTTTGTGGTTTCTTTGATAAATTGTTTTGCTGATATTCGGTTAAAACTTCTAAAATTGTTTTGGGGCCGTTATCAGTAAAAAATAAACTGAAATTAAAATCAAATTTTTCGGTCCTTTTGCCACTAGGATGATGGATAGTTTTAGTAACAGGATATTTTAATAAGCTATCTTTAAATATTTCTAATTTTAATTTTTGTGTTGCCTTAGTATTAATTTTTTCTTGTTTCAAGGTTTGTCCATTCCAGGATGAAGAGTTTAATATATTTTCTTTTTTAACATTTTGTATTGAATCCAATTCATCCCATTTACAATTGATATTATCCGGATTGGAAGTTGTGAGTCCTGCTTCATCTATAAAAACATTCAGTTTTTGTTTTTTATTCATATTCCGGCCATTTCCTACACTTAGTCCCCCACCCATAGGATTCAGTAATCCTTTACTTTTCCAAGGGTCATTAGACACAATTCTAAGTTTTTCTTCTTCTTTTCTAATTTTAAATTCTTCAAAAGATTTGATTAATCTTTTTTCAGGTCTGCATCCTGATTTTAACCCAATTTGATAAATTTCATAAGCTTTATCCCATTGACTATTGACTTCATAGTATAACGCATAATTTTCATAAAATAATGATAATTTAGATCCAATTTGTTTTTTGAATAGATAATTGAAAACATCCCCAGGTGCATCACTATACTCAATATACTCTAGCCAAACTTTAAAATAGCGTACTTCATTCTTATAGTATAGATCATCTTTAAAATCATGCGTCGTTCTTTCAAGAAGCTGAATTAGTTCGGAATCTGTTGTGTTTCCTGTGGTATAAGTTTCTCTGATCCAACGTATATAGCTTAGATAAGGTTCTAAAGGATCATCGGAGTCTGTTAAAGCTTCCGGGGTAATTGACTGTTCAAATTGTTGACGTTCTATTGATAATTTCGCTGATAGAGCATGTTTATCCAATTTTAGCAGTTCTTGTAGTTTGTTAGCAGATCGACCCTGAGATATCGGTTTTATATTTTCTTTGTTTTGTTCAATAGCAGAGAAATCTGTAACCGGATGTATACCGAAAGATGGCATGCCTAACAATTAATAATAACAAGCAAAGTTAGGTTATAAGGTAAAAATTTGTAAACATGCCTTGCTTTGTTTACATTTTAAAGATTTAACTGCGCGCCTTTTTTAAAGTAGGAATTTTTTAGATGATAATTTTTTTAATTTAATATATTCCATAAATGTACTATTATATACAGGTAAGGTAGGGCATGTTCAGAGAAAAGTATATGCCACCTTAGTCTAGTAATAAAACAAAACAACAAACACCTCTATTAGGCCGTAACACCTGGTTGGGGATGCGGGTTTTCATTCTCATCTGTCTTTTTGTTTTCTGGGTGTGGGTCCAAATATTTCTTAAAGGCTTCATTTTTCTCTTCAAAAGGTCTTGGGCCTAACAATCTAATCATATCTTCTCTAGTAATGACTTCCTTAGCTAATAACTCTTTAGCAACTTTACCAACTTCATCAGTTTTCTCAGTCAATAAGGCTTTACATTTTAAATATGATTCATTGATCATTCTATGCACCTCAGAATCGATCAATTCCCACGTCTCTTCACTATATGGTTTATGAACTTGCATATTTGTATCTTTAGGTTCAAAAACAATTGTACCTAATTTTTTAGACATACCTAACTTCAAAACCATAACGTTTGCCATTTTAGTAACTTTTTGTAAATCATCAGCAGCACCCGTGGTAACATCATCAAAATTTAATTCCTCGGAAACCCGACCACCAAGTGCCATAATCATTCTATGCTGAAACTGTTCTTGGGATGTTAAGTACTGGTCATCTGGCAAATATTGGGCATAACCCAAAGCAGCTTGACCTCTAGGAATAATAGAGACTTTCAGAAGAGGATCGGCATACTTTAGATACCAACCACAAATTGCGTGGCCTGCTTCGTGATAAGCAACAGTTTTCTTCTCTTCAGGAGATAAAACTCTACTCTTTCTTTCTAGACCCACGATTACTCTCTCGATCGCTTGTTCAAAATGTTTTATTTCAATGTATGGAGCATCATGTCTGGCAGCAATTAATGCAGCTTCGTTACAACAATTTGCAATATCAGCACCAGAAAAACCTGGAGTTAAAGCTGCAAGTCTACCAGCAAATTCATCTGTAACAGGATCTTTCAATTTCAAAGGTTTTAAATGAACTTTATAAATGGCCTTTCTACCTTCAATATCTGGCTTATCTAAATGAATATGTCTATCAAACCTACCTGGTCTCATCAAAGCTTTATCTAACATATCAGGTCTATTGGTACCTGCTAAGACAACAACATGATCAGAAGTGTCAAAACCATCCATTTCAACTAATAATTGATTTAAAGTAGCCTCTTTTTCGTCATTAGATCTCATCGCATTTTTTTCTCTTTCACCACCAATTGCATCAATTTCATCAACAAAGATGATACAAGGAGCCATTTGTCTTGCAGTTTTAAATAAATCACGGACTCTAGAAGCACCAACACCGACAAACATTTCAACAAATTCGGAACCTGAAACTGATAAAAATGGCACACCTGCTTCTCCGGCAGTTGCCCTTGCTAATAAAGTTTTACCTGTACCGGGTGGGCCTGATAAAATTGCACCTCTTGGGATTTTAGCCCCTAATCTTTCATATTTTTGGGGGTTTCTTAAGAAATTAACAAATTCCATAATTTCTTCTTTTGCTTCATCACAGCCCGCAACATCCTTAAATTTAACTTTAATATCAGTATCTTGATTAAATAATTTAGCTTTAGATTTACCAACGTTCATAATTGAATCTAGTGGACCACCTCCACCTGAACCACCCCTTTTCTTTTTCAATTGATTGAGAAGATAAAATGTACCACCAATTAAAATAAAAGTTGGAATAAATGGAATAATATAAGAGAAAGCACTTGATCTTTGTTCATAAGAAACTGGGATTCTTTCATTAGGTGGAATGTTTAGTTTGGCCTGAACTTCATCAATTTGTTTTTCAAAATATTGCACGGAACCAATCGTAAAAGTGACATATTTGTTACTTTGAGATGGAATTAATTCCGCCTTAACAAATGAATTATTAATAACCTCAATTTTTTGAACTAAACCCCTTTCCAAATAGTTAACTGTAAATTCTTGAAAAGTCAAAGGTTGGTCTTGGACTTCTGCGCTACCTAAAAGAGTGAACACTAAAGTAAAACCAAGTGAAACCAAAAACCAATCTCTAAATGAAATCTTATTGAAATTTGGTGTTTCTTTCTTATTTTTGTCATCCTTGTCATTTTTTTTTTCATCTTTTTTATCACTGTCAAAGCTTGGTTTTGAATACTTGAATAAAAGATTATTATTTAACGTAGAGAAGGTCCTAACGGCTGGTCTTTGAAATAAATTTCCGTTGGAAGTTAGGGGTTTGAAAAGACTAGGTTTCATAGCTCTCAAAATATTTGGAGCCGCCCTGATTGTGGGTTGTATTGTAATACATGTCCGTAGAGACAATTTGTATAACAATGACATGCTTTGATGTTAAGGTAAAAGTAACAAAGTTAAAACAAGAGAAACTCACATTGATAAATAGTAATTACTTAGTAATTAACTTCTACAATCAATTTGCCACTGGCACAACGCGGATTTTTTTTTTTCTTTTTGAATATGAGGTTACGTTAACAATTAAGTTAAGTAAGATGAATTGATATGAATGAATCATGTCAACAATGGTTAATAAAATTATATATCTATATATGGATATGGATATGGATATGGATATGGAGTATATATATATGCTAAAAGGTTTCTTCATCCATTATTTGTAGATCATGATTATTAAATCCATTCCCATTTTCAGTCTCATTAATAGCAAGTAATTCTTCATTCAGCTGCAATTTTTCCAAGTTTTGTTCTTGATCAGCAAGCTGGTTTTCTAACATTATATTCCTATTTTCATTTTCATTTTCATTTTCATCATTGGGAACTTGAAATCCTTCTTCTGTACTATACATTATGTCTTGAATATGAGAAATTAATTCATGTAAGTTAATATCAGATCCAATACCTTCATTTACATTTTGGCATAATATTTCAATTTCTCTAAGCTTATTAAAATAAAAATTTCTTTCAGTTTCCAATCCTTGTTGTAATTTCAGCGATTCTTCTAATTGGCTATTTGAAATTTTCAATTCTTGTTTTAATTTAGCTACAATTGCAGAATTATTAGAGCTATTACCGTTATTATTTTGAATACCATTATTGGATATACTTGATCCAGATACAGATCTTATTTTTGAACTTGATATATTACCTGTACCAGTATTGTTCATTCTGTTTCTGGCTGTACTCGGGCTTGAAACCGAAACTGAAAGGCCGATGTTACTGGCTCTGTTTATAGCGCTTACCCTCCTACTATTACCAGAAAGTGACCTATTAGGAGCTGTTGAACCCGTAATGTTTCTAGCTGTTGTTATGTTTGATGTTGATAACTTGATCGTATCCGGAACAGGTTGCACGTAATCAACATTACTTTCACACCATAATTTACTTAACCATTGCAAAAATTCCAAATTATCTTGCAATCTACATTTCATTAATCTATCAACAGGGATTTCTCTTGTGAATTTCATCTTATTGAACCCATTTTGTAAAAGTTTATAATTTGTTAATATCTGATAATCAGTGTTGGGCTGAAAATTAACTCTACCCATATTGATTGTTTCAGGATACATTGAATTAAATATGACACAATATATAGCACCTGTACCACATTGTTCGATTTTAGTGTAAGCTTGCTGAAAAGTTGTATTGATCCAATCTAGCAGCTCTGATCTTGAAGAGCCTATTAGTGCCATTATAAATTAAAGATTGAAAAGAGTTAAAGTGAAATCAAGATATGCAAAACAGATATGTTACAAAAGAACGAAGATGAAAACCAAACGAAAACAAAAACAAAAGGAAACGCGACATTTGTCAAGTCGTTTGTCTTTTATATTACGTAATTACTTACATTCTATACTTTATGAGATATATTTATGAATAACTAATGAATAAATAGGTGAAGGTAAAGAAGAATAGGTAAGAAATAAATAGAAATCGAGAAGGGATGAAAAGGGGATGACAAAAGAATAACAAAATATAAAATATGATTTTAACAATTCCTTTTAACATTTCATATCAATAAACTTAATAAAATGGAGATTCTTTAACTTTTCTTGGTGCAAGTGCTTCCCAATCTTGAATAGTGTTAAATTGAGTACCAGAACCCGCATTAAAATGTCTACCTGGAAGGGTATCAATTCTAGTGACTAAATTATCAACGGTTTTACGTTCACCAGGGAACATCATCATCTCCTGAATTTCTGTTTGTTTCTTAACTCTTTCTCTATAAGAATCGTAATTTGCTTGTAATTCTTCAATAACTCTTGGGGATTTAATAATAGAAGTTAAAGAGTCACCATCGTGGGATTGTTTGTAACTTGAATTAATATAGGTGTAACCTGCAATAGATAAACAAATACCAGCAAAAATACCGGTATGTTTGTTAATTATCGATTCTGATTCTGACAATGGGATTTCATCGTGGCCATGCTCTTCGTGGTGTTCGTCGTGGCCGTGTTCGTGCTCCTTATGTTCATGTCCATGGGAAGAATAAGCTCTTGTAGAGACTAAAATTCTCTTTGGAAATGATCTTGAAGCTCTAGTTGCTAAAAACATGATATTTATATAAATAAGATTTAATAGTGTCAGATGAGTTATTGTAACACAAAATATTGTTAACTGTTAATTGCCAAAAAATGTTTTCTCATTTTTTAACAATATTGAATTCCCCTCATTTGCATTTACATGTGCACGGATGTGCGTGGTGATATATTTTTTGCTTTTCGTATTTCAGTTTCTTCATTTTCATCCTCAACCTTTGACGTTCAGAGATTGATTGTCGTAGACCCAAGTAGTTAACACAGACAAAATATGTCTTCCCCGGCTACTGAACAAGTTTCAGTTCAATATACTACCAAGGATGACGAAACAGTTAAAGATGATGTTGAACAGAATGAAGATAACGAAGATCTAGACGACTTATTCGGTGATGATGACAATGATGACGATGATGAAGAAGCTATTACAAGTAAAAAATCAAAATATTCTGATATAGATGCCAATGATGACGATATTGACAATGATTCAGATGATCAAGAACAGAAACAGGAACAAGAAGAATTAGAAAACGAAGAAGAGGAGGAGGAATTACAAACAGCAGAATTGTCCTTACCTAGACACCCAAGATCACATCATCCGCAGAATAAGGAAGCATATAATTTTTCATTACCAAGATTTTTATTTGTTGATCCAGAACCATTTGCACCAACAACTTTTGAAGACCAGTTAAAAGAATTTTTAAATTCAACAAACTCAAATTCAAATTCTGAATCTTCTATTAAAACCTCTCTACAATTCAAAAAATTAGAATTAACAAATACAATCAGATGGCGTTATGCAAAGAATTCCACTGGTGGATTATATAAACAATCAAACGCCAATATAATTGAATGGGAAGATGGTTCAAAATCTTTAAAGATTGGTAATGAATATTTTGATATACGTACAAAATTGAATGATGATAATTTATTGGCATTTCAAGGTGGTCAAGTTTTAATTTCTTTAATGAATTTAAATAATTCCATTCAAGTTTTACCTCCGAGTATGAATTCTAAAGCTCATAAAATTTTAGCTTCAACTTTAACTACTAATATGAAATTAAAGAAATTAAAGAAAATTAATACAATTGTTACGAATGAAGACCCTGAATTAAAAGCAAGAGAGACCGAAAGGGTTCAAAAAGAAATTGAAAGAGCAAGAAAGAGGCAGTTGGCTAAATTACAATTAGAAGAAGAAAGACAAGAAAGAAGAAATGGAAGTACAAATGGTTCATCTCTTAATAGTAGATCTAATTCTTATAAGGATATTGATTTGGGAGATGAAGAAGATAATGATAACGACTACGGTTATAGCAAATCCAGAGGTGGAGAATATGCTAATGACGACTTTGTTGTCAGTGACGATGAATCAGATTCGGGTTTGGATGACGATGAATTAGATGAAGCAGCTGAAAGATTAAAGAAGGTGAAAAGAGACGGTGCTGCTAAATACAGAGATACGCCAGGAGAGGAAGAAGACGAACAGCAACAAGAAAATGATGATGACGATGATGAAGGTGCGATTGTGAGAAAGAAAAGACGTATTGTGTTGCAAGAAGATGACGAGTAGTATTCTAGTTTAAAAATATTGTATAATCATAATAAAAGTTTTTACGTAATCGAAAATAACACCGTGCAATGCGAAATTCTCAACATTCCCAGTTTCTGTTTACTTATTGAATATGTCACTTTATTAAACCTCACGTTAATACACACTATCTTATATACACAATGTCTTGGAACGGTACGTAATTTGTTATAATAGAATAATATATTGTTGAATTTTTCTTTCCTGCTTTTTAAATACTAACATTCATTGATTCATTATAATTAGCTTACACTGATAACTTAATTGCAACCGGTAAATTAGACAAAGCTGCCATTTATGGTGCTGATGGTTCTTCTGTTTGGGCATCATCTGGTGGTTTACAATTGGCTCCAAATGAAATTTCTGAATTGGTTAGGGGTTTTAGTGATCCTTCCAATTTATTTGCATCGGGCTTACATATTCAAGGTCAAAAAAATTTTTGTATTAAAGCAGATCCAAGATCAATATATGGTAAACACGATGCTGAAGGTGTTATGTGTGTTAAAACAAAACAAGCAATTTTGATTGCGCATTATCCGGCTGGTATTCAAGCTGGTGAAGCTGCTTTAATTGTTGAAAAAATGGCTGATTATTTAATTGGTTTAGGTTATTAAGTAAATAATAATGTATATTCCTAATTGCATTGATTTGCTGCTTTGATTTGCGTTTAATTCTTCAAGCTTATTTTATTAAATATTTATATATTAATGTAAGTAAATATATATATATCTGTTAATGTACCTAAATTTACACATATATATAAGTAAATATCTATACTGTTCATATTTTTAATGATATCATCGCCAAGAATGGAATAATAAAAATATAAGTATTAAGGTAGTAATAATAGTATATCTTTCTTAAAAAAAAGAAAATGTACAATGTACAAATAAAAATAAAAACACTGAGACTAAAACTAAACCTCAAAATAAAAATAAAACTAGACAAATAAAATCAAGACTTCAAGTGAATTACAGAAACCTTACTAAATAATTGCATCCATTTTTCCAAATATACTTATAACAGCGGCCACAATTTCTAAATTCAACTCAAAGCCTTTAGAACTATCAATTTCTTTTTGAACCTCACTATATAGATTTAATCCTAGGCCAATACTAGAAGGTTTATCAATGAACGGATAATCACTATAATTATTTAGTAATTCATCAGCCCTGACAAAAGCTTGATCTCTCTGGTCAAAATTTAAATCAACTAAAACATTTTCTAAAACATTTGCAGCACAGCATCCACAAACTAATATAATTGATCTTAAATATTTCCAAGATAATGATTCTGGAAAATATTTTTCATCATATTCCAATATTGTATTTCTAGCCGTTAATAAATTTAAAATTCTACTTGTAATTTTTTTCTTTGGGATTGGATCATTAATTGGATGAGTTGCCATATCAAATAATAAAAAATTCTTTCTTTCAGTTTTCAAAACTCCTTTATCAACTAAGCCTTTAGCTAATCTTTCTCTAACTTGTTTTAATTGATAATTAATTTTCATTAAATTCCAAGTTTCACCACTTAATAAATCTATCCAATTGGCAACACTTAAATGTTCTTCATCATTTTTAATCAATTTTAATGCTTCGTCTAATAATGTTTCACCAGTTAATGAAGCATCGACAATTTCAATTAATCTATCCGGTAAATCAAATCTTTTACGTGCAGAATCATTCACCATTCTAATTTTACCTCTCAATGCCAACTCAATTAAAATTAAACCTCTTAAAGCGTATGATATATTGTCATTCCAGAATGATAAATAACCTTCTTTGTCTTTCAACCCAATCAATAATACTTCTTCAAGTAATGTTAAAAGTGGGACTTCATTCTGTTTATGTTGGTCTAACGTGTCTAGTGGATCATATCCAATTTTATCTGCTTTATTTTCGTTATTTCCCACAATCCCATTATCGTCATCTCTATTATCCTTGTTGTTATCCGATACTTCACCATCTAATGTTTTCCTAGATGCACCTCTACGTCTTGATAATCCGGTTGACATCTTGCTATACTTTTATACAAAAATATTTAACGGGGTGTTTTCTAAAGTTTTCAGATTACAGTTTGTAAATAATCTAGATATTCAGCCAGCGTAGCCAAACCAGCCAATTTTTTGAAAAATTTCTGCCATTTGACTTTAGTGTGTCAATAAGTGTGTAATAGTTATCTACCACGTCGATCGACGAACGTTTTAGTCTCACAATTGCCAAAACAGATCGTATCAGGTTTGACAGCCGGGTGGATTGCCTAAACCGGAAACTCTTCTGCTATTGAGATAATGATTCGTTCATTAGAATGTTGAGTAATTTTAAAAAGCAAAAAAATGTTTATAGGGCCCTAACTAAGCTAAATATTTTATTTCATTGATAGTATTCATGTCAGACAAAATCCAAAGGAAGACTCCTAGAGCTACTTTGAAACAGAAAATACAGGTGTTGGATTATTTACGAGGGCCTCCAAAGAGATCACAACTTGACACTTTATCTTACTTTAAAACCCAAAACAAATTTGCTATTTCTCAAGCAACCCTTTCAAACTGGGCAATTAATGAATATCAGTTAAGAAAAGAATGTAAAGATAATCCTAATTTGGAAGACTATAAGAAAAAACCTGTTTTAAAATATCCTGATGTTACACTTGCTGTTGAAAAATATATTGAGCAGGCTTTTGGTGATGGCCAAACCATAACCGATAAGAATATTAAAGATACATTCGAAAAATTTTTAGACAAATTTGGTTACAAAGATTTGGATTTCAAATTGTCTGCAGGTATGCTACATTCTTTCAAGAAGAGAAATTTGATTACTAAAGGTAGATTCAATATTCAAAACGATGATAGTAAATCTGAAACAGATTCAATTAAATCTTCAGAGAATTTATTGGTTCCACTGCCTTTTAGTTCTTCTTCCTCTTCTTCAGCACCAGTAGTTATTGGTTCTTCTAATAATAATAATAATAATAATAATAATAATTTGGACTTCAATTTTGATGATATTTTCAATAATCCAAGTATAGGGTTTAATACCAGATTAATTCATTCGGATGATAGTTATAGTTTCCTCTTACCTTCTATGGATAATAATTTAAATGATTATTCTCAACAGACAACTCACATACCGTCAGATGAACCATCTTTGTATAACCCCCAACAAAATAATTTTAATTCAATATCTTCAGTAGTTCAACAAAACCTGCAACAACTTCAATCAATTCCTTCAATAAATAGCTCTATCGAACTTCCAAAATTAAAAACTCAATCACTAGCCGGTAAAATAGATCAAGGTTCAGTGGTTCCACCAGATACTGAGCTTTCGACGACGATAACGACAACGACAACGACAACAAATAATAATATCAATAATAACCGATTTCATAACTTTGAAACTTCTCCTCCAACAAAACATAAGCTTCCATTTTACCCAACATATCAACATCCTCTTCATCATAATTCAAATCAGTTTAAGCGACATAACCCTCCTTTCGAAACATTAATAAATCCTAAATTATCCAATCCTAACTCTGAAAAAGTTGAAAAAATTTTGGAAAATATAACGGAAGGGAATGTTACAATTTACAATTCAGGAACTTCAGCGATTATGGGTATTTTAAGTTACATAAATCCAAGTTCAGTTTTTATAGATAATTTAGGTTACCAAGGTACGCATGAGGTCATCAAACTATTAAGCAAGTTAACAGGATTATCTAAGTATTCTCTATCAGATTTACATAAATATGATTCTCAGCAGTTACCACCTAAATCCGTTATCATTATAGAATCTCCAATGAATCCATTAGGTTTAATACATGATTTATCATATTACTCTAAGATTGCTCATTCGGCTTCTTCTTGTCACCTGATTGTTGATTCAACTTTGGCTCCACCACCTTTACAATTTCCTTTCAAATTTGGTGCGGATTATATAGTTTATTCGGCTGTTAAATACCTTGCGGGTGTCAGTGATTTATCTGCCGGTTTTATTGTTTCGAGAAGTAAGGACGATAAAATTAAATTACATAAAGAGAGGTTTGCATTAGGTACGAGTATTGCAAATTTTGATAGTTTTTTATTATTAAGAAGTTTAAGAACCTATAAAATGAGAATATTAACTCAATGTGGGAATACCGAAAAGATCATTAGATTTTTAATTAAAAATTTTAAAAAATACGACAATGTTTTATCAAGATTACATCATTCTTCCCTACAACCTAATCAAGATTGTGTTAAAAGTCAATTGAACGGTTATTTTAATCCGGTTTTTGCTTTAGAACTAAAAGACCCTAAATATACTGAAAAGTTGTTGAGGAGTTTCAACTTCTTGAGTAATAACCCCAATCTAGAGGGTGGCGAAACTCTAGTTGAATTAGTTTGTAACAATCCTAACTTTAAGTTGGATGCTGGTTTCGAGACAAAATTGATACGATTTAGTGTTGGTTGTGAAGATTATGAAGATATAATTAGAGATATCGATCAAGCTTTAATTTCAATAGTTAAAGAAACTGTATAAAACAATTCTGTATCGTTATTCAAAAATTTATTGCATGTATATATAGTTATATAATTTTACGTTAGCATAAAAAGACAGTAAAAAATCAATCGACATCAATATTGTCAAAAATTTCCTCAACCACAATATCTCTTTTCAGTGGATCAATCTTATCAATCAGTTCGTCTTTAACAAATACCAAGTAATACGGTGTTGCCGTGTTACCTTCACTAAAATTTAAAATTTCTTCAAGTGTAACTTCACTAATAATTTCGTCATTGTATTTCCTGTAGATATTGGATTTTGGATCCTTAATATAAATCCAATAATGGCCATAAGAAGCTTGGCCACGATGAATAAAAATCGCAAAAATTGAATATCCAATCTTATTAAAGTCTTTGAACTGTTTATTTATCTTGTCATGCAGATCTTCTAATTCATTACCAATTTGTGTTAATTCGTTATCCAATTTAGCAACTTCCCTATCTAAAACTTCCAAAGTATTCATATCAACAACAATGCCAATCTCATTAACCGTTTGGGACCTTAAAAATTGTCTAGTTAAATCTAAAACTTCTTTGATATTTAATCCTTGCTCATTTTTCTTCAACAATGATTCCTTCCTTGCGTTCAATTCTTCAACTCTACGTCTCCAATGGAAAACCTGTTTTCTTTTTGAAATGATAACTTCATCATCTGTTTCCATGTATCTATCCATATACAGGTTCTCTTCAAATGGTAACGGTTCATTGGATTTAACGGGGATCAATCTAACACGGTCAAATTGAACTCTTTGAATCTGAATTTGTAAAATATTTGGTAATTGAGTAATAGTCAGCGATCTTTTCACTTCTTCATCATCTAATTGAAGTAGATCTTCTGTAAAATAGGTATCTAAAGCATCATATATATCTTTTGGATGATCCCCAATATTCACAATTAAATTCAGGAATCTTTCCTCCTTTGTTCTTGCTTCCCTGTTTGAAACAACCTCTTTTGTTTTAGGATCAACGGGAACTAAATTTTGTTTTGTTTTACCATAAAATAGTTCCTTAATCATATCCAATTGTTCATTAACTGAATCCAAGCTGTTTGGTTCCATGGCACTTTCAATTTGAAGTAAAACATTGGAAATACATTCAGTAACATCTTGTTGACTACCAATTTCGAATGCAGTATCGAATTGATCTGGGCTAATCTTACAAACAGCAGCTGACATTTTCTCCGGTTTTTTTTTTATTTCATGTGGTGCATTTATCAGGTTATCTAAAGCTTCACTAGATATATTTTCTGATGTGTCTGGAGTATCTGGTTCGTCACAATAGACTCCAATATTTTCGTTAGCGGATGCAGAACACTTCACTTCAGCAGCATCAGTTTCATCTTTTTTCTCCTCGCTTGGATTGGTATCATGACTGGCTTCTTTCATTTTAACATCCTTGTCTTTCAATTCACTTTCAAATTCAGCATGTGTTAATTCAATCAAAGAGTCAGCATCAGCATCAGTGTCCTCTTTTTTCCCTGTTTCTATCTTATTTTCATTCTCATTTTCATTTGCATTTTCATTTTCAAATTCAACTTCAACGCTAATTGGACTGAATGCCAAATATGCTAGTTCTCTCGTGGGTGTAACACATCTACTATTCTCATGGATCAACCTTGAATACAAATCTCTTAGCTGATACATAAATTGATACGATCTTTCAGTTTCTTTTATACCAACAGTTCGACCTCCAATTCTTCTAGTCTTGTATGCTTCAGTTTGATCAAATATATCAGAACGGAAAACTTTATTAAAATTTAAGACATAGCTTCTTAATGGCTCTATAACAAAATAGTATTGTAGTAACGAATTCAAATAACATGTATTACCAATGTTGTTTAAACCTGCAGGTGATTTATCAACAGCCAATAAAGTTGAATCAATGATACCAGACGCAAGGAAGCCTTCTATAAGTTTGGATCTTCTGAATTCACCAATAATCTTTAATGATTTCCATAAAACTCTGAAATCGGTTCCTGTGTCTTTGTTCACCCTTTCTTGAAACATTCTAATAATAAGTGTATCTTCAGCTTGATCAGTGCATCCAATAGTCCAATACGCATCTTGTAAAGTAATATTATTAACTGTAAATTGTGGAAGATTGGAATCAATGTAGTTCATTAAAATTAAACTTTTTCTAGTTAGTGCAATTGTTACCAAAGCTCTAGGAACATTCGGATCATAATAATTTGGATTTTCTTCAATTTTGAACTGATATGCCGTTATTAAAACTTCATCTTCAATCGATTCAGTAACATCCAAATGATCATAAGCATCGGCAATATCAAAATATGGTTCAGTATTAAGATAATCTCTAATTTGAGAACTTGATCTATAGGAAGCGAGCTTCTCAAGAGATTGTCTTAATGTTGTTTTTTCGTATTTGGACTGAGATAATACTATGTTATTCTTATAAGCTTCAATAATTTGATCATCAGATAATGTATTAATAACATTAATATTATTTGTTAAGTCGAATCCTAATTTTTGAAAATAACCCTTCAACTCTCCCAGGCCAATAGCACCTTGCGAACGTAATGTAGAAACATAGATTTGAAGTTCTTGTCCATTTCTTGAGGTTGCACAAAAAGTTAAAGCATCGAAATATTGAGGGATATTTTTGGGATTATAACTACATAATCTATTGTAGGAATCAATAATTAATTTATCAGAGTAAAATGAACAAGATGATAGCAGTGTAAAGGATGGTGAATACTGATAATCTGACCATTTTTCCCAATTTTCAATTTGCTGATAAGTATCATTTTCATTTAAAGCCTGGAAAATATCTAAAAAGTTTGAAGAAAAATTAACTCTTGTTTTAAAATATTCCTTTGGGTTTGGTGCAAATATAGAACCTAGGTATAAAATTTCCATCAAGGACCTTCTATAATAATCCGTACATAAAAACTCATATTCTCCTAATTGGGCAAAAGATGGAGGTTCTAATTCGTTATCGCCTGTTTCAAAAGAATATCGGAAAAAGAATTTATCAATTAACATTGAAAGTTTAAGGTTGAGTCGAAGAGCAGCACTTGCATCCGGTTTCAATGTTTTTCTGTCTTTAGAACCATAATTATCAAATGGACCTTTTAGTACTCTAAAAAGAATGGAGAAACAATCTAATGTACTTGGTGTTTCTATATGAAAATTTTCAGCAACCGAGTCGTCAAGTTGAGACAAAAATGATGTAGTTCTGATTTCAATTTCTTCATCCTGAAATTCTTTTAAATCATTAGAATCCAAAATGGATGGATAAATTTCTAGTCTGACGACGGTGCCAGTTTTTTGGCAAACAAAATTTGCAGAATCCAATATTTTAGGCAGAGAATCTAATAAAATTTGAGTATTATATTTATAAAGTTCATCTTCTGACTTCAAGTTTCTCGATTCCAGAACATCATCTTTCGCTATAATAAACAAATCTTTGTCTTCATCAAGAAGTTGATCATCCTTAAATGAGTAAAATTTATGTTTCAGATGCGATGTGTTTTCGCTACCCTTGATGTACAATTTATAGTGGAAAATTGGGGACTTGGGAATCTGAACTGAATATTTTGGAACAATTATACCATTGAAAGTCCATAGCTTCTCCCCATCAGTTTCAGGTATTTCGACCACTGATTTGGAATTCAGATAGTCTAGATTTGTTGATAAAGTCAATGCTTCATATCTAGTGGTTGATGATTTAATGATTGTTGAAAGACTGGAAGCATAATCAACTGTAGCGGCATTTAATATGCCATTATCAGAGGTTGGAGGAGACTCCTTTCTTAGTAAGTACAATGGATCATTTCTTAAATCATCTAGGATTCTATCCGAAGTTTTGTAAAACAGAGCATTTGAAAAATTGTAAGTTCTTTTGCTAGATGGGGGAGATGGTGGTGGTATTGGTGCAGGTGTTGGTGATTTATTTGATATCATATCATCATCTGTATCCGATTCTATATGTGGTATAATTGGTTCTACATATGTGTACGAAGGTAAATTCTGCGTTTCTTGTTCTGGTGGCTTAAGTGGGTCGTCAGAAGCTATTTCATTCTTTGTATCTGTAAATGGGTTAACAGGATTATCCATATCGATTTTATTATCTATGTCCTTGTCTTTATTCATCGTTTGTAATATGCAATGCAATTATATTATTAAATGTATAGAACACGTTAAATAAAATAATGGTAAAGCGCATGTTTTGCCCCTAAACCGTTGACTCGTGCACGGGTGTATAAACAAAGTGAAAAATTCAGTTTGCTTACATTTTAGTTAATGTTATAATACGTTCCTATGAAAAGCATAGAATCATCAGATCATGACAGTATGGACTTGGTTTTCTAGTAATGATTTATCTGCTGATGGCCTTCAGCCGGAAAGTACCCAAATCATACCTGGCGAGGTTGAACATCCCACCACCCAAGATATAGCTTTATTAAATTACAATAATATGCCGTTTGAAACAAAAGAAAATAAAAATGAATCTATGATTCAACAATTGTTGGCTTCCAACCCATACTTTGCTGCAGGTGGTGGTTTAATGGTTTTAGGAGGTGGTTTTGCTATTGCAAGAAAAGCTGTTGGTTCCCTGGCTTCTTTAATGTATCGTCGTCTGTTAGTTGATCTAGAAATTAGAAACAGTGATAAATCATATGATTGGTTTTTAAATTGGATGTCAAATTATAAGAATCGTGTTTCTAGACAGTTAAGTGTTAAAACTACATATGTTCAACATCAGAATGGTTCGGTTCAAACTGGATTTTCATTTGTTCCAGGTCCTGGCACTCATTGGTTCAGATATAAAAATGCTTGGTTTCATGTTACAAGAGAAAGATCTGAAAGAATCCATAACTCCGGTCAACCTATGGAAACTGTTACTTTGAAAACTCTATACAAGGATAGGTATTTACTTGCATCGATATTAGACGAGGCAAGACAACTAGCCATGAAATTAAATGAGGGTAAAACTGTTTTATTTAAATCTTGGGGCCAAGACTGGAGAGTTTTTGGAAAACCAAGAAAGAAAAGGGTTATTGATTCAGTCATTTTAGATAAAAATATTAAAGAAACTATTCTTAAGGATGTTAAAGAATTTTTATCATCTGGATCTTGGTATTACGATAGGGGTATTCCCTATAGGAGAGGTTATTTATTATTTGGTCCTCCTGGAAGTGGTAAAACCAGTTTTATTCAAGCCTTAGCAGGTCATTTTGATTATAATATTGCGATTATGAATATCAGCGAACCAAATTTAACTGATGATAGGTTAGCATATTTAATGAATAATATTCCTGATAGAACAATATTATTGTTGGAAGATATCGATGCTGCCTTTAACAAAAGAGAACAAACTCAGGATAAAGGATATTCATCAGGTGTGACATTTAGTGGATTGTTGAATGCTTTAGATGGTGTAGCATCTGCTGAAGAAGTTTTAACTTTCATGACTACCAACCATCCAGAAAAATTGGATCCTGCCTTATTAAGACCAGGGAGAATTGATGTTAAAATTCTAATTGATAATGCATCAGATTATCAAATTGAACAAATGTTCCTTAGGTTTTATAATAATGAAAATGAAAAACTTAAAATTTTCATGCAGAAATTCAAAGATTTAGAATTATCTTATGTGAGTACTGCACAGTTGCAAGGTTTATTTGTTCAGTTTAAAGAAAGTGCTGATTCCGCTATTGCTAACATTGAAATCCTAAAATCTCCTAGAATGAACAGTTTTTTCTATGAATAAATTAGGCCTGATTCTACCTGTATATAGAAATTTTATTGAAAAAAATTAAGTTATAAAGATTTATAAAATATCGAAGAGACTTGTATGTTAAAACTTACCCACATAAGCAAACTTTATGATGACAAAACTCCCAGATTTTGGCCTATCCTCTAAATCTTTTCAAAATTTCATTCCCTGATTCCTCCATATGTTTAACTAATATTTCTGAGCTTGAATCTTTATTTGCAATATCACTGGCTCTTAAAATCAAAGCATTTAAAAATCTAACATAGTTAATATACAGTAATAAATCCAAATTCTTTTGACTGAATTTGATCCGTCTTTCTCTGTCTTCATTTAAGCATTTCATACGTTCACGAAGTATCTTCTTATGTCTTTTGAGTATATCTGAGTGGATGGATGCCATTATGTTTGTCAAAAACCGTCTTCCAAGAAGGAATAAATAAATGTTAGCAAAGATAAACAAAGAAAAAAACTTATCGCAATTACATAATCAGATTTTTCCTCGGTTTTTTTCACCGGGTTAACTTTATCATATTTATTCAATACAAATCTATGTTATAATTCTACGTAGTTGTTCAGCTACAAATGCACAGTTATTTCTCACGGAATCATCCACAATTCCATCCTCTTGTAAAATGCTCACAAGTAATTCTAATAGATTGTACAACTCTACCATGAATTGCACTTGTATAACTTGCATAACAACATCATTACCAACAATTAAAACTTTGATACATTTCAAAACAGAGGCCAAAACATCTTGGGGGAAGTCTTCCGATGTAGTGATCTTAATCAATCTTAGTTGATCAACAATTATCAATAACAGCTCCTTGCTCATCTCAATTAATTCAATGCATGATGGAACACCACATTCGTAAACCATACTCAATATTCCTAAATAATGAGCATTCAAAACATCTGACATTTCTCCCATCATAAAACCCTTCCCTCCAGTTCTTGAGTTAATTTCTTGCCATAGGCCAGCCAATGAATAGTACACTTTTGGTAATCCTTTATTAATATAACTTACATTTCTAGTTAATCCAACTTTTTCTTCTTTATCTAACTCTAACTTTCTAGATTTTCTAATAACCTGTCCTATACCTAATTCTTGTAATTTTTTGATGATGTTTGTTTCTTTATTTTCAGAAATATCTTCAATTTTGTTAAGCGGTCCAAACCAGTTGTTATTTCCATCTTCTAGTTTCAAAAAATCATCATGTCCTATACCAGTTAATCTACTAGGTCCAACTTGATTTAAATCGGTTTTACCCAAAACAAAATCATCATTTTCACCTGATAATTCACGACAAGTTAATCCAATACAACTTAATACCATTATTCTAATAGAAATACTCCAATCTTCTTGAATGAATCCTTGTAATAAGTATTTAATTGATGCATCCGGTTCACAAACGCATAATGCAATCATAAACGATAATTTCCAAGCATTGAAAAATTCTGAAATACCGTCCTTATCAAGTTGTAAGTTTTCTTTAATGGCAAACCCAAAATCTGTTAAGTTCATTAAAACATCAAGTAATTTATCAGCATAAAATTTCAATTCTGGTGTTCCCTTTTTAATTCTAACCATTTGAATACCTATACTAAATGCAGTTTCCCGCTTTTCATACGCTGTTGTATCTTTCTGTGCGTCTGTTTCAAGGTAATGAACAAGATCTTTAATATAAACTGGCTTTGCAACTTGTGGACGTCGTGAAACAGATGGATCATCATTATCAGAATCTTCTGGATCAGATTCATAATTTAAAGAAATCATTATTGGAGATTCTTTAATAATAACTTCAGGTTTGGATGTTCGGGTAATAAGCTTTGAACTGTTTGAAATAATTTCAAAAGCATCAGAGAATGGAATTAACTTGATATCAGAGATCGGTATAATAAACTTCAGAAAAGTTTTTTTAATTTCAGTATAAGAATTGATAGTAAACATTGGTTTTCCATTTAATTTTTCGTAGATAAAGTCGGCCAATATCATACCTAATGAACGGCAATGATTCAATTTTGATTCTAGTCTATTAGTTATTGTACTTAAGAACATATGGTCATTAGATATTGACAAAAGGTCGTCATGGTTTATTATGTTGCACAGTAAAATGATAAATCTAGTAAGATCCTCCTGCTTTTTTATGCCAGTTTGATTAATGTAATTTTTGTTACCAAATTTGACTAATGATTTTTTCAACTGGTTTAGTCCATCGTTTTTGTTGGCTTTTATTAATTCAAGAAAAATTCCTGAAACTAAAGCATTCATCGAATCGGCACATAATCCAATTATAAACTCATTAAAATCTTTTAATTGTAAGTCTTTTAGTATAGTGAAATAAGCTGATAGTATTTTATCACTTCCATCATAGATTTCTCTTGACAAATAATCGAACAAGCATTTGCAAAATTTTCTTTTATTTTCTAATCCATCTATATTGAACAATTCAGAAACTTCATTCCAATGTTTAAATATGATTTTCATTAACTTTAAGTCATTCCCAATCAAATCAACAAGTAAGGAAAACCTAATATTTTCTTTTACATCATCACTTTGTAAAATAATCTTAAAGACTTTAATTGAGTAATCACTGACTACCGTTTTTAACCCATTGTCATTATTAGTAATAAAACATTTGTTTAATGCTTCTGGTATTTTCAAAACAATTAGAGATTTAATTTCTTTCTGGACAATACTTGAAGAATTTAAATCTTTAAGTAATTGATTTAAATTATCGGAAATTACAATATCTTTTAAAATTTCACAGAAAATTTTATTTATGGTTTCATTTCTTCTTATTTCGCCCAATAACTGACCTATACCAATATAGTTTCCAATTAATTCTATCACTAAACTTTTTATATTAACCTCCATTAATGAATATGTATCAGGTAAAATATCATTGATGAGCACCGAGGAGATTTTCAAATTATCAATCGAAGTTCTATTTAATAAAACCAATTGGTTCAATCCATTGTATAATTCATCTGTCCCATTTTGCTCTTTTAGTAATTTGATTATAGCATCAACATTTCCATTCATGATTTGAAATAACTAACTGCTCAAAATTAGGATTAAAAATCGAAAAAACTTTATTTGAAATCAAGATTTGATTTTTCATGATTTCTCACTTATACAACTACTATGAATATTTGAAATTTGCATGTAATAAGAAATCAAGGCAATTGTTAATATATCCATTTAATTTTACAAACAATGAATAATTCAACATTGGTACCGTTTGATCATACATATATACTTTATGATCCAGCAAATTTATTATCTTTACCGCTTGCTTTATTTTCACTATTTCCAATTTTTATATTAATTTTCTTATTCTCTTGGTTTTTAATAACAAGAGAATTGGAAAGTTGTATTATTGCGTTAGGTCAAGTTATTAACGATATAATAAGTTGTTGCTTTAAGATAATTGTTAAATTTGAACGCCCATTAAATGGACAAGTTTTTAAAGAAGATGGTGGATTAGTTTATGGTATGCCAAGCTCACATTCACAATTTATGGCCTTTTGGTCTATCTATACAATTTTATTAGTTTTTTATAAATGGCCCTATCCAATAGATCAGTGGACAAAAGTGGGATACATGTTATTTGTTTTTTCTTTACTTCTTGGTGTTGCAATTAGTAGACTTTTTTTTGAGTATCATAATTGTAATCAAATTATTGTTGGTTTATTAACTGGGTCTGTTTTAGGTTGTTTTTATTTTATTTTGGTCAGTCTGATTAGAGATTATGGCATATTTGATTATATTTTAAAATGGCCAATTTTTGAAAAATTAAATGTTAAAGATAGTTTTTATAGGGGAGGTTATCCAAGTTTAAAATTGGAGAGAAAAGAATGGGAAGAGAAAGTTTATTAAAATTAAATTATAATGTTTTTGCTTTCATATAATATTATATAGATACATAGATTATCTAATTAATTGATTATTTGTAAATATCATTGATAAATTTGATAACGGTATCAACAGCATCTTTGCTAGCACCTTCTTTAGATCCTTCACCAAGATTATGAACACCGCCATCAATAATTTTACTTAATGACGACAAATTTTTAGAATTTTTACTCCATCTATCCATCAATTCTTTTTTATTCAACCACTCGGGAACATATTCATCAGAACCACCATATAATATCAATAATGGTTTATCAAATTTGCCAAAGGTTGATTTAAAATCATCATCTGATAAATCGAATGAAAAAAAATCGTCATCGCCTTTAAAATCCATCAATGATTTCCATCTATAAGCATTTATTGGCACATTGAAAAAATGTTTTGTAAATTTTTGAGGCATAATTTCCATTTGATTACCAGAATTAATTAAATTATTTGCTAAAGTTAATGATTCATCGATTTCTTGTTTTGTTATTAACGTTGTTGCGAACACTCTATCTGATACAGGAGCCTGTATAATACCAAAATCTAATTCGGTATAATTATCATCTCTTAATTGTTTTGTAAAATAGTGCATTGTATTTTGACAACCAGTTGAATGACCCATAACACCGATATTTAATCTACCAATTGATTTTAAATATTTAACTAACTGAGAAATCTCAGTTGAATCACGACTCAAAGAACCTGTACCCCAACCAATATGAGAACTTGAGAATTCAATTTGTACTAACGACCAACCAATTTTACTCAATTCATTTGCTAATAGTGGTAAATATGGAACTGTTAGTAGACCATCCATTAACCCACCAACAAAGACTAACACATTGGTATTATTAATTGGAGTAAATTCAAACGCAATGTGGCGGGGAGCGTATTCATGAACTTGACCTTGAATGGGAAACGACATTTTGTTGTTTTATAATATTATTAATAAGAAACAATAAAAATGAAAATGAATTAGAATTAGAATTAGAATTAGAATTAGAATAAAAAGTTACTAAGAATTGTGGAATCTTGAACATATTAAAGAGATTTGAAAAGCCGATGATAAAGTACGACTATTTACTCTTTTAGGAAGGTAAAGCGATAAAATAGTCTGGATTTATATCTCCGATTAACGGAATAAATTTCTTAATATAACTGCACGTGATTCATAATAATGAACAGTGATAGCTATACTTGTCTTAAACAGTAAATTATATATTGAAGTAGCTAAAGAAAACACATACTTAGTAAAGAGTTCCATATTTGAATGCTTAACAGCAAATTACTGATGAAAATCGGCGCCGATCGACGCAATTATATCATAGTTCGAAAAAATTCTAGAAATTTTCGGTTTCCTTTCTCCGACCTTCATAATGAGTTTATATCAAAAAGAAATATTCAACAAAAATAATAATTATATTACAGTATAAAAACTATTTCATTTTTTTAGTATAATTATAATAAAATTTATAGAAAAATAAGATTATTGTTGAGAATAGCATGAATAAATTTGAAATGCCAAATATGTCATATACAAATATCAAAGGGCAGAAGAGACATATTGCTGATAATACAGATTCTACACATCCTACAAAACGTCGATTAATAGAACATTTATCAGATTTAAAATTGTCAACTTTAAATAATAATAACAATATTAGTAATAGTAATAATACTACTATTAGTAGTGATATTAATAATTCAGGGGACGGTAATATAAGGACGGTTTTCGGTTACTTAGACAAAAATCATTTAAATAGACCTATTAATGATCCGCACAGAGTTATAATCAATAACATTGATCAATTTTTAAGAGAAAATCCGGACCAATTTGAAATTATCGGAGAAAGAATTCAAAATGAGGATCTGAAAAGTATAGGATTAGATAAATTAATTGTTTCATGTGGATTAAATATTAAAGACACATGGAAAAAATTAATCAATGAGTATCAAAATAATAATAGTAAAATTAATATTAGTAAAGATGATAGAGATGCAGATAGTATATTTAAGAACTTAATATGGGAAGAATATTTAAAAAAATATTTTTCATTGATAAAATATCATGACCCACTAAAAATAGTATGGGAAAATTACAAGAGATGGTTAGAAAAGAAAGAAAATGGGAATAAAATAATAGAATTAGATAATGATGGAGATGAAATGATGGCCGATGATGGTGGTAATGGTAATTATGATAAATCTTCAGATAACGGTGGTAATTTAAGAGATGGTATGAGTTGTTACGGGTCGTATTATTCTCACCATGAAGACGGCCACCCAGATGATTTGCGATTTTTTAAAAATCACAACAGTGATTTGTTAGTGGAAGATGTTGACGATGATGATATGATGATGATAGACTAATAGTACTGTATACCAAATAACTAGATTAATAGACATATAAGAAAATAATAGATTACGATAAAGTTTATCAAGTCGCTGTAATGACACTGTAGTGTAAATGACAGATATCTAGTTAATTAACTCGACTGAATTTTTGACCCTTAATCAATGCTTTATGTTTGCTAGTTGTTTCTACTGATCAGCTTAAAATGATTAATAAAGTGTTTATACATCCATTGTTTTTATTGTCCGTTACAGACCAGATATACAGAAAGAACGAACTGAGCTATGAAAATGCCAATCCCGTACAAGGCCTAATATTGGGAGCTAATGGTGATAATGATAATGGAGATGAAGATGCAAATCAAAATCAAAATCAAAGTGAAAATGAAAATGCCACAGAATGCAAATCGGTTTCTTTGTTAATATCTTTTGAACTTCCGTATACAAGCACATCAGAACAGGTTGATCAAAAAATCGAGCTATTAAAAGTTATCTATGGGAATTTAAAAGTAATTGGGTTCTATCAGATTTCTACAAGTGGCGAAAATAAATTACATGCATTTTCTAAATTGATCCACAGTTGGCATTTAGAAAATGCTTATTTAACTAAAGAATTAGTTATTGTTCAAGTAAATCCCGATATTGAATCTACCAAGAGTCTGGAAAGTAATATCAAAATTGTGCGACTAAAAGATTTTAGTGAAATTGATGATAAAGAGGTCAGAACAATAAGTTCCGAATATTTGGGATTACAGACCTACAATAAAGCAGTATCTAATATTGAGAATATCGAGAATTTCGAGAGTTTTGATACAAACAATAACGGGGAATCGCAGCATGCGAAAGAACAAGAAGAAATTCAAGAAGGACTAACCGACTTGCAGTTCAAACTCTGTGAACTTGTAGAATTCTGCGAACAGGTCATAATAGGGAGTGTCGATGTGTATGGCAAATTAGATATCTATGAGTCTATTAAAGTGGTTGTTAAACTTGTGGATAGAATGAAAAGGGTTAAAAGTATTGCCACTACTAGAGCTAATGACATTCCTACTAACAGAAACATCAACAACAACAATAATGAGAATATCATAGACAAAATAACTGCTCTCGCCATTTGCTGCTTGTCGTTTAATGAAGAGAACGTGCTTGGGAAATCAGTTCAATTGCGGTCCAATGAGTAAAAAAAAATAGGAAATCCTTTTATTATGATGCATTAAAAATTTAAAGAACGTGGGCATTGTTTTCCTCGCTTATGTATAGTACTCACCTATATGTATATATAATTGAGACTAGAAAACGGTAATAGGAGGATTGTGTCCCTTAATTATTAATTATTTAAATATCTCATGTTGCCCTTGCAATGGAATTGTTGTTTATATGAAGTTGTATACAGTAAAAAAATAAATAAATTAAATCCAACTAAAATACTATTCATTCGTTAACTATGGCTAAATTACTAAAACTGCGTGTAAAAGCGTATGTTTCATTATTTATTTGGTCAACATTGTTGTCATTTATAATAATCGGTTCATTAGCTTCAACAGATGCTCTATATAAGGTTAAATCGCTTTTCACAAGTTGTAATTATAATACTGCATTTTATTCCTATATCTTAGATCCATACGATCTAGAAGAAATTTTAACTACAATTAAGTCAGTAGAACAAAATTATAATAAGTACTGGAATTATGATTGGATATTAGTTTATCATGATAAGGATTATTCGGAAGAAACAATTTCCAAGCTGAACTCAAATTTGGAAAGATTATTATCAGATGAAATAAAAGGTGAATTAATAATCCAAAATTTAAATGTTAATAATCAACCCAATTGGTTTGATTTAAAAGATTTCGAAGAAGAAAAATTATCAGAAACACAGTTATCAAATAGATTAAAAAATAGATTCAATACTTTTGGTATGTTTGAACTGGAAGCCTTAAATACATATGATTATGCTATAAATGTTGAAATGGGTTCAACATTAAATTGCAAGTTAAGAGGCGATATAATTGGGTTTATGAAAAAAAATGAAATGTCTGTTGCATTCATTGATACGATCGAAGAAGATTCAAAGGATACGTTGATTCAGTTATTTGACAATTCAATTCTAAATTTGGAATTATTGAAATTCGACAATTTGAATTCATTTTGTTCAATTGATTCAAATTTTCAAATTCTAAATTTGAAAACATTCCATACTTTTGAATATTTGACTCTGAAACATCAATTTAATACTAAATTGATTAAAAATGGATGGAATGATCATATAATTAAGACCTTTTATATTTCAAAATATATTCCTAAGGATAAAATTGTGTGGTTAAATTATAATGGCTTAAAAACAAAACTTGATTCAGATTCTGGCAGGTCCAAAAACTGTTCATTTAGTAAGCAATTTAATTACAATTATGATTGCGAGTGTAAGAATGGCTCAACTGATTCAGTTGATTTAAGCGGTGCTTCAAATGGAATTTCAAATTGGGATTTAACAAAATATTTTAATTTATTAAGGTGATTATTAAAAAATCAACTCGGTTTGGTTTTGTGATGTATTAATGAACGGCGACAAATAGGATTGACATTATAAGGGGTTATAATAGGTGCTAAAACATTTAAAAAGATATGGAAGAAACAATAATAGAACGAAACAAAAATATATATAATGTATAATATATAAATATATATAACGGATACCTCTTTTTTCTTTTCTTTTTTCTTTAATTATAAAATTTAATTTTAATTGTAATTTAAAAACTAACTAATGCATAAAATAAACACCACATCATTATAAAACTGGCAATAAATCTAGTTAAATTGTTTAAGTAAATGTCATTTATCGGACTTTTATAATAATCATCTAATTTTTTGAATTTAATTATAGAAACTTGAAATATTAAACTTGATAAAAAATTTGTAACTATGAAAAAAACTAGTCCTTGAATTGACTTTAATTGTAATATACCGCAACAAGTACCAAATGCTAATGATGTTATATCTTTAAATCGTGTCAACTGGTTAATATTATGTATATATGATGGTTCAAATATTATTGGTTTATCAAATGCTGTTTCTTTTTTAGCCATGGTTAATATATATATATATATATATATATATATATATTGATAGTAAATTGATCTAGTAAAGTGAAGTAAATCCGTAAAAAGTGGAAATGTAATTTATTAGAAGTGAAGCAAATTGAGATTTTTTTAAAAATATTTAATTTTTCTCTTAAAATTTCAAGCATGTTTCGATAATTAGTATCCATCACTTTTATATAAAATATTAATATAGTAAATAAATCCATGCACTTTATTTTCTGAACATGAATACATCTATTAAAAAGGAAACGAATATTAATGGTAATGAAATCGAATATGATTCATATCCTTTGAAAGCATGTACACAAGCTGATATTGAAGAAACGAGATATCACATTCTAAAATTTCATTCTGTCAAAAACATTAATCCCAAAGAAGACTTTGAACAACCATCAAGATTACATCGTAAAGATCCAAAAAACTTGCAATTTCAATTATCATTGAAAGAAATTGAACAAAAGAAAATTGATGATGAAAAGAAGGATTTAGAAAAAATCAAGAAAAGGAATGATTATTTAAAAAAGACAGGTTTAGAGAATTTAACTGATGAGCAAATTGATGAAAAAATTGAAGTGGAAAATTTAAATGATGATGAAAAAAAACAATGGGAAGAAAATAAGAAAAGACAAAAGGAAATTTTAGATAAAGAGGAAGAAAAGGAGAAACAAATGGAATTAGTTGCTCCAGATGGTGGTGCAAGAAAGAACAAAAGACAGTTTTTGAAAAAGAAAACAAAACAAATTAAAGTTTATAATGAAGATAAAAGAAAATTAAGATATGAAGAATTTTATCCATGGGTTTTGGAAGATTATGATTCAAAACAGGCTTGGGTCGGTAACTATGAGGCTGGTAATAATGAAAATTATTGTTTACTGATTCTAGATAATGAGAACAAATGTTTTAAATTAATACCAGTTGAAAAATTTTATAAATTTACACCAAGAAATAAATATGCAACATTAACATTAGAAGAAGCTGAAGCTAAAATGAAGGAAAGTAATTCTGGCCAAAGATGGTTGATGAGTAAAATGCAAGATGAAGCCTCCAAAGGTGAAAGAGTTGATTTAAGATATAGAAAACTAAAAGCAACAAAAAATGATAAAATTCGTGGTGCTGGTGATGATGATGATGATATGGGTAAAAAATCGGATGAAGATGGAGATTTAGATTATGACGACGAATTTCAGGATGATGAAGAAGCTCCAATTATGGAAGGTCCTGATGAAGATAAAAAATTGATTGAGGGTAAAATGAAAAAGGAAATGCTTAGTGCAAATAATTTAATTGAAAAGGATAATAATGAAAATGATGATGATGAAGATGGGTTGGATGATTTATTTGAGGTGAGAAAAATTGATAAAGAAGGTAAAAAACTAAGGAAAGCATTAGTTAAAAATGCAATGAATGAAGTTTATGAAAGTGATGATGAAGAGAATCCATATTTATCAGAAAGTGAACTAGAGGAAGATATCGATTCACAACAAACTGAAAATAAAAACGAGAATAATGAAGATACTCAAAATAATGTTGAAGTCAAAAATGAAGATGATGATAATAATGATTTGTCATTATCAAATCCACTGAAAAAGAAACAAAAACTTGTTGTTAAATCATATTACGATGGTTTTGTTATTTTAAAAGGTACCAAACAAATATTATCACAATTCCCTAAAGGAGAATGGAACCCTACAACTTCAGTTAAAAGATCAATTTCTCCTGATTTTGAACAAAATCAAACTCCAACAAAGAAAATTAAAATTAAAGTTGAAAATAACGATAAGAGTGAGATTGTACCATTAACTAAAGAAGATGTTGATCAACTTCTTGAAGATGGACCAATTGACCTGACCGTTTTGGTGAGATCTTTAAAGGCTAAAATGAGCAAAGATACTAACTCAAGAGATAATCTAAAAAGAATCCTTAAAGAACATTTCATTTTAAAGAACAAAAAAGTTCACCGTAAGACATAGAAGTAAGTGATTAATAATTGAAATATTGACACTTCTGTACACCAGTGGATTGAAAATTTTCCATTTCAGAATATTTTTTTTGTTTCTATTTCCAAAGATTTTGTAATAAAAATTAACGTTTTGTAATTATAGTCTATATATATAAAAATTAATATAATTCATTTAGTATGCCAACTGAAATTGAAGAATTAGTCTCGTTTTTACATGATAAACAATTAAAGGTTAGAGAAATTGCACTTGAAAATTTAGTTCAATTTTCACCTGCTGGTGCAAATTCACAACAGCATATCTTTAAATATGATAATTTTAGGGCTATTGAAGATTTAAAAGAACTGGCACATGAAAAGAAGGGTAAAACTGTTAATGAAGCTACTACAATTTTATCAAATTTATGTGATGATTCAGAGTTTCGTAAATTAATTGTTGACGATCTTGAGTTTATTAAATTTATAATTGAAACATTATCAGACCCTAAAAATTTAAATGCAGAATTGATGTGTATTTTTTTATCAAATTTGGCAAAAAGTGATGAAATTTTAAAAGTATTTGACATTAAAATCGAAATTAGAGAAGAAAAAAGAGAAATTTTGAAAAGTAACAAAGCTATTGATTACTTATTGGATTTATTTGTTAAAGGTGCAGATAGAGAAATTAATAAATATGCAGTTTATGATTATCTTGCATATTTTTTTGCAGATTTATCAAGATTTACAAAAGGACGTGAATACTTTGTCACTGAACAAGAATATGATAATGTTATACCTTTATCAAAATTATTAGTTTTCACTGAAAAATATGATGCAAAAGTTAGAAGAGAAGGTGTTGCGTCTACGATTAAAAATTCATTATTTGATATTGAAAAGCATATGGTATTATTAGAAGAACCAATTAATTTATTATCTTTTATACTATCGCCAATTGCATTACCAAATAATAAAGGTTTGTCAGATGATGAAATTTTTGACTTACCAGATGAATTACAACTTTTAGATGAGGATAAAAAAACGGAGCCATTGCAACAAATAATCACAATTCATTTAGAAAGTTTGTTGTTACTTTGTGCTACTAGACGTGGTAGAGATTTCATGAGATCAAAAAGTGTTTATCCGGTTGTTAGAGAATTACATAAAGAAAGTAAAGATGAAATTATTTGTGAATTGTGTGATAGACTGGTTCAAATGCTAATGAGAGATGAAGGTCAAATCTTAAATGAAGGAGAGGAAATGAATGAAATCAAAGAAATGTTACAAAAAGTTGATGAAGAGGAAAGAGAAAGAGAAGAACAAAATGCTGACGGTGACGTTAATATGGATGGAAATGATGATGACAGCGATTCTGATGAAGAGGACGGTAGAATGGTTGTCGTTTGTTAATCGATTTTTATACAAAAAATTTTACTATAACACTACATAATATTAATAAAAAGTTAATCTAATATATTGATAAATTAAATGGAAAAAGTTATCGTTTTCAGTACTTTTGTAATTTTAATTGACCACTTTCCAATTTCATAAATTCCATAAATTCATCAATATAAACATCTTAACTTTAACTATTAATATTAATATTGATTTTTCAATGATATCATGTCATGAATATGTAAAATGTTTATTTCATTTTCTTTTTATAAATATAATATAATCTTAAATAAATAAATAAAGGAAGTATTCGAATGAGTAACTAATGTGTAATCTATTCGTCATCTGCAGCTGCATCTGCGGATTCAAAACCAGCTAAAACCTTTGGCTTTAAATCTTTCCAAAGTTTACCCTTGTTTCTTTCTTCGTACCATGAGGTAACAGCGTCATCCAAACCAACTTGGAACAAGAATGTGGAAGCAAAAATGGTAGCAACAAAGGCAGAGTTTCTCTTGAAGACTAGGTTGAAAATAGTTGAGTACATCTTCGTGTGGTTATGTAGTTAATGTGTATATAAAAGCTATTGCATAAAACAACTGACTATAAATTAAATTGTGTTGGTTTTCTGCTGAGGAAAAAAAGGAAAACGAGAGGAGTTTGCTTTTCCTGAGCGCTGATTGGTTATTGCGGTTACGTAAGCAACGGATTTCTTATCGTTATAAATTTTTGATTTTTCTTTATGTTTCTTTCTAATTGTATCCTATCATGTATACATTATGGTATGCTTCTGCTATTGATATACTATTAAACATCAAAAACTTTCAACTTCATATGGTCAGACGGTGCTGAAAAATATTAATTCTTATTTCAATATACAGCTTTATAGTTTGCTGTACCATGACATATATTTGAGTTGTTATTCTTTAAGATGGCTTTAATTTGCATCAACAAGTTAGCGTAAAAAATATATCAGTAGTTTTGGATTCATAAAAGTTTCCTTAGTTAAGTTTTGCTATATCTAAATAGTTTTAACACTTTTTTGTTTTTTTAATTGCAAGTCTAACAACATTTATATATTATTTTTTAAATTGAGAATAAATCAAAAGGACCAAATAATATATTCTAGCTTAGTACAATTAAATAAAAGGTAGGAGTTTGTATATGAAATAACAAATTATAAACTATAAACTATAATTTATTTAATAAGTTCATTTTATATATTATAACCTTTTATAGACAAGAATAAATATTACCTACCTACCACATTTCGTCAGCGTTTTCGAAATCATCGTCATCATCATCATCGTCATCGTCATCGTCATCATTATCATCAACATCAACATCAACGTCAACGTCAACATCACCACCATCCATTTCATCATCAAATTCATCATTCAAGAAATCGGCATCATCTGCAACTTCATAAATAATACTATTATCAGAATCTTCTTCTAAAACATCATCTTCGTCATCAATATCATTACCAGGTCCACCGTCACCACCACGATTGCCGCCACGCATACCACGCTCACCAAAACGATAAAATAATCCTTGAAAACCAGGATCCTCCCATAAAATATTCCATGTACTGTGATCAATTGTTGGTTCCCTGATCCCAGCAAGGAATAAGCCAGATCTTGATCTTAGATCAACCTCATGCCTATGAAGTCCACCTAAAACAAAATAGTTATCAATTGATCTAAATGTTTTAATAACTAATGATTGATTAAACCAAACTTTATTCAAATTTAAATATCTCATTACATCCAAAGTACCAGAGTCACCGAACCCAATTAGACCTTGTGCTGGTTCTCCATGTTTATTCAGATACGGGGATTCAATTTTCCATTTAGATCTAGTTTTCATTATAAATTGCGAAAATTCCAACTGTAAAACATTCTTAATTGGTGAAAAAACTAAACCAGCATAAGAACTTAATGGACATTTTACATGACTTTTACCATCAAACCATTCACCACAATGTAAACATAACGTACTTGTTAAATTTTTATTTTCATCATCTTGGTTCATAGAATCGATCGCTAAATCTTTTAATTTTTCTGGTAATTGAATTAATTTAACACAACTTGGATAATCAATACGTATAATATCAGCATCCCTTTGATGAGATTTAATACTCGGAGTTTTTCCTCTATTTTCCAAATAATTTTCACTTATTGAATTTGTAAAATGATTATAAAATTGACATTCAAAAGTACTAGGATTGCTTAAACTTTCAATAAATTCATTTAAATTTGGCATCACCAAATCTTCAGTGTTTTCTAAATCTTGGATATTTAAAAAGTTTTGTAAAAATTTAAATTGTCTCAAATAATTCTTATAAACGCTGTTTAAAACTCTGTATGTTTTGAAAACAGTTTCAGCATCATAATAAGTTGGATTTAATTCAGCTGGAGAATCTTTAAACAATTTCAAAGCATTAATCTTTAATAAAGATGTTATAGTTTTGAAAAGGACAGAATCTTCCTCAAGCTTAAAATCACCTTTCAAAACAGAATCGAGATTCAGATTTGTTGAATCTAATTTTTTTCTTTGAACGATTGAAAACATCACTGCTGAAGCCCATTTAGATAATGATATTCTCAATATAGTTTCAAGCGATTCATTACCTTCCATGAATAACATTAATGTTGTTTCTAAAAATCCAATATTTGAATCTTCAATTATTAATTTATAATACTTTTTTTTAATTTCTTTGGTTTCATCATCCATTGGTAAATAATTTAATAAAATTCTAAATTGGAGAATTGATTTTAGAACCTGTTGAGTGATATCAGGTATAAAAAAAGAATTAACTTCATTTCTAGATGAAATTTCAAGCATTTCTAGCGTTGAACCAATAATTAACGATAATGAAAATGTAAAATGAAAACTATCTGCAACATTTTTGATAAAATCATCAATGTTGTCTTTTGGAAATGGAAGACTTGAATTGAACAGGACATCATTTTCAAGAAGCTTATTTAATTGTGACATAATTTTTAGATAACTTTTAGAATTTGGGTCTGATAAAAAATGAATAAAAGTTTTTTCAAAAATATTTGTTGTTAAATCTGAACAATTATCACTTTCAATATGATCTAATACCTTATCAATTAATATTTTATTATCATCGTTAAGATTATTTGGATCAATTGAAAAATCTTTGATTTTGAATGAGGGTATGAAAACATTACAACAATTTTTACACAATGGACATAAAAATGCTTTATGAGATTGATGTTTTTCTTTTAACATTTTTTGGAAACATCTATAATGCATACCATGAGGACAACCATTGATAACTGGTTTTTCTCTTGTACAAGAGGATTTTTCAACGTTTTCATCAGAACTCTTTTGTAAATCTTTAAACTCTTCAATCATAAAATCAGGTGGATTATCATTTGTTGTCGGAATATTCCAAAAAATTGAAGAAACAGAAATTAAACCAGGGATACCAAATAATTCTTCATAATTATCGGGATTTTTACAAAGAATACAATTTCTAACTTCTTCTTTATTATTACTATTCAAAGTATTGTTATTATTTCCATTACCAGTTTGTCCACTATTGTTACTTTTATTTGAACTTGATTTGTCAAAAAACTGCTTATTTTTATCAGCAAATTCTTTTTGTTGTTTCATCATTTTAGCCATAACTTTTTTTTGGCGTTTTAACGCCAATCTTTTGTTTCTTTCTAATTTTGTTTCTAAATTCTTACCATTTTTTGATTTTTTATATTCCTCAACATGCTTCTCACCAAAACATTCAATTAAAGAATTCATAACATTATCATCTTTTAATAATAAAATTTCAAGAATTGTTGACGCCTTTTTAGTGACAAGTTTAGGCAAATCTTTCTTTTCAGCAATTGAAAGTAATAAATTACAAATTGGAATATTAACAAAATTTTCAAAATTTCCAGTATCTAAATCGTCAATTAATATTGCATGAATTAATTGTAATGCCCAATTTAAATGATTATCAATATCCGTATCAATTGAAAATCTTAAGATTTTATATAAAAACTTAACAAATTTTAAAGTTTTCATAAAAATTAAAATTTTTTTAAAAATTTTTCTATCATTTTCGGATTTTAAATTATAAAATCTTGGAGGGATTACAATTTCATCAGTTGTTTTACCTTTAATTTTAGCAATATTTTCAATAAATGATTCTTCAACAGTTTCGGAAGCAACTGCATTATTCAAAAAGTCAAATGGATCTAAAGTATTATAATAGGAATCTTTTAATTTATAATGACCATAATCATTAATTGATGATGGAGGTATGTAATCAACAATTTCTTCCATCACATCTTCAAAACGCTCATAACGACCAAATAATGATTTTATGCTAGAAAAAGTTTTGGGTTCTTTACAAATTGTAGCAACCATAACAGCTCTTGTTTTCATAAAATCCAATCTTTTATAAGTTAAATTTGAATCAAATGGTAATCTGTAAGTTAAAATGAAATAAAACAATGAAATTAATTCTAATAAAACATTTGATGATCTTTCTTCATAAACTGTTGAATTAAAATCTTCTAAACCTTTGAAAACTTTTAAAAACATGTATCTATCGATGATATCTTCAATTGGTAATTCATCTAATATAATTGCCAATTGCATTAAATATATACCATCATCCCTACAAAAACCAACATTATTGTAATAAACTTGTAATTGAACTTGTTGTCCATTTCTAACCCAGAAATTGCTTGTAATTTGAGCTTCTAATGCAAAACATTGAACTATATCATCAGCGACACCTAAATTTGTGAACACTTCACCATCATTATGACTATCATTGAAACTAATTTCATTTTTTATTAAATCAATACTATCAATTGTTTTTTTTAAAGAATCAATTTCAAAAAATCTATAACCACGACATAATTCACTTAACAATGCATTTGTTGGATGAATCATAGTTGCACCATCGCTTGTAATATCATGAGAAACAATTTTGATTTTAGTTTCAATTCCATTAACATTTTCAAATTTATAGTTTCTAGGTAATTTTTTTAAATAACTATCAATTATTATAATTGAAGAATCAATTTCGATGTTTTTTAATTCAAAGCTATAAGCTAATTGACCTAAATCTTGAGCTATTTCATAAATTTCACAAGCAAGTTCATGATAATGATTTAATAATTTATCATTTTGGAAAAGAACATGGTCACCTAATTTTCTGTAAATCTGGTATGTGTTATTAAAAATTTCAAATAAGATTAAAATTTTTAAAATGAAGCTTTTTGAAAAAACTTCAGTTGTACTTGAATGAATAAAACTCATTAAAGTTTTAAAAGATGTTATAACAATTGTATTTGATCTTATCTTTCTACCATAGCTCCAATTCCAAGTCGATGGATCTTTGATAAAATATTTACCATTTGAATCTAAAGATTCCGATAAAACTGCTAATGCACTTGATAATGTATTTTCTAATAAGTAGTTTTCTTTTAATAATATTGTGCCAATATTTGGATCATGATAAACTTGTAATCTAAAAGATTCTAATAATGATAATTCCCATTCTCTATCCATTTGGGAATTTTGATACTCTAAAATTGGTAAAATTGTCATAATTTGTCTAGAAAAATTTAATCTTGAGTTATTTGTGTTTGTTAATAAAGGAATAATGGTATTTTTTAAAATAATTCTAATACATTTTGGGAATCTCATTTCCATGAAAAATAAATATTGTAACCTTGAAGATTTTTCCATATAGTCACATTTTTCTGAAGAAATAAATTCATCATTTGGATTTTTAAAATTTTGAATATTAATTTGATCAATTTGATAAATATTATTTTTATCCATCTCAATTTCATCATCAAGTAAATCAAAACCTTTAAAAACTGGGATTTTAAAATCTTTACTTAATAATCCAGAACGATTCTGCTTAAATTTCAAGAGTTCAGGTAATTCATTGTAGTTTATATCTGTAAATTCTAATAAAGCATTTGAAATTTCGGTCTTAAAAAATTCTGAAAATGCTATATTACCATTGTGTGAAATTGTTTCAATCCAATTGAAAAGATATCTACAAACTGATAATTTAATCCAATCTCTTTCTGAAATAATTGTTGAAGTAAAATTTTCAAATTTACTATGATCATAAATTTCGTTGAATTCATTAAGTAGTCTATCATAATCTGTTGAACACGAAAAAACTGCGAAACCTTTTGAATCAATAAATTCAGCTAATAGAGTTTCTCTCGGCTGATCAGAATCCCAAACATTTTTATTATTTAAATTGATCTCTTTGTATAGTTCTTGTAAATCAGATGGATAAATTTTGGAAGCAGAGGCTAATAAAACAAATGCTTGATCAAAATTGTGATATTCATCATTCCAAATAACCAAACAAAATTTTGAAGAATTTTTATCTTCAATTCCGTAATAATCTTTTGGTAATGAAGATAGCTCCGATAGGTATTTAAAATTATCAATATTATTTAAATCCGATAAATTTTTATTGATATGAGGTAGAATTTGAATATTTGTTGCGTTTACATCCAAAATATAATCAAAAATGGTTCTAATAATAATTTTGATATTATTTTGGAATTCAATCGATAAATTTGAAGCTAAATTTTTATTATTAATTTTAAAATTTTTATTTGCTAAACAATTTGGATCAATTTTCCAAGAAGATTCATCGCCACAATCACATATTGCATTACCTGAAGAAATATGCATACTAACGTTATGATCGGAATGTTCTTCTTTATTAAAACAATTATCACATAAACAACATGTTGGATCAACTCCACAGTCATAACAATTATAAACCGGTTGACCCTTCGGGATTTCTATTGCACAAATTCTACCAACATGAGATTTAGAGTTATTCAAAGGTTGTTTTTTGAAGAAATATTTATTTTCGGTATCATATGAATCATTTTTTAGAACTTGGTCCCAATTCTGAGGAAACTTTGTGACATCGATTTTATTTTTGTTCTCATTATTTAAAAATAGATCATTATAAAATTTACCATTACTTGATAAAGCAAAATATAATAATCTGAAGACTAGGCATTCGTATTCATGGGCATATGTTATATTCGTAGGTATTGAAGCTAATTGGAATCTTAAATTTCTAGCAAGATCCGTTTCACGATAATTAATCATACTTTAATAAGATATTTTTTATAAATAAGTAATCACAGAATAGTAAAATATATGATGGCAACGGTTCTTAAACTAATTTAATTTTTCTCCGTGCCCTGTGTCAAAAAGCGTAGGATTTAATGATTACATAATCAGCACGAAAATACGGTAAAATAACAAAATAAAACGATAATCACAGAGGTGTAAGGATGTGTTCATTTTGAAGATGTTTTTTTTATAAAACAATACTGATGACAAAATAATAGACGGATAGCTGATGTAATAAATAGTACAAAGGATTTATAGCTAAATTGTTCATTACATTGTTCATCACATGGCGGTTATTGGTGGGTAGAGTTTTAGTTGCTGCATAGATTTGTTTCGGCTATTCTATTTATTCGATTTGTTAGATTTTCACTGATTCTGAATATTTTCTTCAATCTGTTAGGTTTTTATATAGTTTAGTTAGTACATCAAAATATCTTTTCCTTTTTCCTTACACGTTTTGGATATTAAAATTAAAAACTTCTTTCAAATGCCTTGGTTGAATTAAACATGTTATAAATCTCTACCACTCGTATATGATTATTTGCACGTGGAAATATTCTTTGCACAACGTGGTAACAATAGTTTTATTATTAAAAAAAAAAAAAAAAAAAAAAAAAAAAGAAAAAAACAATAAGATAAATCACACGAGCTTCAAAGAAAACTAATTTTTATCATTCAAGATCTAGAAACGTGCCCAGATATCTGTTTTTATTAATTAAACAAATTAAAGAAAAAAATGATTTTGGATTTTTTGCATACAGAAAAAAACCAGAGCAAAACAGTTTTGAAAGCCATGACCCCTTTCAGGTAAATTGATAATTTGATTATTTAATTATACGATGATTTGATAATTTGATAATTCGATAATCCCATAAATTGCATAAATCGAGTAGATGTGACAGCGAATTGTTCAAGTTAACAGTATACAGTGTTCAAAATCACCAACTTAAATTTTCAATCACTTAATGCCTTTAGTCCTTGGTCCTAATCCAAGGCCCAATAACCAATAATCAACAACCAAGACCCAAGAACCAACAAGAGATTCTTATTACCAATAAATTCTGTAAAATTTTTAACCTCAGTACTATATAATTTAATTATTACATCTTTTAATACACCAATGTGTCTGTCAAATTTATGACATATATCTTACCTACAACACATATAACCCAGTCTATATTGACAACTCCTTTTAACTTAACCTATAAAAACCCATTTCGTTACAAATACTTGCAAAGTTGGTCATAGAAGGCTTAAAATTTTGCACTATGTGATCGCCAATTGCTATTGCTCAGCATAACTACCAAAGTCTAATACATTAACTATCATAATCGAAACCGGTCTTCAGACTACATTTTGAGCACGTTCGCACGTTCTTAAAATTAAATTAGTAGAAATTGATTTTTAGGTCCCACGTGGGCCCCAGAATTTCCTATTCCGTTACTTTGTCACACGATAAAAAACGGAAACTGGACATTTGTGTCGGCTGTGTTGAGTGCGGCCCAGTGGCATATGCACCCACGTGGGCCTTCAGGGTCTTCACGTGGGTCACGTGCAAGCATTTAAGTGAAATTAAATTAAGTAAATTAAACAAATTAAACAAATTAGTACTCCCTAGAAAGACGATAAGTAAAATTTTAAATCTCTGCTTGTGCTAAGAAATTCTATAAAAACTATCGACTTCCTCTTGGTAAAGCTGTTAGTAAGAAATTCATAATATTAATTTAAAAGTTTTCTTTTCTTCTTTCTTTAGAATCATTCTCATAATTATTTGTGTGTCAAAATTTTAAAAAGAAAATACAATATTACATTAATATTTTCATCTCTTATATCAAAAAAATATATAAGTAAAAAAAATTGTTTTCATTTTACGTCTCACATTTCACATCTCACATTTAATAAATAATAAATAGAATATAATAAAATGGCTGTTAAAACTGCTGGTGGTAACGCTGCTTTCCACAATTTCGTTAATGATTTTGCAGACATTGAAGATCCATTAGAAAGAAGAAGATTAGCATTAGAAAAAATTGATAATGCTAAATTCGGTATGTACCATGTTAGAGCAATTATGGTTGCCGGTGTTGGTTTCTTAACAGATTCCTATGATATTTTCTCAATTAATTTAGGTGTGTCTATGATGGCTTACGTTTACTGGAAAGGTTCAATGCCTTCATCTACTCAAACATTATTAAAGGTTTCTACATCTGTCGGTACTGTTATTGGACAAGTTGGATTTGGTTATTTAGCCGATGCCTGTGGTAGAAAAGCCATTTATGGTGTTGAATTAATGATTATGATTGCTGCTACTATCTTACAATGTACTGCTGGACACTCTGCTGTTATTTCTTTCCCTGCTGTTTTAACTTTTTACAGAATTGTCATGGGTATTGGTATTGGTGGTGATTATCCATTGTCTTCTATTATTACATCCGAATTCGCAACCACCAAATGGAGAGGTGCAATTATGGGTGCCGTTTTCGCAAATCAAGGTTGGGGTCAATTAATGGGTGGTATTGTTGCCATTATCTGTGTTGCTGGTTATAAACATGCCTTAGACGTTCCTAATGCTGCTGCATGTGGAGCTGATTGTATTAGAGCTTGTGATCAAATGTGGAGAATTTTAATTGGTTTCGGTGCTGTTCCTGGTCTTGTTGCTTTATATTATAGATTAACCATTCCTGAATCCCCAAGATATACTTTTGATGTTACAGGTGAAATTGATAAGGCTGCCGCTGACTCTGCCAAGTTTATTTCTGGTGGACATGGTAATGCAGATGAAGGTGATATTGAAATGTTGAAGCAAACTGAAACCAGAAATGAATCCGTTGTTTACCAACCACCAAAGGCTTCTTTCAAGGAATTCATTAGACATTTCCGTCAATGGAAACATGGTAAGATTTTATTAGGAACTGCTGGTTCATGGTTCATGTTGGATATCTCTTACTATGGTTTAAGTTTGAATTCTGCTGCAATTTTACAAACTATTGGTTTTGCTTCTTCCAAGAACGTTTACGAGTCATTGTATAACTCAGCTGCTGGTAACTTAATTTTGATTTGTGCTGGTTTAATTCCAGGTTATTGGTGTGCAGTTGCCACTGTTGATATTATTGGTAGAAAACCAATTCAAATTGGTGGTTTCATTATGTTAACCATCATTTTCTGTATTATTGGTTTTGGTTACTATAAATTAGGTGAAAAAGGTAGATTAGCTTTCTTCATTATTGCACAATTTTTCCAAAATTTCGGTCCAAACACAACTACTTTCATTGTTCCTGGTGAATGTTTCCCTACCAGATATAGATCTACTGCTCATGGTTTATCTGCTGCTTCAGGTAAAATTGGTGCCATTGTTGCTCAAACTTGTATTGGTACTTTGAAAGATCGTCACTGTGCTGCTAAGGGATTAGCAGCTGGTTGTTGGTTAAATCACGTTATGGAAATTTTTGCATTGTTCATGTTGTTAGGTATTTTCACATCATTATGTATTCCAGAAACTAAGAGAAAGACTTTAGAACAATTGTCCGAAGAGTTACATGGTGAAATTGATATCTGTAAACAAAATGTTAAACCAGTTTCTTCAGACGATGAAGAAAAAATTGCTGAATCCGTTTAAGAATAATTTTTTTTCTTACTATCATTTTAATTCTTTCATAATAAAATATATAAATATATATATATAAACCTTCATTTTCCGATTTTTTTTCAAAGTTTACTATAATCAAATTAATAAAAGATTTATTTTGCGTTTAAAATTGCCGAAGTTATTTATTACATAAACGTTTAACTGACAGATTTTCTGTCAAAGATGCTGATAAGAAATAAAGAACGATGAAAAATAAAAATCTGATTAGCTCCGAACCAGAGACAAACAACTCGAAAAACTTATTACTGTATAATCAGTTTTCTAAAATTTGAAACATGAATATATATAAGTATAAATATATATCATGAAATTGATATATTACTTTTTATCTCATCTAACTACAGCTACAATGATTATGAATTAAAGATACCAAAATCATAAGAATTGCAAATAGAGCCGCACAAAAAAATAAGAAGTTTGTCGTGTGAGCGGTTTCCCTTTTGAGAAAAATTCTTTCAAAAGAAAAGACAAACAGGAAAAAATATTCATTAAATTTTAGTCATTTCCACTCATGAAAGCCTGTAATTTTTAAAAATTTTTACGTTCAAAGATTTATTAACTATTTAAACAACCGTTCATCCACTCTTCTTTTAAAGTTTTTATTTTCATTGATTAGTTAGTTTTTCTATTATACTTCAATTTAATTAGTTCAATCTATTCGCTGGTTTTCATATTCAATTGAATTAACTCTAAATCTTTTAAACTTTAATTGTTTTCTAATCAGTTTACATTCATTTAAGAAATTTTAAGAACTAATTAAAAACGTTTTTTTGTTTTTTATTTCATTTATTTATTACTCAACCCTTATACATACATTCTTATATTCACTTATATATATAAACCATGGCAAAGGATAAAAATGTTACAGCAGGTGGTAATGCTGCCTTTCATAATTTTATGAATGATTTTGCTGACGTCGAAGATCCATTAGAAAGAAAAAGATTAGCTTTAGAAAAAATTGATAATGCTAAATTTGGTTGGTATCATGTTAGAACAATTATGGTTGGTGGTGTTGGTTTCATGACTGATGCTTACGATATTTTCGCCATTAATTTAGGTGTTTCTTATATGGCTCAAGCTTTTTGGGGTGGTAATATGCCATCATCAACTGAAACCTTATTAAAAGTTTCAACTTCCGTTGGTACTGTTATCGGACAACTTGGATTTGGTTATTTAGCCGATGCTTGTGGTAGAAAAGCCATTTATGGTGTTGAATTAATGATTATGATTGGTGCAACGATCTTGCAATGTACAGCTGGACAATCTCATGCCATTAATTTCCCTGCCGTTTTAACTTTCTACAGAATTATTATGGGTATTGGTATTGGTGCCGATTATCCATTATCATCAATTATTACATCTGAATTCGCAACCACCAAATGGAGAGGTGCAATTATGGGTGCCGTTTTCGCAAATCAAGGTTGGGGTCAATTTTTAGCAGGTGTTGTTGCAATGGTTTGTGTTGCTGGTTATAAAGATCAATTAGACGTTCTTTCTGGCGACTGTGGTCCTGATTGTTTAAGAGCTTGTGATCAAATTTGGAGAATTATTGTCGGTTTTGGTGCTGTTCCAGGTATGCTTGCATTATATTTCAGAATGACAATTCCTGAATCTCCAAGATTTACTATGGATGTGGAAGGTGATTTAGATAAAGCCACCGCTGATGCTGCTAAATTTACTTCTGGTGAACAAGGAAATGCTGATGATACTGATATTCAATTATTGAAAAAAGAATCTGCCTTTGAACATGAAGAAGAGCAAGAAATCACACCTACCTCACCTCCAAAAGCTTCGTTTAAAGATTTTATTGCCCATTTCCGTCAATGGAAACATGGTAAGATTTTATTAGGTACCGCCGGTTCTTGGTTCATGTTAGATGTTGCATATTACGGTTTAGGTTTAAATACTGCTTCAATTTTACAATCAATTGGTTTTGCTTCTTCTGATAATATTTACAAATCACTTTATAATCAAGCTGCAGGTAACTTAATTTTGGTTTGTGCAGGTACAATTCCGGGTTATTGGTTTACAGTTGCCACAGTTGATACAGTTGGTAGAAAACCAATTCAAATTGGTGGTTTTATCATTTTAACTATTCTTTTCTGTGTTATTGGTTTTGGTTATTATAAAATTGGTGATCATGGTAGATTCGGTTTATACATTATTGCACAATTTTTCCAAAATTTCGGTCCAAACACAACTACTTTCATTGTTCCTGGTGAATGTTATCCTACCAGATATAGATCTACTGCTCATGGTATGTCTGCTGCATCAGGTAAAATTGGTGCAATTATTGCCCAAACTTGTATTGGTACCTTGAAAGATCGTCACTGTGCTGCTAAGGGATTACCAGCTGGTTGTTGGTTAAATCACGTTATGGAAATTTTTGCCTTATTCATGTTTTTAGGTATTTTCACATCATTCTGTATTCCAGAAACTAAGAGAAAGACTTTAGAAGAATTATCTGAAGAATTACATGGTGAAATTGATTATGCAACTTTAGCTCACAGAAAACGTTTAGCTGAACAAGAATCTTCCGGGGAATTTGAAGAAAACAGCGATAAGGTTTCAAATTCTGTTTAGTTAAATGTAACTAATTTTTTCGCTTTGGTTTTCTCTACTGTTATCTGTTTTATTCCGTTGTTACAAAATGTTTTTGTATTTATTTTGTTTTTATTTTGTTTTTATTTATGTTTTATTTATGTTTTATTTTTTAGACTGTTCGATTTACATTTATTTGGTCATACTTTTTTTATAGATTATTTTGCATTTTTGTTATTACTTTTACTTTAATACGGTTTCGAATTAAAAAATAAAATTAAAACGTAAAAATTAATTTTTGTGGCGCTGAAATTTCTCTCAAGAATATTCAATTCATGTCTAAACTTTTTCCACTTGTTATCGTAAAACTACAATCAAGTACGATATAATTTAAATGGAGGCTGAATTATTAGATCAGAATAAAACGACACCGTCAAACTATCAATCCCCACAACAAGAAGTCTGCGTTTTTTATCAGAGGGTTGGAGCTTGTAGACATGGAAATAAATGTGTTCGTCTTCACATCAAACCAAAAAGATCTAAAACCGTTTTATTTTTGAAATTGTATGAAAATTCTTTGGTGAACAATTCAATTTATACACAACATTCGAAGACCGCTAATGATAATGAGAGTCCAGTTAAACTAGAAAATAATAATAATAATAATAATAATAATAACAAATCAGAATCAATAGTACCAGCATCTTTACCTAAATTGTCTACACTAGAAAAAAAAATACCTGATAATGAATTACAACAACAAGTTGATCATTTATATCAAGATTTATTTACTGAATTAGCTCTTAAATATGGCGAAGTTGATAAAATTGCAATTTGTGAAAATGCAAATCAACATTTAGGTGGAAATGTTTACGTTAAATTTAAAGATGAAAGATCAGCCGCAAAATGCTATCAAGATTGTAACGATAGATGGTATAATAAAAGACCTATATTTTGTCAGTTATCACCAGTGTCAAGTTTTGATGATGCAATCTGTAGACAATACCTCACTACAGGTGCTTGCGAGCGTGGAAGTTCGTGTAATTTCATGCATTTACGGAATCCAAGTAAGAGATTAGAAGGCGTATTATACTCTAGTCAAAGATCCCATGTTAGGAAGCTATTAGAGGAGTAAGATTTATAATAACTTTGTTAATAATGATAATTTATATAATAATTATGAGATTAAGTAAACGCGACGCTTTAAATTGACAAATGTTTTTTTTCAAAAAAATGAACCATCACCATTTAGTTTTCTTCATTACAGTAACGGTACATATAATTATAATATAGAACATGTCGGTAGAGTATCCAAATATATTAGATAAATCCGTGGATGAGTTGTTTACAACTTATTCTATCCGTGAATTGAGTGAATTGAAAGAAAAATTGTCAGTAGATGTCAATGTGAAGAGTACAGAATTAAGAACATTGGTTGGTAGCAAATATAGAGATTTACTTAAAGTTGCAGATGATATTATTAAAATGAATGAAATTACTAAAATTGAAAATGATCAGCTTGTTGATTTAACTTTTAAGAAATCAAATTACAATACTAAAACATTAAAAAATTTATCAAAATTTAATAGAAGTTTAACAAATAAAACAATTCAACAAGTTCAAAAGGATAATAAATATATTGTTTTAAAAAATCTTATTCATGATTTAAATTACTCACTTATTAACTTAGAGAATAGTTTAGTTGAAGAAACCGAGATTTCAAATAATGTTGAAAACTCAAATTTAGATAATTTAAATAAATCCGACGAAATTGATAATATTCCAACCGTTTCTGAATCAATAATTGGTGAATTTGTCCAACTTTCCAAACATATTTATTTAATTGAGCATTTCTTCAAGGAAGATATTGAATCAGATAATTCATTTACGATATTTAAATTTAAAAAGTTAAAGAATGATTTTAATAATTTAATCAAAACCCAACTAATTATTATTAATAACGACAATGATTCAGAATTTGGTGTTAGTTTATTAATTTCATATATTATTAGCACTAAATCAACCCCATCAGCTAGTTTGTCTTGGTTTTTAGACATAAGATTATCAGAATTTGAAAAATTATGTTCAATAGATTCAAATTTTCAACAGTGTTTACGTTATGTTTTCATTTCTATTAATTTTTTAAATTTATTTAAGTCTAGAATTCCTTTAATGTTTAATAGGCTAATTTATAATTCAGTTAATTCAAATTGGGTTTTACAAACGAGCTTTAAACGTTGGTGTAAATGGTTAAATATACCTGAAAAGTTTACAATTGAGTTTCCTGTATCAAATTCAGAATCTAAAATATCAAATGATCAATTCAATAAAATTGTTAATTGCTGGAAATTAAAAATTGGCTCAACATTTAATACCTTATTTATTAATAAATTTACGACCCATTCTTCGAATTTAAATGACCTTGCTTCATTATTAAATAATATTTTATTATCATTCAAAAATTTTACATCCCTAGCAACTATAAAATACGTTTGTGAAAATAAAACTGAAAAATCATTAATTGATTCAATTTTAGTTATATGGAAATCAAAATATTTAGAAATCTTAAGAAGTGATTTACATGAATTTGATCAAATTAGTAATCTTATTTTATTAAATTTTAATAAAGAATCAGTTTTGAAAGAAATACATACTAATAACGGATTAAATTTATTTGATTTTGTTGATGTTTCTGATATTGATACTTTTATGTTACAAGTCACAGATAAATCTCACAGCAACTCAAATATCGATTCAATTTTTATTCAATTGGATAAATTTAAAATTGATTTGAAATCAATCATAGCATCTGTGGAATCTTTACAGAAACTATCAAACAGTATAACTAGACCTATTTTATCAATTGATGATTATGAGGATGATGAATTTTGGTCATCTATGTCTAATAAGATTATAAAATTAATAAATGAATCAATCATGAGTAGTAAATTAGTTTTAAATGAATCAATTATAAATTTTTTCAAAAACATTGAAAATTTAATTGCGAAGAATAATTATTCAAATATTAGATATTTTTACCTTATTAGAGTTTTAGTTCAATTAAGTGAGAAGATTGAATTATCGGAGATATATAATAAATTTAATACTTACTCAACAGAAACATCAAGTAATGAAGTTGATATGAATGAACACACTGAACCCTTGTTAGTTAACTGTTTTGAATCAGTAATTAATAATGTTATTGAAAAATATTTAACAAAACTTGAAGCAACAATTAAGAGTAGATTTAATACAAAACAAAATTATGCAGAATTTTTACTTTGGGAAAATTATGGTGAAGGTGATAAAATTATTCCACAAGGTGTTAGTATTGATTTATCCAAATTGATCTACAATTTTGTTTGTGAATTATTACGTAATGAAAGTGAAGATTATTCAGATGTATATTTATTAAAAGCATTTAATATTGTTGAAAGAGATACGATTGAAAGATTTATCGTTGCTTTAAGTAACGGATTAGAGGAATTTAATATAGAAGTTGTTGAAGAAGTTCGTGATCAGGTGAATGAAATTGAGGGAAATGAACAAAAGAAAACAGGTACAGATATATTGAATAATAAAATTAAGGAATCATTATTAACATATTCTGATCTGTTATTCTTATCATGTTTTATTCAAGATGAAGAAATTACTGTTGATAGTTTAAATAAATTTATCACAACCAATAAAATCACAAAAACGATTTTTGCTAAGTTGATTAAAACCAACAGCGATTTGAAAGATGAAAAATATAAATCTGTTATTGATAATGCAATCATTGAGAATTTTAAATCCCAATCATTGATGTTTTATCCATTAAATCATTAATTAAAAATTTTTTTAAATTATATATGTATATATATTGCATTATATCTATATTTATATTAAAGAAATATCATGAACTCTGTAGAACAACCATAGAAATAAAAAATATTAAAAATTCAAGAATAAAAGAATTGTAGAACTGAAAGCCAAAGAATACCAGAAAAACCCAAAACAAAGGAGAAAGTCATCATTTAATTAATCATTATTATTTATTTTGTAACTTCATCCGCCTGGTCCAATCAACCATCTGATTCTGCCCGAGTCCTAATTCACGTTGAGTCGTAAAATACTCCAATCTTTCAGATTGTGGTAAATATGGGAACTCCGATCTGGCCTTCATTTCCAAGAAATGTTGATGAATCATTTGTAATCTGTTCATCGCATCCATATTGTTATTCATTTTAATTACCTTTTTAATTTTAATAGTTCAAATCAATAAGAAAAAGTGTTGTAGTAACTTGATATTAATGAATTTACTGAATTTTGAAAAACCTTAATATTATTCAAATCGTAAGACGGATAACGTAATTGCACGTGATATCATTACCACAGTTAGTCAATTAGCTTTATAAATTGTTATGATACACTTAATTGATATAACAACAAAATTATGATTACTCGAATGGATGGGTAAGTTATATAAAAAGGATTACGATAGAATTGTAAATTTGTGATGTCTTATGTTTGAAAGGAAAATGATAACTTATTTACAAAAATTTAAATTTTAAAAACCTCATCATGAATAGAAAAAAAATATCTGTTAGTATACTTTAAAATTTCCTATCTTTTTATATATTAAGAAAATAACAATATACAATGTCCCCTTATACGGAGAATTTACCCGATAATGTGACAGTGCCACCACCTGAAGTTCGTACTATGATTGAAAAAACTGCAGGTTATGTTGCTCGTAATGGTATTAGTTTTGAACAACGTATTAGATCCAAAGAAAGTACAAATAGTAAATTTTTATTTTTGCAAGATACTGATCCTTATCATGGATATTACAAACATGTTTTAAATCAAATTAAAGATAATCCTGGCAGAGCAAGCATGTCTGATACTTCACCTACAAAAGCATTAGACACAGTGGAAGAAAATAATGAATCTATATATGAATTACAACCACCAAGAAAATTTAAATGTTTAGAAATTGAAGAATATGAAATAAATAATCCAGAAAATAAAATTTCAATAATTGATTTGAATATCATTAAAATAGTTGCTCAATTTACAGCTATTAATGGCAAAGAAATGTTGAAAAGTTTTGAAGAACATATTGCAAATAATTCGAATTTAGCAGTTCAGTTTGCGTTTCTTTATCCAAATCATTCTATGTATCAAATTTTTCAAAAATACATTTCAATTTACGACTTATTATTAAATAATAAAATAGGGATAATTAATTTTTTAGAAAATTATAATCAATTTGAATTTTTAGATAATTGTTTCAATAGAGCAGAGTATATGAAAAAGGAAAAAATAGATAAAAATAAACAAGAAGAGAAATCACAAAAGGAAAGATTTGAATTTGCATCTATTGATTGGCAAGACTTCGTGGTTGTTGAAACGATCGATTTTTCTGAAATTGATGATGTTGCAGAACTAAATTCTCCGTTAATAAAATCTGATTTGGAATATAGATCATTATTTCAAAAACAAGCAAGCTCATTATTGGAAGAGGCACCGCCAGATTTTGAAGACGGAGAATATGATGAAGGTGATGAAATACCAGTTTACGCAAATGAAGAAGAGAATAAAGATGAGGTATATGCAGAAGGTAAAGATAGTAAAGACTTACAAATTAAAAGGAAAACAATTCCTAAAGGAATGAAGATTAAATCTGCTGGTGAGACCAGAATTTTTAAAAGGCATTATGGGCAACATCATGAAAATAATGATAGTATGATAGATCCACAGACAGGTGAGATATTATTACAATGTCCACTAACAGGTAGATTAATTCCGGAAAATAAATTTCAACAACATATTAGTATTTTGCTAAGAGATCCTAAGTATAAAGAAGAAAAAGCCAGATATGATACTAAATTCAAGTATGGATCTAATTTATCAACAGACCAAATTTATCAAAATATTAAAAGTTTGGTGAAAGAAAACAATAATGATGATGATGATGATGAGGAGGAAGATAATGAAAGTGGTGATAATAATAATAATAATAATAAGAAAAGAAAAGTTATTTGGAATGGTCTTGCATCTACAGCTGCGGAAGCTAAAAAATTAGCATTTAAATCTATAAATCATGAAGAAGAAAAGGAAAAGAAGAGACAATTTGAAAATAAGCAATTTGGTCCGAAACTTAGGTAGCAAATAACTTGCTGATGATAGTATAGTCGAATTTAGTCGAATTCTTAAATTTTTTTTCTCATTTTTTTATTTTTTCTTTTTTCTTTTTGATAAATTAGTAAGTAATATTTTTTAAAGTACTTAGGATATAGAAGAATAAAAAAGTGAACAAAATTCAGAAATAAAAAAATAATTAAATAATAAATCACAATAATGATATATTTATAGTAACATGATTTTAATATAAAACACTAAAATTAAGATTAAAAGTCTTTCTATATAAAAAAGAACAACTATTTAAAATTTTTTCCTTAAACTTAAGCCTTTAAAGATGAAGCTCTTCTCTTTCTGATTTCAGCTTTTTCAGATTTTCTTTCGTGTAATCTTTGAGCTAATAATTGAGCGTATTCAGCAGCAGCATCTCTTTGAGCTTGAGCATTCTTGATCTTAGTAGCTTTGACAACTCTCTTTCTTTGTAATCTTTGAGGAGTAACCAATCTTTGGATTTTTGGAGCCTTGGTGTATTTCTTTTCACCTTTGACGATTTCTCTTCTGATAACGAATTGTCTAACATCATCTTCCTTGGATAAACCAAAGAATTTTCTGATGTTGTTAGCTCTCTTTGGACCTAATCTCTTTGGAACTTGAGTGTCAGTTAAACCTTCAATTTCTTGTTCACCTTGTTTAGTAACAACCAAAGATAAAACAGATAAATCATTACCGACGATACAACCTCTAACAGACTTTCTCTTTCTTTCACCTGCTCTTCTTTGTCTGTAACAAGAGTAACCTTTAGCTAATAATAACTTAACTCTGTTTGGAATCATAACACCTTGTTTCATTGGGAAACCTTGCTTATCGTTACCACCAGTGATTTTAAAGGTGTAACCTTTGAATTCATCTCCAACAGAATCACCATCAACTTCTTGGCCCATTCTCTTTTCGTAGAAAACTCTCAATTTAAGTTCGTCATCAATATCGATACACTTTTGGGTACCGTTTGGTGGGTAGGCAATGTTCAACTAAAAGATAAAAAATGTTAGTATACTTGATCAATAAGACGATATTTGTACAAAATTTGAATAGATGTTATGATAACTTATATGAATGTAATGATTGTTAATCCATTTATTACTGAAAATAATTCTAGATTCCATAAATAAAAGTTTAATGTCTTCGATTTTAATATGCAAAATTAAGGAGTAGTTAATAAAAAACCAATAAGCTTAAATATCTGGGAATGATTCCATTTGCTCTAAATCTATGTACACTCTAAGTTCTAATTTAAAGAAACAAATTTCAACATTGGAAATTGATTCTTCAGTAGTTGGTTCAAATAGTTTTGTCTGTAGTATTCATAACAGTTATTCACATATGATTCTCATTTCATTTATAATCTGACATACCTTCATGGTTATTGTGTGTTGTCAACTGAGTTATCCTATAGTCTTGAAAGTCGAAAGGAAAGAAATTTCTGATTAACTGAAAAAAAGGTAAAGGATTTTTCACACTGTGCGAAAACGAACTGCAAAACGGGGACGAGAATTGTATTTCTTAACGAAAAGCCTTTCATTTTTTTTTCACTCGCGACTGTGTCTCTTTACTGTAGTGGTGAGAGGAGTATAAAAAAATATTTGAATAAAGGTGTGCGGATTGAATAAGACTTACAACCCTTTAAATAAACACGTGATTAACAGTCGAACCCTCAGATTTATTGATAAGGAAATTTATGAATAACTATACAATTTTGTTGTTAAAGGTTGATAACTAAATAATACTAAAATACACGTAATAATCGAATAAATATATATAGGTAAAACCATAAAACTATACAGCAGCTAAAAAAAATATTTTGAATGAAACAACTCATTGCCTGGTCACCATCATGAGTCTTTGGTTGATGGTCCACTATCAGTTAATCCTTTACCATCACCACCGTTATTTGAACTGTTATCTGTATTAAAAGCAAATGGCACGCCATTACTCCCAACATTTGTAGTAGAGTTAGTCGATAAAGAAGAACTTAATCCTGGTCTTTTAGAACCACTATTAGCACTAGTATTACTATTACCACTATTATTTTGAAATTGCTGATTCCCAGTTAATGGTAACAAATGTTGAGATGTAGATGGTAACGGTGTATTTCCTGTTCCCATAGGCAACGACCAATCATGAGTATAAAACACGTTGGGTGATTGAAATTCAACAAATCTTGATGGTAACCCAGAAGGTAGACCAGATGGCAGCCCTGATGGTAACACTGGTGTATCAACTGAAGACTGATACGGCATATTATTAGTTGCAATATTCAAATTTGATTGACCAGTTGGTTGTCTGGAATTTAATTTTTGATATCCTTGTGGATAATAGATTGAAGTTGCAGAATTAAGGGTCTGTAGGTGTGGTGCTTGTGGCTGTGAATGCGATCTTTTATGTCTATAAATTTGGGATTGCTGTTGCTGTTGTTGATATAGTGATTGTTGTTGCTGAATCGATTGCTCCGTTTGTTTAGATTCCTGATCACTTTGAGAAGCCTGCAAAGGGATTGAAGTGAGGGACTGCTGTCCAGGCTGTAGTGGAAAAATTGGAGCTAAAATCTGTGATGGTGATATTTGACTGAATGAAAATAAATTCATAGGAATTGTAGATGATGTTGGGGTAGAGTTTGTAGATTTCATTGTACCCAATTGATTACTTTCCATTGTAGAAGAATTAGATTGTGTCGCAATATTTAAATTCGGTACAAATGATGCAGACGTTGGTGTATTCGAGGAAACCGTAAACTTTCTATTACCATCTCTTGTTGATATTTGTAATGGAGTTAACAGAGTGTTGCTAAAACTTTGATTTCTAGATACACTCATAAAATTAGAATTATTTGTATTACTGTTGAATATACTAGTGATATGGTTGTCATTATTGATGTTATTACTATTATTATTTCTATTATTACCAGTATTTAGATTTTGGGTACTCTTATTTTTGTTGTTATTATTGTTATTGCTACTATTATTTTTCATGATTTCATTGTTATTTGAAACCGATGAATTACCAGCAGTAATTGTTACTGCGGAATCCGCAGAGTGTTTTTCAGTTGTTGGGATCTGAAGACTCAAAGTTGGTCTCTTCGACTTATATGGTAACGATATAGGCTTAACATTTCTATTTCTTGCAAATGAAGGGCCATAAGATGATGATTTATTGAATTCACCTTGGTCACTATTTTGACGATGATAAGGGGAAGAAGACGTTGGGGTTGATTTACCAAATGACGGCATCGGAGAAGGATTAAAAGTTGGAGGTGTTCTTACCGATATATCTGACGCTTCAGTTTTTGGTTTCTTTGAATCATGAACCTTATTAGTCAGATCTGACTTTCTCTTACCATTAATTAATTTTCCTTTAATTGATTGACCTTCACTGCTACTATTAGATCCATCGCTATTCTCATCTTTATCTTCATCGTCGTCGTCTTCTGCATCATCTTCATTAACTTCTTCATCGTCGTCTTCATCTTCATTGTTTTCACCACTGTTATTAGAATATTTAGATTTATGATTATAATTTTGTCCTTCACTCAACCTCCTTCTTAATGACCGGGTTTTTCTCGTATCCACAATTGATGCACTTTGAGTATGTCTATGATTTATCCTATTAAGCTGTGATCGTTTATTTGAATTCTTTAATTTAGATATTCTACTTTTTGTTTCAAAATCACCGTAATTACTTGGTTGTTTAAATTCGTAAATATCTGGTGATGATTGGTATTTCTCAATAATGTTATTTGAGTCATCCGAAGAATATTCGTAAACTTTATGATTATTACCAATTATAATGACAGATATATCCACTTTACATAAGATTGCTAATTCATGGGCCTTTTTAAATAAGCCGGCCTTTCTTTTAACAAAAGTAACCGTTCTATTTCTTTCATCATCAATGGGCTGAATCTCAATTTTTCTTCTACCCATGTCTGAATCTGCTGGAATTAATTGTTGTTGTAATTGAGTGTAATTGGATCAGTATTTGCTTCTTGAGAAATAAACTGGGGGAAAATGGAATTATGTGATAAAAAACTTGGATTATTAGTTTAACAACAGATATACCTCAGGAAGGAGTGAATAAATACGATATAGAGCACCAGTTAATAGATATAGAAATCAAATTTAACTTTCGAAATATGGCACAATAAAGTGGATAGTTAACAAATCAAGAAACCGAGACCGAAAACGACTTATTGATTACCGTTAATTGAACAGAAAAATTTAAACTAAAAATAGAAATGAACCCGCCCACACTGAAAAAACAGAAAAAAATCAAGGAAAAATAAGTTTTTGCAGAATTCATGATTCAATTTACAATCACCCTGCCCAGAATCAGATCTATGAATGTATTATAAAATATTTATTAAGTAATATTTACCGCAATTTTGTTTACGCCTAATATATAGAGAGATTAATTTGCTGAAAGTAATAATTAGTAAAGTTCATGCTAAGATGATCTGATCAAATCAGAAACCTAGCTTTCAATTAAATTTAAATTATAATTACAGAGACAGATTCTTATCTAAATTTAAGCCTAATTCTAACTTTAATTTTTCTTTATAATTGAAATTTAAAATTAGCTTTCGTATATATATCTAATATAACACTCTATACAATAAAAGTTACAAATGTTTAGATTATAATTCATCTTCTAATCGTTCACCAAAAACATCCTGTTCATCGTTGTCAATATCGTTCGAGTAATCTATACCGAAAGTATTATTATCATCATCCTTTTCATCAGCAATAGTATTAGAATTGGATCTGGACTCTAGTTCATCAGGCATAGATAAGGTTAATGGAGTCATAGGAGGTAAAGTCAAAGACACAGGCGCAAACTCCGGTGACCTGCCTCCAATTGAATCACTGATTGAATCTTGTCTACTTAATGGTGCTGCACTAATTGGGAGGTTAAAGCATACATTATCATTTGTAGCTGCCATTCTATTAATAGAATTTTTCAATTGTGATCCCAAATTTAAATTTAAGTTTAGTTGCTGAGCTTGTTGTCTTGATGAATTTGGTCTATTATACCTATTTGTTTGATATGAATGTGATAAATTAGAATTCATATAGGAAGATGTATACGATTTTAATGAATTTGGAGGTGATGCATTATTCAAAAAATAATTGGATGGTGAACCAGCAGCTGAAACCGGTGTTAAAAAAGGTGAATCCGGTTCAATGCAACTTTGATAACTTTCTAGTAAATTGTTGTTGGACTGTCTATTAGTGATATTCAATCCACGAGTAATTTGCATGGGTTGTTGTTGATTTGCCAGATTTGAACTTGACCTTCTAACACTCGGCCTTGATGGAAAACCAGAATTAAATATTGCTGAGCTTGCCGCTGTAGGGGAATTAAAAGATGACTTCCGACTACTAATCCCTGGTAACTGTGAATGTGATAGAACAGGTGATGGTATATTATGGGATGCGATTAAGCCCGGTAAATAAGTCATTGATGTTGATGTTGAAGATTGATTTGGTTGCTGTGAATTAAGAATTCTTTGTTTAGTTAAGTTCCTGTTTGCAATGTTGTGTCTAGTTAATGACGATGAATCTTGATTATTATCAAAATTATTTATAATTTGCGGCTGTTGATTTAACGATAAAAGTGATATATTTGATGTAGAGGGAACCAAGACACCGCCCATCTCATAACCAACGGAACTGGCCAATAATTCCGGAGAGCCTTGAACATCATAATTATCAGTTGGTTGATCAATTTCAACTGGTTTGGACATTTCTGGGGATTTTGTACTGTAAATGGTATCCTTTTTTATTGGATTGGCACTCAATATCGATTGAATTTTTGAGTTATCAATAACTTTATGATTAAAACTTGATCCTGATATTGAAGTAAAAACCGGAGATTTAGCTGATTTCGAATATGTTGGTTGTGATGATGGTAAGGTGATGGGGAGTTTAGCTTTCTGTGGTGATGTGTACAGTGATAAGTTATTCATTTGAGTATTAACAAAATCAGACTGCATACTTCTGTCTTTCTATAAAGATACTTCAGTATGTGTGTTATTATTCAAATTATTTAGGTCAAAACTTGACGTTATTTGTGCAGAAGAATGTGTTGTTGGGTACTAGAAGGGAAAGAAAGATAGCCTTTACACGAGACTGACCGCTGAAAAATTTTCAGCCCACCAAATTTTTTCTTATCTTTAAATTAATAACGCTTTATCGGTTATTATTTTAAGTATTTATCTAATTGTTTTATCATAAACTGTTTTGTTATTTATTATACTATTATGCACTTTATTTAACGATAATTATTTATATATCTTTACTTTTCAATTACTTTTCTCAATGCTCTTACCATCCTTACCTTTTTTACCTTTCCCTTTCTTCTCTGCAAGATTGTGGATGTCTTCTATTGTATCGTCAACAAGTTCCTCGACATCATCCACAAAATCATCAAAAGCTTCTCCTATTTTATTCCACATATTCTTACCTTTATGCTCTTTATTTTTATTTTCTTCTTGTTTTTGTGTTTCAGGTTTTTCGCCCTTTTTAGTATCATATTCATGTTCAGGGTCTTTGTTTTTATTCTTACTATTTTTGTCCTTGCTTGGATCGTTATCATCAGTTTTATCATCATTATTATCATGGCCGTCAAGATCATCTTCATCTTCGTCTTCATCTTCATCTTTATCGTCTTCATCCTCATCATCGTCTTCATCATCGTCTTCTTCTTTTTCTTCTTCTTCTTCTTCTTCTTCTTCTTCTTCATCGTCATCTTCGTCACTGGTACCATCACTATCACTGTCGCTATAATTGTCATCACTAACCGGCGCATCTTCGTCGCCAGTTTCTTCGTCTAATTTTTCCCCGGGTTTTATATTCTTAGACGTCTGAGGAAGTGCCCATAATAAATCGTATGTAGACTCAGTATCTATAATGTCAACTTCAAATGAAACATTTGGATAACTATACACATCTTTCCAAGAAACGTCTAATATTTGGTCTTCATTAATGATTGAAGGCAATCCAGTACCATTATTTGGAGAAGGTATGATATCTAAAGTGTCACAAATAATATTGTAGATTTCAATATTTTCAAAAGGTTTCAAATTGAACTTGTCTAATTTATTACTAAAATAAGGCCCCGTAGATAAAAATAATGACCTCATTAAAACTTCGTTACTATCATAGCCATGAACACCTTTAGGTGTATAAGAATTCTTTCCTTTCATATCTTTTCTTGTTGTAACAGAGTATCCAATCTTAGGAATCACCCAAATTGGAGCAACACGTGAAGAATACTTTGAATCAGAAGCACCAAATAAAGTATCCATTATCTCCTCTTTTAAATAAACATCAAAAAAATCTTTCATTGGATGTTTTTCCCATTCTGATTTCATATCTTTATACATAACATCAAGCTCAAATTCAATAAAAGGTCTTAAACCAAATAATGGCCATCCATCAAAATGTTCAATCTTATCCACATTAACCAAATCATCCAGATAGATCAATCTATCATCCGAAGTTGGAGACATACCATGATCCGAAACGATTAAAACATTAGCCAGTTCAACCAAATTTCTTTCATGTAAGCCCAAATATAAATCTTCCAAAAATGCATCAACATATTTTAGACCTTCTTCTAATTCTTTACCAGAAATTCCATACATATGGCCTAAAGTATCAATTGTTGGAACGTAAGATAAAATTAATTCTGGTCTTTCATCAAAACTCAGGTCTAACCATTCCAATATTCTGTCAACTTTTCTACTTAAAACTTCAGAAATGTTAAAAGCATCAACAAAATCTGGACCCAAGCCTTCGTTTAATATAACTTCACTACCTGGCCACATATGAGTACCTACTTTTAAACCTTGTTTCTTAGCAGTTGTCCAAATTGGTTCACCTCCCCACCATTTCGGATCCATCGCAATAGATGCATTTGCACGATCGAATGTTTCTCCAGTAGATGTATCAAAAAATTTATTACCCACAATTCCATGATATATTGGTTTCAATCCAGTAACCAAAGTCCAATGATTCGTAAATGTAACAGATGGATCAGTTGGAATCATATATGGGGCGGCATATCCGCTTCCTGTAAGCAATTTATGCATGAACGGTGTATTTTTTTCAGATATATAATGTGGATGAAACCCATCAAGGGAAATTAAAATTGTTGTAGCATAGAAATCTTCTGTACCATTTGTTAATAAAAGTTTTTGAACTTCATGGTCTCCATTCGGTTTTGTAACTGGAAATTTTCCTTTCTCGCTAGGTCTAGCAACAAGAACAATTAAAGTTATCAGTAGTGAAATGATTATAACCAAACCGGAATATAAAACAATCCTTTTGGGAACTTTACAACGACGATGTTTCCGTGAATGGTAACTATAATCATCGAATTGTGCAGAACTAGAAATTGAATCATTTCTATCGATCAATTCGATATCATCAAGATAGTCACCATTATTTTCATGTTTTGAAAATAGAGATTTAATACGTTTAAAACCTTTCACTATAGGATTTTGATGATCTGTAAATCCTAAAGCATCAATATCAAAGGAATAGTTATCGTTGTCATAGTCAGCATCATCCACCCTGAAGTTGTCGACATCCTCATCATCCAAGTTGGTAATTGGAACATCAATTGCAAATCCTTTGTTATCACCCATAATCAATGAAAATAATAGGTAGGGGAAAGTATACACTAATGATTTTATATATGATTGTCTATTCAGAAAGTTCAAGAGTATATCTCTCATATAGTAATCGTTTAACCATAGGTCGCGACGTCAAAAATAAATCGTAATTACAGATAATCGATTTTAACATTTTAAGATCCAATAACATATTAAAATAAAAAAATGCATATATAGAAGTTATTGAAAGTAAAAGGTAATACAACTATTATAGAAAGGCAAAATTTGCGGTATCATTGCAACTCTATTTCTGCTGAGCCATAACATCAACATAACCTCTACGTGGTCCTCTTTTTGACTTTCTAGTAGAACTTGGTGAGGCCATACTCAACAAATCATTAATATTATCCTTCTTCAGGTTACCAATACGCTGCTGACTTTGTGATGGGCCACCCGAAGATGAGAACGGGCTTGCGGTTGGTGGTTCAGATGATACTGGTGTCGATGAAGCTACAGATGGGGGGCCAGATGTACTAGCTTTCTTAACAGGAGGAGGTGGTGGAACATTTGCAGTTTGTTCTTCCGCTGAGGCCTTCCCATTAATCCATCTCTTCAAATCTTCATCGTAATAAAATGCACTCTTCTCACCTAATTTTGCCTTGATCGGTGCAGGTTTATCACCTTTATTTTTACCCAACCAACCGAACCAGCTGCCATTTTCATTCTTGTTGGTTGCCGCTTGACTTTCCTTCTTCTTGGTTTCGTCTTTCTTTTTATTTTCTTTTTCCCTTTCCTTTTCCCTTAACTTTTCCTGTTGTTTTCTGTCATCATCTTTTTTCTTTCTATCTTGCTCTTTCTTTTTATCATCATCGTCTTCGTCGTCTTCGTCCACAACGTCATCGTAATATTCACCAGTATCTTGAGCATAAAATTTTTTTTGATCAGTAACCTGGTAAATTGGGGATATAGCCTTATGAAGAGAATTCCCATTGCTAAATTGTCCAGTTGGTGGGTTAAACATTGACTTCAAATGATCAGCACCATTTTTAAAATTAGGCGGATTTGGCATATTCTTCTCTGAGTTTCTCATAGAAATGTCATCATCAATTTGTGGCCATTCATCTTCTAGGCGTTCATCGATGCTACAAGATGTCTCTTTATCCTCGACTTCTATATCTGGATTTTGAATATTAGTTTCCTCTTGACTTTGATCGTCGTCCAGTTTTATATCTTCGGCTGGTTTCTGGCTAGGAGGCGGCACATGGTAACCACCCAGTGTATATATATCATAACCTCCTAAATTCTCAGGAATATCCATGTCATTGAATGGATTATGTTCTGGTACATTGTCAACAATATTAGCCGGAGCATATGGAGACTTAGCTGGCTTCTTTAAAGCTCGAGGACCCTTCTGCGAAGCAGTTGGAGCATAGAGATTTCTAGTCCGCATTGGCTGTTTAGAAGGGAAAGCAACCGGAGGCAAGCCATTCATTTCTGTATTGCCGGTTGTTGGAGTATGAGAAATACTGATTGCAGCTGATGGCGAATTTGAAAGATGTTGAGCGGTATCCACTAGATCAGTCGAACCATTGCTCTCAAGTGGAGAAAACCGTGCAGCAGATGGGGCAGATGGAATAGGCGAGGCAAATGGAACAACTGGGGCATCAGCAGCAGATGTAACGGGGGAATGTGGAACAGGTGGGATAGATGCAGAAGGTGGAACATATGGAATATATGGAACATGCGGCGATGAAGGGGAAGATTGCTTTTGTAATGGTGCAGAATCAACCTTATCTAAAATCACAGAGTGATGAATGGAAGTGTTGGCTGCCACTGGAGGTAAATATTGACTTGGGCGACGAGCAGGAGATGGCATTTCCGATGTTGAATACGTATTTATAGCTGGATTCCTTGGAATATGCGGTTGCAGACCAGACATTTCTAAAACAGAACCTGTTCTGGAAACCGGATAAGCAGAGTCATCATGTTCCTTCTTCTCAATTTTGACGCCTGAAACAGAACTATCAAGCGGTCTGTTCATTCGAGGTTTATACAAGTTATCCTTTTCATTTTCGCGATGAAAGTTTTGCAGAGAAACACTGGATGATAACGAAGCATGAACATTATTTGAAATATTTGACTGTGAAATCGGGACATTGGAGGAAATGGGTGGTAAATTGGTAAAGTCAGCTGTGGTTGACCTTCTTTCTATCCTAGCATAGGGATTCGCTAGAGGTTTAATTTGGCCATTTTGGTGAATATCACTTAAATCCTGAATAGAACCCACTCGAGAAATGTCAGGAGAAATAAATTTAGAAAAAACACCATCTGGCTTTTGTTCAAGTTTAGAAATTTCTTCTCCGGAAACAAATTTATTGAAGGACTTGTCTAATGTAGTCCAGACTTTATCCAGTTTAGGCTTACTTAATTTACTACCTAACCAACCGGATCCAAAATTAGTGATCTGAGCCAGTCTTTCGGAAATTTGTTGCTGTGCCAAAATTGTGGTATGATCGCAAAATAATTGTTTAGATGAAATCAAAGATTGAGTGAAATCAGAATATTTCTTAGCCTCGGCACTATATCCGAAATCAATGAGGAAACCAGCATGTCTGATTTTAACCGGAATCATGTGTGGAAATCCGTTAGCAAAGGTTTGCGGAACATTACCCGATGACAACAAGATATATTCATATATTTCGTCAATAATCATGGCATCAATACTAGAGGGAAGATGGGATAAGTTTTTGGGAATTAATGGGAGGCCAGATAACAAAAAGGTCAACTTTGAATACTCAATGTTCCCAGACTTCAATAGCAAATCTCCTAGTTGCAGTAAAAAATTACCTGGATCAGGATTATTCAATAAAATAAACGGAATCACTGTTTTATAATTTGTCACAAGCCATGACTCCCTACCGATCATTTGATCCAATGATATACCTTCATGTGTAGTAGACTGAATAAAAAAACTTAAGTCTTGGCCTAATGCATCATTGTTACCAAAAGTAACAGATGCATAAAGCTTTATAATCTGGTTAAATGCAGATAATCCCATAATATGACTGATTACTAAAGCCATTGCCCAATCACCTTCAGAAAGGGCCAATTCTAATGCCGATTTTTTATTGCCAGACTCCAATAAGTCATGGATTTTTGATAAACCTTGAATATCCACCTTGTGTGAATTAAAGTTTTTATTTTGATTAAACCCTTGAGATAACCTGGAAATAGCAACAATGTCAATGTTGTTACTATTCTCATCCGAAACAATCAAAGATGGATTCAAAACTTTTGTTAACGCTTGAATGTATTCTCTATTCTTTACAAAATCGTTTGGTTTATCGACGTAGTCAACCATCACTTTTAGAATATTCCAAGTCATTAGTCTACAATCCATGAGTATATCATCTGAAGAATTTAAAGACTCAATTTTATCAGCAATCCACTTAGATATGTCTTTCTTCTTCGATTTACCCTTCGATAAAGGACCTGGAAACAAAGCATATAACGGTTCCTGTTTAATAACCGTTGAAATATCAGAAATCTTTATATTTGTAATTGAATGACCATATCCATCAGAAGATGGAATCATAGATAAAACATTGTTTGCCGCTGAAAAACTGAATAAGGGCCATTGTCTTCTTACCAAATTTTCAGGGTTAATGACAACTGGAGCAGGGGTAAAGTTAACTGCATCAGCAACATTTATTTTACCAGTAAATCCTGGGGCAGGTGGTAAAACTGATTTTCTTCTTGAGTGCATTGAAGTCGCATTGCTAGTGACAATATTGGAGCCATACATATCGTTAATTGAGGTGGCCGGCGGCTTTGAATATTTACTAACAGATCTTAATTGTGGTGTATTCGATAATTTCTGAACTGGAAATTGCATGGTGTTTTGTTTCATTTGAGTTTGTGAGTGTGGTGCGTATCTGCCTCCAACATTTGATGGTGGGGCAAATTGTGCTTGAGAATTATTTGCAATAAAAGGTTGTTGCTGTTGTTCTGGATACTGATGTTGTACTGACGGTAGTGGAAAAGATAGTGGTTGTTGATTCTGGATTAGCTTTGCATTCGGTGGCATCATTTGCTGCTCCTGTGCTTGTCCTGGATAAGCAGGTTTTAACCTAAAAGATGATTTTTGAGGACTAATCATACTAATAGGAGACTTTATGGGAACTGGCACAACATTCGGCTTAACCTCAGCAGGTGTTGGAATATTGGCCGAGGGGGTTCTTAGGTGACCACCTGCTTCGGGTGGAGCATATGGATTAGAAGGTTTCATTGATTTCACGGCTAATGAATTTGCACGTAAACTAACTGTAGATTGTTGGTTAATTTGTGGGCCATACGGATTTGTCTTAATATTCATAGCTGGTGGTTTAGGGGAGCTCAATTTTGAGCTATCTGAACCTATGGAAGCAGAATATCGATTTTTCGGCTTTATTCCATCCAGAGATGTGTTTGAAAAAGAGGGAGAAGTTTCAATGGCTTCATATGGATTTTTTAAATGTAAATTATTGGTATTTTTAATATTGGAAGAAACCGGCAATTCAGAAAAAAAGGACTGTCTTGGGAGAGGCATATTCCCAGTTGCGATTACTGGCTTTGCATAAGGATTCATACTTGAAGTTTGTGAAGATAAGGAACTTGGGCGAACTAGAGGGGATGAAATAGGAGTTATATGACTGGATCTTCTAGAAATTGATATTGGTGGAGGTGGTGGTGGTGCAAACTCCAACGCATTTTGTTGCTGGTTTTGAGCCTCGGTTTCAAGTCTGGTATAAACGCTTTGAGTTTGTGATTTCACATTGGCTAAAGGTGAATGTTTTGCCAGTAAATCAGATGGAAAATCATATGCATCATTTTTTTGTTTTTCAATTTTTAAGGAATCAGCTAATTTTTGGGAGTGGAAAGCGTTTTCAATATTTTTTTTATTGACAGGGACTAACGTATTAACCGCTGGAATAATATGAGGTTGAACTAAAGACGTCCTTTGGGTTGGAATAAATGTATTTGAAGGTGGGATGAGTGGTGCAGGTTGATATTTCGATGCCTTTTTTGCTGGCGTAATTAAGACAGTTTGATTGCTAGAAAATTGGGATGTATCATTTGCTTGTTCTAGAGAATTATCGTCTAATAAATCATCATCCATGATATCATCCAACAAAATTTCATCATCTTCCTCCAGGAAATGAAATTTATCTTTACTTTCATTTTCCTTTTGCTGAACTTTTTGAGCCAGATCATTCAAAAATAGATCATCTTCATTCACTTTATCAGTGGTTGTATCGGAGATGTTTAACTTATCCTCAACGTTCGATCCCTCCTCCCATGGCATCACCTTTTGTTCAATGATATTACCAATTCCAACTTGTTCATCCATTCTAGTGGATTCTTCAATAGAATTAGTATCATCCTGTGTTGACTGATTGTTTTCAATAATAAAATCGTTAATTTCACCATGTTGCTCGTCATTAAGGTTTGTATTCATCTCCTTATTAGTTTCTGGTTTTTCCCACGGCATTGATTCATCTTTCTCTTGTAAAACTGGAGTCTGAGAGTCATCTGATGGCTTTTGTTCTCCAGGATTTTTCTCAGCGTCCCAAGGAATATTTTCTTCAGAATTAGAAATATTAAGTTGATTATTATCCCATGGCATTGGTTCTTCTTTTTCTTGTAAAACTGGAGCTGGAGAGTCATCCAATAACATTTGTTCTGTGGGCATCTTTTCAGCGTCCCAAAGCATATTTTCTTCATGTTTAAGTTGATCATTATTCCGTGAAATTGATTCTTCCACATTTGGTACATTGGTAGCTTCGTTGTCCAATGGGATAGATGCTTTTTGTTTTGAATTTTCTTGATTGGAATCTTCCAAAGGGTATTGAACTTTAACTTCAGGACTTGTAATTTCAGTCGTGATATCTTCAGTTGTACAGGATCCAATAATAGGAACTTCAATACTATTTTGATGTACTTGATTATCCCAAGGCATGGTTTCACCTTTTTCTTCTGCTTCATTATCCCAAGGCATGGTCTCACTTTTTTCTTCTGCTTCATTATCCCAAGGCATGGTCTCACCTTTTTCTTTTTCTTCTTCATTATCCCAAGGCATGGATTCTCTTTGCTCGTCTCCATTATTCCAAGGTGCATATCCCTCAATTGATTTTTTCTCGGGCTTTTCAACTTCAAGTTCATGGGTTATAGTTTCTAGCAATTTTTCTTCAATGTCAGTAGCTTCATGTAATTTATCGTTTTCTTTTGGTGTAATTGGATCAACAATAATTTCCTGATCTCTTCGATTTTCAGGGGCGGAAAATGAGTTTCCCTTAGTTTGATCCTGAATAATTTCAGAATCTCCATTTTTCATCTCTGTAGTGGCATTCCCAGGAGTTTCGGAATCAGCCTCGAGAACTGGGGTTTGATCTTCCACAGAAACTTCAATTGGTTGGTCAGGGATTGAGTTATCATTTGTATCTAAGATATATTCTTGCTGGAGCTCAGACTGTTCTTCTAACTCAATTGATTTGTTTCCTTGAATACCAAGAGGCGTTATCTCTTCTGCATTAATTGCATTAATTGCATTCATACCATTTTCCATTGAAATAGGATTATTTTCCTTTCCAAAAGTTTGAGCTTCTGTTGATCGAGTAACATTTAAATCAGCTGGGCTACTATCTAATCCTGTAGTATTAATTTCGACTCCAGTCTCACTAATATCCTCTCCGGCTTCCTGTGCTATATCAGAGCTTCCACCAGGAGCATTAGCTTGGGACTGGGACTGAGCCTTCTTGGCCTTCTTAGCTGATTTCTTCTTCTTGTTATTTTTCTTTGTTGCGGCCATGTCTAACAACGAAATAATACTTATTATAGCTTGAAAACAACTTTTCACGTTTTATCTGAGTCTGTCGAGTTTACATTTTCTTCAACGAGAATTAATTCACGACGTGTTAAGGATAGACTCTGGTGTACAGATGCTATCTTTCAATTGAAAAATTTTTTGTTCTCATGAATTCTAAATAGTTTATGAAATCTAATTGCTTTTAAGATAACAAATATAAACCATGTCTCCAAAAGGTCCCAAATCTAGGCCAAAAATGGCCAGTGAAAAGGAAAGGTTTATTCAATGTTGTGCGGATATTTCTTTAGAATTAGTTCAATCTTTAACATCGTCAAAAGAAGTCAATCTTAACGGTATAATTATCAAATACTCCAAAAAATATAAATTGAAACAACAACCACGTCTCACGGATGTTATTAATTCCATTCCAGATCAATATAAGAAATATTTACTACCAAAATTGAAGGCAAAACCTGTTAGAACTGCATCTGGTGTTGCCGTTGTTGCAGTTATGTCTAAACCGCACAGATGTCCACATATTGCATATACAGGTAATATTTGTGTTTATTGTCCAGGTGGTCCAGATTCAGATTTTGAATATTCCACACAATCATACACAGGCTATGAACCAACATCTATGCGTGCAATTAGAGCTCGGTATGATCCCTATGAACAAGCAAGAGGTAGAATTGAACAATTAAGGCAATTGGGCCATTCAATTGATAAAGTTGAATATATTATTATGGGTGGTACATTCATGTCGTTACCAAAAGATTATAGAGAAGAATTTATTGTTCAATTACACAATGCATTAACTGGTTATAATGGTACAGATTTGGACGAAGCGGTTTCATTTTCACAAGAATCTCAAACTAAATGTGTCGGTATAACAATTGAAACGAGACCCGATTATTGTACGCAAACTCATTTAGATGATATGTTAAGGTATGGATGTACCAGATTGGAAATAGGTGTTCAATCGGTTTATGAAGATGTTGCTAGAGATACTAATAGAGGTCATACAGTTGAAGCTGTTTGTGAAACTTTTTCTTATGCAAAAGATGCAGGTTATAAAGTTGTTTCGCATATGATGCCCGACTTGCCAAATGTTGGTATGGAAAGGGATTTGGAACAATTTAAAGAGTATTTTGAAAACCCTGCATTCAGAACTGATGGTTTGAAAATTTATCCAACGTTAGTTATTAGAGGTACAGGTTTATATGAACTTTGGAAAAATGGTTTATATAAATCATACAATGCAAATATGTTGATTGATTTAGTTGCAAGGATTATGGCACTGGTTCCCCCGTGGACTAGAATTTATAGAGTTCAGAGAGATATTCCAATGCCACTAGTTACTTCTGGCGTTGAGAATGGTAATTTAAGAGAATTAGCATTGGCTAGAATGAAAGATTTTGGTACATCTTGTAGAGATGTTAGAACTAGAGAAGTTGGTATCCAAGAAGTCCATCATAAAATTCAACCAGATCAAGTTGAATTAATTAGGAGAGATTATTATGCAAATGGTGGTTGGGAAACCTTTTTATCGTATGAAGATCCCAAGCAAGATATTTTAATTGGGTTACTTAGATTAAGAAAAGCATCAAAGAAATATACTTATAGAAAAGAATTTAAGAGTCAACAGACCTCAATTGTTAGAGAATTACATGTTTATGGTTCCGTTGTTCCGTTACATTCAAGAGATCCCAGAAAATTCCAACATCAAGGTTTTGGTACTTTATTAATGGAAGAAGCTGAAAGGATTGCTAAAGAAGAACATGGATCTTCAAAAATTAGTGTTATTTCTGGTGTCGGAGTTAGAAATTATTATAAAAGATTGGGATATGAATTAGAAGGTGTATATATGTCAAAGATGATATGATCTATGATATATGATATATAATTTTTTAATGCTAAATATTTCGGTAACGCTTTCCTCTATATAACTTTTAATTTAACGTACATTATAAAAAAATATTTCTATAAATATATAATCAATATTTGTGTTTCTTTTTATTTTGCTTACTTCAAATATCAAAGGAAGGTTTAATAGATGAACAAATTTTTGCATAACCTTCCAGGGATTTTTCAGTTAATGGTTTTTCACCAGCGTAAAATAACCGCCATTGTGTACCGTCAATACAATAATTTGCTGTTGATCTTTCAAAATACCATTTATTAACAGGATTGTTTTTTCTTGATCTCCAGAGTAATTCACCTGTAAAACTATTTAGCATTGCTTTAAATACAATATCGGCTATACCTGGTATACCCTGCAATTTTTTAACAACAGCAAATTTATCTAAATAAGCAACAGGTTTTTCATCCTTATTTCCAATTTCCCAAGTGATAATTGCACCACCTTCATAATCACCTGCAATAATAAGCCCCGCAACATTACCATTAATTCTATCTAAATAATGTCTTAAGTTCAGATTTCTTCCAAATGAATCGTCAATTAAATATTTTAATTTATTTAAATCAACTTTTCCTTGTTTTTCCATTTCGATTAAATTTAAACCATTATTAGGATCATTTGATAAATAAATTTTGACATTCATACCTTTTTTAAGAATTGTTGTATTTAATTGTGGAGTCTTTTTCAGTTCAACAGGGAGTGAAGAAGAAATTGTTGGTCTATCTGTCAAAATATTATAAATGATTGGATTTGTTTCCTTTTCAATTTGCTTTTCTTCTTCTCTTGCAGCCATTTTTGGAGTTGTAATGATACCTGTTGCTTTAGGAACTTCATCCAATAAAATGTTCATTTCTTCTAAATTCTTAATATGTTCCAATCTTTCAAAATCTTTTAGTTGACATTTATTCTTTAATTCATTTAAAATCGTATTATATTCTTGCAATAAATTTACCAATACATGACTTGATTGTCCTCTTTCAATACTTGGTAATCCACCCACATCATCAATGAAGACAATTTTTTCAATTGTAACAAACTCTCCATGATCATTATTTGATTTTTTTTCTAATTCATTTAGATTCTGTAAACATTTTATAGTTTGTTGCATAATTTGTAAGGAATCAGTACATATTATTTTGGATTGTTGGTCATCAACGACCAGGGGTGAGATAATTGGTATAATTCCTGAAAATAATGGTATCCCTAACATTTCAGGTAATACGATTTTGATGTTATTTTCATTATCTAATTCAAACAATCCTTGAATTGATCGCAATGGTAGAATGTCACCCATTGTTTCCATTAAAATATTAATTTGATCCAAAGTTTCAACTTTATTTTTTGTATCTAAAATTATTATTGGAGACACACCTAATTTTAATGATTTATCTAGCATTGTTGCTAAACCACTTAAAATTTCTTTTGTAATTAAATTCAAGTTTTTGATTCGTAAAAAACATGTACGAATTGTTGCGGTTAGTTTTATTTCATTTTTATTTGCACTTGTTTTAATTGGTTCATCATTAGACCATATTGAAGTAGGTGTATTTGAATGTTTAACTAATAAATTATCAATATATTTGTCAAATTTTCTATTATGTGTCAAGATATCATTATCTCCTTCTTTAATTTCTTCTTCTTTTTCCACTTCTAACTTAGGCTCTGGTTTAACTTCAGTAATTAATTTATTTTTGTTTTTATAAATATCATTTTTCTCAAGTAATGAATATTTTGAAAAATATGATTTTGCTTCACGTTTTGTTGCTGTTGAATTTAGAATTGTTAAAATTAAATCTCTCTTTTCATTACTTAATTTTTCATGTTTATCATAATTTGATTCAAATGTTAAAAATTCATGAGATTTTGATTTCGATTTTGCGGTTGTGTGTAGTAATTTAATAGATGACTTGAATGATCTACTAATTTGTTTATTACGTATTGCTATCATAATTGGATATAAAATATGGAACTAAAGTTAAAGAGAGAAAATTGATGTGGGGAGTTGTGGAGACAAACTTGATTTATTCATCAAAATTTTTCAAATTCTGAAAAAAAAAATATGTGAAAAAAGATTAGCTTAAATAGATGTTGGTTTAAATATCTATAACTTTTTTTTGCTACACTATACCTGATTTGATTTCTTATGATATTACTTATACTACAAAAATGCTGCCCCTCAACTCATTTATGCTACATTTCTTCGCAACTAAAATGACTAATTTACGTTTTGTCACTTCTGTAGTCCGAGAGGATCTTTGGCGGTTTTAACACTCAAAATAAATAAGCGCGGTTACCCTTTTAGGTAAAATAAACAAAATACTTTATTTAATTATAAACAAATAAATAACTAATTAATTAATTATTTTTTTCATTATTTTGATCCATAACCTCATCGATATAAGCTAATCTTTCAACAAGATGTGGATGATTGTAAGCTTGAGCAGAATATAACCAGTCAACAACCAAACTACTTAAATTTTCTTTATGTAAATTAATTAAAGAAGTTTTCAATTCATTACCAAAACCTTGATCAACCGCATATGCGTCAGCTTGATATTCGTAAGTTCTTGATAATAAATTCATACCAAATTCTAAAACAGCATCTAAAGGTTTTAGAACATCACTAAATAATAAAAATCCAATAATAACAGGTTGTTCATTAATAAAACCAAAACTTTCAAATAATGATTTATTATTGACAAAAGCTGCGAAAATTGTGAAAATAGAGAATAAATGAATTTGACCGATGATCATTAATTTCGTTGTGTGAGATAAAAACCAATGTCCAATTTCGTGACCTAAAACAGCGACAACCTCTTTAATTGTTGAATGTTCAATTAAAGTATCATAAATGACAATTTGCTTTGAACCCCATGGTAAACCTAAGAAGTAAGCATTCGAATGACTTGATCTCTTTGAACCGTCAATAACATATAATTTGTCCAAAGGAAATTTATTTTTTTCAGCTAGTTTTTCAATTTCAGTTTTCAATTCACCATCTGCCAAAGGTTCTAACTTATTGAATAAAGGTTGGATGAATTTTGGATAAACAATAATGAAAAAAATTTGAACAACAAATAAAAATAACGATAAATAATACATAAAAGAATCACCGAAGAAATCAATAATTTTTAAAAATCCAGCCATAAATGGTGCACCTAAAACAATGCTTAACATTAATTGTTTTAAAGTATCAGTAATCCATAGTTTGATTGTTAATTTATTGAAACCAAATTTTTCTTCTAAAACAAAATTTTGATAGTATTGAATTGGTAATGAAAGAATAATTGATAGTAAAGTGAATTGACCTAAAAAGAATAAGGATGTCATAATATTTGAATTTATAAATGACGGCAATAACCATTTAATTAAATTTCTGGAGCACAACCATAATTTTGGTAAAACATCATATTTAATAAAAACTGTATTTTCAATTAAATTAAAAATTCCAGAAAATATACTGAATTTTAATTTTGAAATTGAATATTCACTTGATTTAACAACTGTTTTTAAATCAATTTTACCTTCTAATTGTTTTGGAATTTTATTACCATTTTCTTCAACACATTTAATCTGTCTAATTTTAAGGTAAGTTTCAAATGTAAAATTAGCTGCTGTAAAACCTAGAATTAAACCTTTCCAATTAAAGCCTGGTCTATCCAAGAAATCACTTGTTGATTTAATTAAAGAGTTCATTATACGGTATGTCAATGATGAACTAAGTAAAATTAAATCGATATAATGTAAATTTATATACTATAATTTTTTTGGTGTGCCTTTTTCAATTTTGTCGACGCCCTTAGAGATTTAATTGAAATATGAATTTCGCTCCCCTTCGCGTTGACGATTCGCTACGTGTTCTTTTACTCTTACTACTATCGTTATTTAATTTTAATCCTTATAAATTAAGAACACTGTTCTAAAATTTTAAACGGAATATATGTAATAATTGATCAATAAATAAATAAATAAATCTGATATATTTTATTTTTATCTAAATAAATAAAAAAAATAAAATATAGAGAAAATAAGTTAATCATATAACAAAAATAGGAAAAACACTAGGAATAGTTAATAAAAATCATAAAACAAAAAAAGGTAAAAATAAAAAATCATTTCTATATTTTTAATCTTTTTATCATAAACATGTAAATAAATAATACTTTCAAATGATTTTTAAGTCACATGAATCTATTTAGTTTCAGCAGCTAATTTTTCAGCCTTGGCAATAACATCATTAATACCACCAACCATATAGAAAGCAGTTTCTGGTAAGTGATCATATTTACCAGCTAAGACATCTCTAAATGAAGTAATAGTTTCTTCTAATCTAACTAATGTACCTGGGATACCAGTGAAAACTTCAGCAACTGAGAAAGGTTGGGATAAGAATCTTTGGATTTTTCTTGCTCTTTCGACGGTTAATTTATCTTCAGCAGATAATTCATCCATACCTAAAATAGCAATAATATCTTGTAAAGATTTATAAGCTTGTAAAGTTTCTTGGACATTTGTTGCAACATCATAATGTTCTTGACCAACGACAGCAACATCTAATAATCTAGATCTTGAATCTAATGGATCGACAGCTGGGTAAATACCTAATTCAGAAATACCTCTAGATAAGACGGTAGTGGCATCTAAATGGGCGAAAGTTGTAGCTGGAGCTGGATCGGTTAAATCATCAGCTGGGACATAGACAGCTTGAACGGAAGTGACAGAACCCTTCTTGGTGGTGGTAATTCTTTCTTGTAACAAACCCATATCAGTTGCTAAAGTTGGTTGATAACCAACGGCAGATGGAATTCTACCTAACAAAGCAGAAACTTCTGAACCAGCTTGGGTAAATCTGAAAATATTATCAATAAATAATAAGACATCTTGACCTTCTTCATCTCTGAAATATTCAGCAATTGTTAAACCGGTTAAAGCAACTCTAGCTCTTGCTCCAGGAGGTTCATTCATTTGACCGAAAACTAAGGCGACCTTAGATTCACCTTCTAAGTTAATAACACCAGTTTCTTTCATTTCTCTGTATAAATCGTTACCTTCTCTGGTTCTTTCACCGACACCAGTGAAAACTGAGAAACCACCATGAGCTTTAGCAATATTGTTAATCAATTCTTGAATGAAAACGGTTTTACCGACACCGGCACCACCGAATAAACCAATCTTACCACCTCTAGCATAAGGAGCTAATAAATCGACAACTTTAATACCGGTTTCTAAAACTTCAGCTTCGGTAGATTGATCAACGAATGAAGGTGGATCAGCATGAATTGGGTTTCTTTGCTTACATTCAATTGGACCTCTTTCATCGACTGGATCACCAATGACGTTTAAAATTCTACCTAAGGTACCTCTACCAACTGGGACAGAGATTGGAGAACCTGTATCTTTAACTTGTTGACCTCTAACTAAACCTTCAGTACCATCCATAGCAATAGTTCTGACGGTGTTTTCACCTAAATGTTGAGCAACTTCTAAAATTAATTTAACACCGTTGTTTTCCATTTGTAAAGCATTTAAAATTGGTGGTAATTGACCTTGTTCGAATTGAACATCGACAACGGCACCAATAACGGCCCTATAATAAATAATAAGAATGAATGTTAGTATAAAGAAAATCTTTTCCAATTTATCAACAACTTAATCAAAGTCAATACTCAATTGTGATTCGCCAATTCTAAAACTGAGGAATTTTTAGTTCCAATTTCAGCGTCCATTTTTTTTTCGCACCTGTAGAAAAATCGAAAAAAAAATGAAATCAACAAGGAGATTTTTTAGAACGACAACCCCGAGACGAATAACAATCTTCAATGTATATTGGATACACATATAAATATCATGTTAAAAGTAATTTATTTATTTTGATGATCATTTAATTATATAATTAAAATGTATCTTGAAAAAATCTCGAAATCACTATTAAAAACAAATATTTTAATTTCGAATTGACAGTAAAAGGAGTAACTCCATTGAATGGAAAGTAATATATTGAAACCATAATTGTTGGATTAGACTGAATTGAATTGACTGACAGATGTTAAATTAAATTAAATTATAATAATTACATACTTAACTTTACCGAGAGCTGGGGCAGCGGTAGCTAAACCTCTGTTCAAAGCTAAGTTTGCCTTAGCAGACTTGAATGCGGTTCTAGTGGAAGTAGCGAATAATCTTGCAACCATCTTGAATATTTGATCCTGTGGTGTTTGAATTATAAACAAATATGTGAAGAAAGGGAAGGGAGGAAACAGAAATAAAGATGAAAATGAAGTTAAATGAGGTGGAAGTTGGAGTGAGAGATGTCTGAGAATCGAGAGAATTGCGAGAGAGCGATCGAGTGGAAAACAGAGAGCTGAGCGATTTGGTTGGGCGAATTAACGAAAAGAGTTTGCTGCCAACAAAAACACGTGCCAGTAAGGCTCTGTGCGCTGTGATTGGCTGGCATGAAGGGCTTCCCAATAGGGCAACTGTCATGTTTATAAAGGCGATATATTAGTTATAGGCGTTATATATATGATATACTTATACTTTATAGACTTGATACACTCAATTGTTTCAGTTTAGGTAAAACGTCTTCACACACATAGTGCTCTAAATCTTTTAAACTGTACTCTTCACAAATAAAACTGTTTTTGGATAATCTTTCTAACTGCAATTTGTCAAGAGTGTCGGATTCCAATTTAAAACAACTCATGCACAATACAAATTTGCCGAACTTCTTATTTGCGAATCTTTTATTTGTTAATGTTGATAATAATTGCCTTTTAAAATTGATCTTATTGGAAGTTGCATCATCATTGTCGTTGACATTGTCATTCTCTATTTCTTCAGTTAAGTCAAAAATCTCAATTTTGTGTTGTTTTTCAATTAATCTATTACTTTTCCTAATTTTGTTCCCATTCCCATTCTCCAATTCACTTTTAACACCTAATCCTATTCCCGTGTTTTCTTTTCCCATTGACCTTCTTCTTTTCCCTCTTATTAAATAGTCCATTGTATTTTCATTTCTAAATTTCGGCTCTTGCTTTTCTTCTGGGGAGTTTTCGGGTGTTGGTAGCTGAAAACTGTTGTTTTTGACCCTTTTGTTGATTTTATTAATTTTATTAGTTCTATTAAGCTCTTCGATTTCTTTTTCAATTTTTTCTTTGTAATCATTTACAGCATCAACAACGATCCATTGGAAATTAACATAAGTTTTACAATCTGCACAAATACAGTCATCATTTTCTGATTCATCTTCAGAATCATAATCCGAATCATCATCTTCCTGATCATATGTACCTTCGTTTTGATTTTCTTCTTTCACCCTTTCATCCTCCTCCCCTTCATCGTCATCGTCATCATCATCTATTTTTTTAATCTTAAAGCTTGAATGAAGTTTTGAAAAAGATTCATCATTTAATAATTCAGAAAATTTTCTGATTTCCTTACAATATAAGTAAAAACAGTAATTTAAGAAATTTAGATCCGGGAAACCATTTTTCTTGGTTAACAGATTGTCAATTAAATTCTTTAATAATTTGAAAAAATTGAAGACGTTCTCCTTTTGGATAACTTTGTAATCATTAATTGATTCATTACCATATTTGATCCAATAAGGCATTGTAAAATTGACTGCCTCATTGATATTAAAACCAGCATTGAATCCAGCATGATACACTTTCGGAAACGTTATAACAAATTCGCCCTGTTTTTGATTAATTTCGTAAATCTCGATTTTTTCATCTGCATTTTCATTATTACAATAGTTTTTAATTTGTTCCGGTGAAATTAACGTGATTAGTTGGTGTAACAAATCGGGTTGCTTTTTGAAATAATCCGGGCTAATGTGCTTTTCACAAATTTTTTCAAAATTGTCATTAAACTTTGACGGTATACCATACCATTTTTTGATAGCACCTTCGTGGCAGTAATTTGCACTTAAAGTGTAATGATCTTCCTTATGCCAACAAAACGTCGAAAACGGTGAACCAATATAGATCCAAGGAATCGTCATACCACTGATTAAATTCTTATTATTTTTTTTATCAATAAAATTTAGCAATGATCCGTTTGAAAATGGTAGTTTTGTTAAGTTGAAATTGTGGTTGATATAGTGCAACTCCTTAAATTTATTTATAAAAGAATTTTGAATTGTGGGAAATCCAGAAACTTCATTCAGGTTTTTCTTATTAATATCAGCACCATATCTAACTGTAAAGTCTGAATTATCTGAACTACCCTCATTTGTATTGTCAACTAATTTCCAAAACTCATTTTCAATCATAGCAATATTAATTTCTTTCATATTATTTTGCAATTTAAAGCTTTCCATTAGTTCTTCACAATATTTTTCAAACTCTATTAGAGTGAATTTTTCATCGAAGTCTTCTTCAAAACCATAATCACAATCTAAGCCAATCAAACAATTTTCACAAAACCAGCTGTTTTTAAAGATATTCTCGGAGTTTAGAAGCGGATTTTTTGACAATAAACAGGTTAAATGGACCTTTAAATTACATCCATTACAAACTAAGAGATTGTGTGAACTGCTATCTAAATGACACAAGGAACAACTATTTTTCTTTTTATTTTCATAAACGTCTTCTTCAATATGAAAGAAATCAATTAGATTACCTTCATTATCATCAAATAAATTCGAAATTGTCTTATGTTTTAAAGTTTTATGACTTTTTTTGATTAACTTTTCATCATAATAGCTTGAGTACTTAACTAAATAGTTAAATATTCTTTTGTCATTTTCATTGCTAATTAAATTAGTATAGTCATCAAAATTTTTAGTTACAAAAATGTCATGAATATTAACGCTAATAGTAGTGTCTAGAGAATTAATTTTGAAAAATCCATTGAATTTTTTATCAAATCTAATATTGTTAGAACGTAAATAGTGTTTGAAACCTTTCAAAAAATAGGTTCTTGATCTATTGATTAAACTTAGGTTACTTAGTTTTTGTAATCTTGTATGAAATTTAAAAGTTTTTTTATCAATTGAAAAACCTGGTTTCCATGTTTCTGGTGGTATGATTTTTAGAATACCAAATTTTTCGCCCAACTCAATGATTTCAGGTTTCGACAAATAATTTATTGGATCTGCAAATTCTTGTATTGTCGGGTACAAGTCTGGTACCATACCAGATGTGAATGACATAATGATTATGATTAAGAAAAAGTAGTTGTGATCGTGGCTAATTGTGAGATTGCAACTGATAAATGGATGAGATTAATTTTTACCCAGCCCAATAATTTCCAAGTTAGGCCCACGTCGATAATAATATGAAAATACAATACAATCACAGATCAATAAAAATGAGTGTTAAGCTTATGTCCTAAGCCCTGAGTAGATTGCGGAAGGCCTCAGCCGGTTTTGTTTGTTTCGTTCATTTTGAAAAAGTTTGTCGGAAATACAAATTTTTCATCTTGCTACTTTATAGTTTTGTGGATTTACTATACTCTTGGATTCATCATTACTTTTACGGTTAATCAAGACTTCAATGTAAAGCCTTTACCGTGAATTTATGATATTACCGTAGGTATTTGTTTTTTTACTGAAAATGTTAGGCAGTAGGACAAATAATGAACAATAAGCTGTAATCTATGTTGATACCGGAAACATAAATGGTGCGTTTAAATTGTCTGTCGGGAAGCCAAATCTTTGCTGCAAGCCTCGAATAATTGATTTATTATTTTGCCCAAAGGTTAATATTTTATCGGCCGAACTAACTGTTACTCATCGGGCCAAAAATAGTACTGGCACGGAAAAGAATTTGTCGCGGCCTAATAAATCAACGCGCCCGGGGGATTTGGTTGTTGCCCGTCAGTTCTTGCTGGCCCTAGATAATTGGCCATAGACCAAAGTAATAAGCATCTTTTGTTAACCCCAATGATTTTTGTCAATGAATTGAAGGTTTTGTCTGTCCTTCTAACTCTTGTAAACTACTTAAATAAGTTTTCCACAACTTCTATCAACGACGGAAATATTTTCTTAATTTGTGTATATTTTGACAATACCCATAACTTCTGCCAAAGAAATAAAAGCTGTATAAATGATTTAAATATCTTGCCTAGTTATCAACATTTCTCTCTGAAAGTTTTATATGCTTAGACCTTTGATTGCGGTTAGCTTATTTCAACGATTTGTAGGAAAATAATAGTATTATTGAAATTAAAAATGTTAACTGCAATGTGATATTCCAGAAATCAAAAATTAATCGTGGATACCATCAAATTTTTATTATATCATTCACGATTATCAGATGAATATTGGAACTTCGCTCTTCATCGGGCTACATATTTAGTTTTATTTGAACAACAACAAAACTGCTTATGGAGAAGGATATCTACAGCAGTTTTCCTGGCTAATTTGTAGTAAACACTAACTTCAGCATGTTAAAACTACATTAATATTTACGTTTTAAAAAAGAAAACGGAATCTGATCCATTTTACCTACGTTTGTTTCAACTTTTAAATTTGGTTCCATGTTTCCATGGAATTATTTTAGATGCAAATACATAATCAAGTTAAATATCTAACAAGCTAAATTGTGTAAATCAGCTAAAACCCGAATAATCTCCAAAAGATAAAATCTGATTCAATGGTTCATTAACAATTGCCTTCATACTTAATGAAATCCACCAGATTGTTATTTTTCACTGTGATACCTAAATATACTTTTGGATCACCTAAGTCCTTCATGTTAAATTTTGAAAACTGAAAAATGCCTTGTATGTATTAAAGCACCTTTTTTCTGGTTTAATACAGTATCGGATTTGCTGTTGATAACTGGTTTAAGACAACTGTCAATAAAACAAGTATGTTTTGCATTGTTGAATTTACGGTTTCAGTTTATGTAGATGATGTTCTTGTAGGATATTATGATGCAAATAAACTGGATTAATTTACCAGTACCACAGAAACAAAACACCATCTACATAAGTTGAAGTTACACATTCAACATCGCAAAAAATACATGTTTCTACCTTAATATCATTCACACTTAGACATCTGTATAAAAACCGAATAACCGAAGACTTTTTCGTTAAAAAAAGACATGTGAACAGCATACTAACAGTCGCCAATAAACGAGCACTAAATTTTTCCTGTTGAAATATAGTATGGCACATATCCAATTTTAGAAGCAATTCTGAATCAATCCTAAAATTGGATACATTAATCAAATGCACTCTGCATCAAATGTTAGAGTTTTGGGTTTCTGTATTTTGGGTCCACTTCTTATTAATGGTATTTCCCTCACTATATACACGGCGAAATCATGAGAATCAAAAGGGAAAATAAAGGCGATCGAGGTAACCCCCACAAACGAATATTTAAATGAAACATTGGGACAACTCAGTGGTGTGTGTTACATTATGGCTTTAACTGATGCTCTATTTAGGAATAGATTTTCGTTGATAATGCTTAGCACTTATATTCTATCTTATCTATCAAGTAAACGATTTTCCGAAACTTCGATCCTAACCGCATTTACCGTAACCAACCATTATGTGTTTTTGAATAATTATCCCAAAATATCTTTCAGATAAATACAGTATTTAATTCAATTTAATTTGCGATCTGCCATTTAAGTTATTATCAGTCTTCATTTCATAGTTGCTATTGGTCTACATTGATAATCTTTAATAACTCTCAGTGGATTTCCTACTGCTGCGCCAATTCTTTGTTTCGAATTGTAAATTACTTCTTTAAGTTAATAATCTTGTGACACGGTGAACAACTAGCTTGAGTACTTCATTAAATGGTTAAACATACTTTAGTCATTTTCATTACTAATTAAAGTAGTATAATCATCGAATTTTCTACTCATAGCTTGAATATTAGCCATAATAATAGTAACGTGTAGCGGGTAATTTTCGAAAAACTCATTTAATTTTTTTCCAAACTTATAATTACTAGAGCATTTAAAACATTTCAAAAAATAAGTCCTTGATTTGCGATTAAACCTAGATTAGTTTCGGCAATCTGGTATGAAATTTAAATGTATTTTTATCAATTGGAAAACTCGGTTTCCAGGTGGTATGATTTTTAAAATATCAATTTTTTCGCCCAACTCAATGATCTCAGGCTTCGACGATTAGTTATTGGATCTGCAAATTCTAGGATGTCGAATACAAGTCTGAGTCCATGACATAATCAGTAAGAAAAAGTAGTTGTATTCATGGTTAATTATGAGATTCAATCTTTTAGATTAATGAGACTAATTTTACCCAGCCCAGTAGTTTCCCAATGTGCAACGTCAATTGTAATATGAAAATGCAATACACTACAATTACAGATCGGTAAATATGGGTGTTAAGTTTTTCTCATGTACAACAAGTTAAATTTTGGCAAATGTATTTAGGTAATAAACTACCCATAACATTATGAAAATCATTATTGTTCAATACGTATAGACACCGTGGTATGGCTATTAAAATTGACCAATGGTGTTACACAAGAGTGTACGAGTCAAAAAATATTTTACATTACCTTCTTTGTTAGCTCGGGTGTCTTCGAAGCCATAAATCACACTATATTAAGTACCTGAATTGAAACGGATTTGAGGTGTACCTTTGGCCAATCAATTAATCCACGATATCGATGAGAATAATTTGTACCGTACATACAGCATACATTGCCTACACGGTGTATGGTTTCCAAATACCAGCCGAAATAGGGTCGGCGTTTTCCTACGTTTCACCCAGATCTGAAGATTTTGCAGTGTTTTACTTTGTTTTACATTGGTTTACTTTGTTACACCTGGCCTTTCCCATGCTTCAACTTATTCTAAAATATTTTAGTCTGTTTTAATACCTTTCATTCGTTTTCATTTGCTTTATATTGCATTTCTTTGCTTTCCTTTCCTTTCCTTTCCTTTCCTTTTATCAGTTTTGGTTCACTCTGCTTACTCGGATTAACTTTTTTTGATTTACTGTCACTATCAAATTTAGTTCATAATGATACAATACGTAACAGATTGTACTAATATTGATGATGCTGGTGATAGGAACGATGACGCCGACGATGATCATAAATACATTCATTCGAAATTTCAATCAAAGCCAATAAATCATAACCTCCCTACACGATTGGTCACCAAGCATTATCCAAAACTCAATAAATATCTTTCAAATTCATTAACAGTTTCAATTATAAATATTATTTCAGCTTTAATATTGTCAGTTTTCATATATTCAATTCTAATTTTTGTTTTCAATGGTAGTAATACAAACAAATCAGTTTCACTATTAAATCATAATTTCTTCGAAGAAAATAATTTCAATTATAACTTTTATAACAAATTAAATAAAAAATTGTCTCCCAAGTACAATAAAATTGGTTTCACAAATACTGACTTACGGAAAATACGTCTGGCGCACGGTTCACCACCAATCAAAGAAGATCTAAATACTCACGACAATTCAGAATCTGCTAATAGTACTACCTTATCGTGGGTAATTAACTCACTTTACAACTTTATATCTTTTAAGAAGAAGGACAACAAAAAAATTTATCTGATAATTGGTAATTCTTCGAATTTTGGAATTTCAAACCAAATTTCAAAAGAAACCTGGCTCATGGAAAAGTTATCAATTCTAAATAAAAAGGAGTACGTTGAAAAACATGGTTATGAACTAATTATAATCAATTCATTGAACTCAGAAGACTCGATTTCTTCACATCAAAAACGTTACCAGCATGAATCAAGAGAGAGTTGGGAAAAATTCGATATTCTGAAAAAATTAATGTCATCAACGTCTAATGAAAATAATGAAACCATTGATGAATGGTTTTGGTATATTGATATCTTCACGTTAATAATGGAACCGGATTTGTCAATTGAAACTTTAATTTTTAACAATTTCAAAAAAATCAATTTCGATAACATCGATTTGGTTTTAACAAATGATTGTAATGGAATTAACTTGAATTCATTTTTGATTAAAAAATCAAAGTGGTCCAACTTATTATTGGACATTCTATGGGAACCGGTGTTCTATAGACAAATGCATTCAAATTGGATTAAATTAAATAAAAACGCAAAAATTGATTCCAATTTTTTAAATTCAATTGAAATTGAAAATATCGAAGAGAAAAATTGTTTGGAATATTTATTGAATTCACAACCATGGTTAAAGGAAAAAATACTGTTCATCCCAAATAGAATCTTCAACTCACTTTCTGTGGATTATTGTCCAATTATAAAAGAAAATTATTGGGATTTAGATGACGATATAATGGATGAATTATTAGATGAGAACTTTGATATTGATGATAAAATTGAAAATTCAAAACTGTCAAGAGATTTACTGAATAGCAATCAAAATTTTCATTATAATGAATCAGAAAATGATTTCCTCGTTAATTTTATGAATTGTGAAAAAAATAATAATTGTTGGTTAGTATTTAAAAAATATTTAAATATTTATCAAGTTAAAAATAACTACAATTTATTTGATTAACTGTTTCGTTTCGTTTATGTATATATATATTTCATTATTTTTTGAATTCCGTTTCAAAGTTCATTACTTTTTTTATTCTTCTAAATCCTTCCTCTTCAGGATAAAAATATTTAATACCTAATTTCCAATCTTCAATACTAATTATCTCTTTACTTGGATAGAATTCATTCAAAGTATTATTTAAATCGCTTAAATCGTATAAGCTTTCAACTAAAAAACCATTAACTTTAATTAATTTTGTAAATGCGAATATTCTGAACATACCATTTCTCAAAAATTCTACATCAAAATTTAGATTGATTGGTTTTATTAATTCATTAATAGACTTGTCCAATTGTTCGTTACCAAAGTATGCAAATTTATAGTTTGAACTATAGATTAAATCCGTTGAGATTTCCAATTTTTTATCAAAATATAGACAATCAAAAATTTTTGATAACAATGATTTAATGCTTAAAATATAATGAACGATTAGTTTACTTAATGTTTCACCACAAAATATCCAATTTTTTTCAAGTTCATTGCCTGTCATTAATGCTTCTTCACGGAAAGTTTTTGATGTCGATTTTAAATACAAAAATGGAATTCTTGTATTATTTTGCTCAAAAATTACATCCGAAAGTGAAAAATCTCTAAAAATTTCGTAATCATTCAGTTCATAAAATCTTCTTGTCTCAGCTGTACCAATTATAATCATTAAATTTAAAATTAGTCCAGCTCTTTCAATTAAGGGAATCAATTTCCATCCACGTTTTTCAATATCACTAGTAATATCATCAAATTTTTCAAAAATTCTTAATTTATATCTTGACCTACATCTCAGAAAATCATAATTACCATATTCACCATAATTCATGCGTTCACTTGGTAATTCTTTAATATCATAAACAAATCCGTCATTATTACAATCTTTAGTAAACGGTCCACTAGTTGTGACTTCTTTGAAAACCTTTTCAATCGGCTGTTTTCTTAAGCATTCTGACATTACTGTATTAATCAATTTGATATATTCATTACATAAATTAGAAAAGGTTTTGTTAATACTGGATTTCTTAAAATTAATCTCTCCAATTAATATTTCATCTTCACTTAGCTTTTTGATTTCAAGTTTAAACTTAATCTCTTGAAACCTCTTGAAAATTTTGTACAATTGATTAATTAATTGTTCATCGTTTTCCCCATTCAATTCTTCATCTGAGAATAGATATTTAAAAAAAACAATCATGGAAAAAATTGTTTCAATTATTTCTTTGGGAGCTTTATTTACTAAACTTGAGTAAATGTTTAAGTAAATTTTCTCTTCTTCAATTGAAAAAACCTTTTTAATTCTTGTAGTGAATTTTTTAATCTTTTCTTTCATTTTTAGTTCATGTTTTTTCCCATCATCATCAATGTGATCCAATAAACTTAATTTAAAATATTTAAACTCTTTCAATTGAAGTAGTTTGAAAAAAAATGTTGCAAGCTTACTTGAATAGTAATTAATCGAATGTTTTGAATGATCCTCAGAAATAATTTGTTTGCTTCCATTTAGACAATCTTCAATATCTAAATATGGTAATTCTTTGTTTTTGTTAACATATTCCGTAATTGTTAAAAATAAAATATCACAAATTTCATTCTCATAATCTCCAATATCATTGGGAATTTCACTTGATATTGATAACGGTTTTACACAACCTGCTAATTCTAAAAAACTATTTAACATTTCAATTTTAATATTTTGCTCTCCCCCTTGAGCTTCTATAGTTTCTTTAGGTTCGCCTACTAATTCATCTGTTGAATCACAAATATAAATTTTCTTATTTTTATAAATTATCGGAAATAACTCAACTTTTTCCTTATCAGTAGTTCTATCATCGTCTTCTTTAATGATAAATTCATTTTCATTTATTTCAGTAATTTCACTATAAACTTTTTCTTTAACCCTGATCATTAATTTTCTACACGGAACCCTGAAAACCGTACCGTTTATTGAATTTTCAAACAATCTATCATACCTTTTTGAATTGAATTTATGTCCAATTAAAGAAACTGGGTCAACTAAGGGATGAACAACTGTGCTATTCAATTTATTAAAAATAAAACCATCAATTATAGAATATTTTGATTCTTCTGACATATTTTTTTTACATATCTTATCTCCATAATAATGGCATTTAAAAAAGAAAGAAAGCCATGCTTTTATAACACTATTAAGTTTCAATAAGAACGTCATAATAAACCCACGCGAACGCCAAAAGTTGAATTTTCTAATCAATTTTCATTTTTTTTTTTTCAACTTGAATGGTTAAAAAGGTTCTACCCCTAGCAGAAAAAATTTGCCTTCAACACATAAATATTAAGAATTAAGGATTAAATATGGCATTATTTTCATCAAAGATATTACAATCTGCTAGATTATCACTGTTGAGTTTAATATCTTGGAAATTATTAACGAATCCAAAAGATGTTATTGAATACACTGGAGTTGTGGTTTTAGCTTCATCAATGAATCTACCAATTTTAATGGTTAATGATAAATCACCAATTTACGGTTCAATTGCCGTCGTTTTACTTGGCTTGGTTATAAGTGACATTGGACCATTATTGGAAAATAACGCTACATATTTTGAAGCAACGGTTCCAATTAGATTAATATTTTATCTTTCACTTTGTGTTTATTGTTATTGTGGTAAATATATTTTCTTATGTAATTCTGTTGTGTTTTGTTATGGATTTTTGGAAGTTTGGTTTAATATCTTACTTTATAGTACAATTAAAGAAGAAAAATATAAAAGATTTGAAGGTGAATTAAAAATCACACAAGAATTGAATGAAAAATATGAAAGAGGTGAATTAAAAACCGAAGATGCAGCTGAGTTCGAAAAAAATATTGAAGAACAAGAATATAAAAAAATAATGGAAGAGTTTCAAAATTAAATATTAAATGGATTTATAAAATTGCTTATAAGTATAAGTATAATTAGAATTCATTATGGTTAATAATAGATTATATGAATTACATAAATTATATAAATTAAATTAAAAAATCTTCATTTTTTACCTAAAGAAGTGGCAATATTTGCGGCTTCTTCAACAGCTCTACTAATACCACTTCTAACTCCTTTATCTTCCATAATCATTATACCACCAATGGTTGTACCACCTGGTGTACAAATTGCGCTTTTTAATGCTCCTGGATGTTCGCCGGTTTGCAGAACCATTTTAGCTGTACCTTCCATAACTTTTGCTGCACAATCTCTTGCAACATTAAATGGTATACCCATTCTAACACCACCATCAATTAATGATTCCATCATTAATAAACAAAATGCTGGACCTGAACCAACTAATGATGTTGCTGCATCCATATTTTTTTCCGGTAATTTAATTGCCATTCCAACAGGATCAATCAACTTCATAACCAAATCTTCGTATATTTTACAATTATCAGAAAAAGACACGACAGCTGTACCGCAACCATATTTTGCTGGGGTGTTAGTCATTACTCTTGCAACAAAGTTTGAATAACTTGATAACTGCTTGATGGTCCAACCTGCTAATAGTGAAATTAGTAATTGATCTTTGTTTAGTGCACTTGAAACAGAACTCATTATTGTTTCACACATATATGGCTTACAACCTAGAATGATTATGTCTGCTTCTTTAACTGAATTAACATTTTCGTCTCCAAAACTTGTTGAAATTAAATCTCCATAAGTTGATTGTAATGCTTCAGCAGATTTAGATGATCCGGTACAACAAATAATCTTTTTTGGATATGGTTGTGGTTTAGAATTTAAGATTGCTGATAATACAGCTGTACCCATAACACCACATCCCAAAATTGCAATAGTATAATCTTCTCTCATTGTTAATTTGTCTATAATTTATCTATAGATCTTTCCAAAGATAGGGGGAAGAGGCCTGTTGTTCAGTTTTTATCGATTCCCGAGCAAAATTTTAAAAGTTGAAGAGCGCGGGAATACTACTGCTATGTTATGACTATAGTTTATGTTGTGTATTTTTGAAATGAATGTTTCAATGGGAGTTAGAGGTATATATTGAATATTATTGGCGTTTTTTTAGATATCCTAGTATTCACCTTAGTATTGTACACAGTGATATCAAATTTATCACTTATTTTTAATTTTTATTATTTTGTTGGAGATATATGTCTACTTTCTTAACGAAACGGATAAAATTAATAAAAGCATTATCGACTTTAAAAAATTTAAAAAAATTAAATTAATACAATTCTTGTAATTTAATACGTATCATACTTTGATTTACAATAAAAACTTCTATAAAATCTATAAAATCTATAAAATCTATAAAATCTATAAAATCTATATAATCTATAACTTTATAACAGTTCATACTAAACACAATTATTATCAATTATTTTCCAAACAGTTTCTAATTTCTTTCTTGGAATTAAAAACCATTCTACATGAACACCACTCTTGTTATCATCACCACAACCATGGCAATATAATTTGCCAAATCCAAACCTATTTCTTAATTCTGCATGAATTTTCTGTTCAGTCTCATATGCTCTTTCGCTCACAAACCAACTGCCAGTTTCATCTAAATGTTGATAGTTTAGTTTTTTTTTAGTTTTAATCGTTTCAGTTATTTTCAATTTTCTAAAAATTTTTGTTAAAGACTTCACAGTTATAACATCACTACCTGGTTTTAATAAAACATATCCTTGTTGACATTGTTCTCTCCATTGGTTGATTCTTTTTGGAACTGGCTGCGTGGTAAATCCAATTTTAATCAGTATATCATCTCTTGGATCAAATATTGACGTACGATTATAATCTATCCAATTATTATTTGTAGGTTCTGCTAAATGTAACCATGACTGTTTTTCTGGTTTTGGCTCAATCAGATGAAACAAAGTAAATGTATAAATAAATCCAGGTTTGAGACATGCCGCCTGAAGCTGTTTTTTCTCTGCCTTTCCATTCAAATTCATATTCTTACTTTCATTGCGATTTTGATTTCTATTTCCATTTACCTTCACATTTACAGCTCCAATGCCTTGTTTCTCATGATAATGGCAATACTTTTTATCCTCAGTAACTTTTATCTTACATCTCACACCTTTGGTTGTTACTCCAATGCATGTACCCATACTGACAACATCTATTAGTTCTATTATTAAACCGTTTTACATAGTAAATTTATAAATCGAAAGGAAAAAAAAATTCATGTTAATTTTAATTGCATCAGTCGCTAAGAAATTCCAAATAGGGGAACTGACCTTTAACTCTTCCTAATATGACAATGTCATCTTTAGCTTTTAATACGACACTATCATCATGAAACATTTCAAAACTATCAGTGATATCACCACCAGCATTCATTAATAAAACAGAAGCACCACCTGGATGCGTCATTATAAATTTAGTAACATCTAAAACAACATTTTTAAGAATTATCCAACAATCTGTAGATTTATTGTGATTAGAAATTTCACTAAGTGTAAATTCTTTATTGGGTATAACTGTACTTTCAAAAATCTTATCAGATTCAAAATGCCTTTTAATTTGATGTAACCTTTTAAACGCACGAGTATTATTTATTACTGAATTATTATTTGATAATTTTTTTAATTGTGAAATGCAGGCATTTTTCGAAGCAATTCTGGACATCACAATACATGATAAGAGTGATGATCCGATAACCATTTTATGACCATGAATACCACCAATCAACTCACCCGATGCAAAAAAATCATTTAAGTTATCAATCTCCATGGTTCCAACATTAACTTTAACACCACCCAATGGAATTAAAATTGTTGGGACAATTTTTAATAATGTATAATTTGGAGATTTTGGTAAATCTAACGGTATTTTTGACCATTTAAAAAATTTTAATAATTCCTTTGAACTCAAAACTTTATGATAAAGCATTGGAATTACGGTATGTGAGATGGGTAAAAGTAAATAACTAAACGATGATGATTGTTTTGACATTTCATTTGGTAAATTAATTGTATTTTTTGATATTATATTCCCATCAGAATTGACAATTGTTCCTAAATCAAATATATCGAATGGCAATATAGGTACGACATTATCTGATAACCTGGAAGACGATGATTCAAATGGGATTAAACCATTTGGAACCAATTGATAATCTTTTAGATTTGTTAATGCTACAGATTCTTTTTCGAGTTGATTTAAAATTGAAAATGATGATTCAATAATTTTAGGATATGCGACATGAAATTTTGAAAGGTCAGGTCTATTCTGTAGAATTCTAATTAATGATAATTCCCCACCACTTGTTAAAATAATCGGTATTTTAAAAACAATTTTGTTGTTTTTATATTTACAAATTATGCCTTCATTGACACCATTATTATCTTTCAAAAAATCAACTAATTCACAATTATTCAAAATCATATATCTATCTGGGTTTGATTCACATAATGAGGTTAATTTTTTTGATAATAATTCAATTAATAATTTACCTATAGTAATGTTTTGTGAGTTTGGAACCAGCAAAAATTGATCACTTTTTCTCAATGATAATTTAAAATTATTAATTAACCAGTTTATTGCATCATTTGAATTGCTGACCAACAAATCAATTAGGCTTTCAGTATATTCAGAAATTGAGACCGAATTATTTAATGTTGCATTGTCTTTCAGAAATTTTTTGAATTCTATTAAACTTTTTTTATTTAAATCCTCATTTAATATACCATTAATTCCAGTTTTAGCCATTTTAGAAACACCACCTAATGAATTTGATTTTTCAATTAAAATAACATTTGATCCATGATGAATACATTCAAGAGCGGCACATAGTCCTGCAAGACCAGATCCAACAATCACTATAGGATTATTTGGGAATATCGGTGCCATATGGGTATACTTGGACTAAAGAGAACAACATATATTAGTTATATAGAAAACTGATCTGATAAGCTTAAGTTTAACGTCTCGATAACGAGAAGAAAAATTGTTAATGAGCGAATCTTTATTTGTGGATCAAGTTTCCAATTTGGTTTGAATTAGCCAGGTCTTCTTTACCTGTGTTGACAAATCATCGTATACCGTGATAATTACCTGCAAACGGGGCAAAAGAAAAAAGTAGATAGAATCATCAAACCATGCTGAAGTTAACTGTTTTTACAAAATATATAATAGCTTATAGTGGAACACTGGAATCTAAAGACTCGTTTCATCACCGTTTTATTTCAAAGTAATCTTCGACTAATAAACTATTTGTTGCATTTAATTTGAATATAACTTTAAATTCATTAAACATACTTTCAGTTCTTAATAATATATACATTCCAAAAATAATTACCCAGCTACGTATTTTTCGATATCCAAACTACTGACTCCAAGTTTCAGTGAAAAATCAAGAACTACCAGTTAGTAATCTTTCTCTTATATTCAATAAGCTAACATTAATATCACAACACTATACTAGCATTTGTCTGTTAAAGAATTAAAACCCACACAGTTAACTTCCTCGTAAAACGTGATGCGCCACAGAAAAAAGTTCCATTTCTTATCTTGACATTTTTTTCAGTTCTCACACACTCCTTCTTATTATCTGCAAACGTAACCATGATAGTTCAAATTATCTACACACTATTACTATTTTCACACAGATTATTTGCAATTCCAGTGGATTCAATACTTACGGAAGAACAAGAGAAAAAAGTTGATGCGTTTGTTCGTTCTGCAGATGAATTTAAAAACCTCCCGCCACTAACCGGGAAACCAACTGAAGAAGAAAGAACTTTAAAACCTGGACAAATACCTTCTTATGTGGTTGAGTATGCTCCAGTGGTTCATCTTTATTCCGAAGAAAAATATTTACCATATGATATAGCCGAATTTGTTAAAAATTTTAGAGCTGAATATGGTAATGGTACAAAAATTGACGTGGGTAAAAAACATTTAGAAATCACAGATTTGGAGAAATTACCACCTAATGAATGGAATGGTACTGTTGAAAACAAGGTTTACATGATGTCATTATCGGATTTTGATAAGGATCCAGAATGGATCACAGGTGAATATAATTTACCAAATTACTATAATGGTGAAATTAAAAACGCACCTGCAGCTTTAATTGTTGTTGATAAGGGTAACGGATGGATTGATGCATATTGGTTTTACTTTTATTCCTTTAATCTAGGACCATTTGTAATGGGATTTGGACCATTCGGTGATCATGTTGGTGATTGGGAACATTCATTAGTTAGATTTTATAAGGGTGAACCTGTTATAGTTTGGATGTCTGCTCATGGCGGTGGTGGTGCATACTTTTATTCAAATATGGAGAAACATCATAAATCCAAACACCCTGTTATTTTTTCTGCAAGAGGTACACATGCAAATTACCCAAGCACAGGCCAACATGCACATGATTTGCCATATTCAATTTTGAGTGATTTTACTGATAGAGGTGCATTATGGAATCCGACCTTAAACTATTTAGCATATACCTATGATAACAAAGTAATATCATTTGCAAATGGTTCTCATCCTTTTAGAGAGGTGCAATATGGTCATTGGTTAAATTATAGAGGTACTTGGGGTGATAAAAAATTATTGCCTGATGATCCAAGACAACACTGGTCGCCATTTGAATGGAAGTATATTGACGGACCATCAGGCCCAATTACAAAGAATTTGTTAAGAACTTCGCCTTGTCAACGTGCTAAGTGGTGGAATTTCTGGAATGGTTGTAATGTTAGAAACTATATTCAATACGGCCAAGGAGTTTTCGATCAAGAGGGTAATAATAACTGTGGTCACTTTTACAGTTACGTGAAAAACAGATATTTGAGGATAATTATAGAAACTGTAACCTGGGGAGGTTGGCTTTGTTTCATAATGGATTTGGTCAATGGCTAATGAATTTATAGTTAATTTAGTTTAATAATAGAATGATGATTTTATATTACGCACCCACAGAATTACAATGTCAATTTTTCTTTTGGCTTCTTTTTACACCATAAATTCTTTAGCTACTGGTCTCCCTATACTTAATTATCATATATCATCTTGAACACTAATGTTCATATCTTCATTATACAAACTTTTGAAAACGTCACTCGTTATTGTCAGTTCATGCGCAGTGCTTGCACTGTTAGGGGTATATAAATACCAAAACAAAATTATATACCCATCGGGATTAAATAATGCTAGAGAAAAAGTTGATTCACCAGATGCCTTTAATCTACCTTATAAATTAATTGATATTAAAACTGAGGATGGTGAAATTTTAAAATCTTTTTTGTTCTTACATGATGAAAATTCAATTGATTATACAAATAAAACCATTTTGATTTTGAGTCCTAATGCAGGAAATATAGGACATTATTTACCAGTGATTAAGTTCATTTTTGATGAATTGAATTATAATGTTTTCATTTACTCTTATCGTGGTTACGGTAAATCCACAGGTGAACCATCCGAATTAGGCTTAAAAAGAGACGCAGATGCGGCTATGAAATATATTGATAGTAACAAACAACTATCAAATTCTTCTATCATATTATATGGACGTTCATTAGGTGGTGCAGTTGCAAATTATATTGCTGCAACCCATCCAAATGATATATCAGGTATGATTCTTGAGAACACATTTCTGAATATACGTAAAGTTATACCACATATTTTCCCATTTTTATCACCATTTGGATTTTTATGTCACGAAGTTTGGCCAAGTGAAGAATATATTACTAAAATACCTTCAACAATACCAGTGTTATTTTTAAGTGGCACGATTGATGAAGTTGTTCCACCAGAACATATGAAGAAATTATTCGAACTGAGTGAAAGTGATAACAAAGTGTGGAGAGAATTTGAATCACAACATAATGACACCATTATAGCACCTGGTTATTGGGAAATTTGGCATGATTTTGTTAAAGAATATGTTAATCCAATTGGTAAATAGGTTGGTGAAAGACAATAAGCAGGGCATATTGTAGTCACCTGACCAGATTCGCGATCACTTTATTTCTCTTTCAATTCTTATTGTTGTTGTTTTCTTTTCTTTTCTGTTTTTTATTTTTGTTTTTTTTTTTATAGATTTGTTTTCCGTTTCTCTTTTTAACAATACAATTTATCCAACTTTTTACACTCATTTACTATAAACCCTTCGAAGATAAATATGGTTTCGTTTAAGCCATCTATTACTAGCGCCATCGTTGCTACACTTACAGTTTTAAACACTGCAAACGCGCTTATTCCATTGGTTATTGATAACAACAGGTTTGTTAAACCAGCTTATGATCCAAACGAAGATGGAGAAGTTTTCTTTATTAAAGGTGTCGATTATCAACCAGGTGGATCTTCTGGCTATTCGGCTACAGATAAAAGTGATGTTTTATCTGATGCTTCAGTTTGTTTAAGAGATGCCACTGCTTTACAAAATTTAGGTGCGAATACAATCAGAGTTTATACAGTCAATCCTGCAATTAACCACGATGAATGTATGTCCATTTTTAATGCTGCCGGAATTTATGTGATTATTGACGTTAATACTCCACTTGAAAATCAATCTTTAAATAGAGCAGATCCAAGTTCATCGTATAATTGGTGGTATCTAAATAATGTTTTTAATGTTATTGATGCATTTAAAAATTTCCCAAATTTAATTGGTTTTTTTTCAGGTAATGAAGTTATCAATGATGATGCGTCTGCAAAAATTGATCCAAGATATATTAGAGCTGTTCAAAGAGACATGAAGCAGTATATTAAAAATCAATCTGATAGAGATATCCCAGTTGGATACTCTGCTGCAGATGTTGTTGAATTAAGAAGTGCCACATTTCAATATTTACAATGTAGTATTGATGGTGATAAGGACGATGGATCAAAATCAGACTTTTTTGGTTTAAATTCTTATGAATGGTGTTCTGGTACAAGTGACTGGCAATCATCAGGTTATGGTAAAATAGAATCGGGATTTGAAAATTCAACTATTCCAGTTTTTTTCTCTGAATATGGTTGTAACAAAAATTCTCCAAGAACCTTTGATGAAGTTTCTGAAGGTGTTTTTGGTGGTTTAATTGATACATTAAGTGGTGGATTAGTTTATGAGTATTCTCAAGAAGCTGCTAATTACGGATTAGTTGAAATCACCGATGATGGTGATGTTGATTTTACAGATGACTACGATAATTTGAAAAGTCAGCTTTCAAAATCAGATATTCCAACCATTAAATCTTCTAATATCTCTTCATCTTCAATTGTTAAATGTAGTTCAAGCTTAATTTCTTCATTAGACTCGTCGTTTTCTGCAAATTTTACGCTACCACAACAACCAGGTGGGCTAGATAAATTAATCAAGTACGGTGCAAACAATACAAATATCGGTAAAATTGTTGATTTTGATTCTTCAAAATCAAATTATACTCTTTATGATAGCAATGGTGACAAATCCAATTCAACATTGGTTATGGACAAAGCTAATTTAATTGATGCAGTGTCAGGGGTTTCATCCGCATCATCCAGTGTTAGTAGTACATCATCATCAAGTAGTATTACATCATCATCATCAAGTATTACCACTGTTTTATCAACATCTGATTCTGCCACCGTTTCATCTATTTCTTCTAAATCTTCTCACGCAGGTGCTCCAATCAATAAGCAATCTTCAAAAGGTGCTTTATTTAGTGGTTTGGCTGTTATTATTTCAGCATTCTTTTAATGAGAGATAGAGAATGAGGTTATATGCAGATATTCTTACTTTAAAGTCGTGATACCAATTTATTATTTAAAAACTTTTTTTCTTTTACACTTCTTTCGTTGTACCATAAGAGAATGTTCTTGGGTAACTTATAATAATTAACTAAAGTGAAATAAATAAAATGAATTGAATTTAAGCGTTTTGTAGAGAACTGTAAAACAAAAAAGACACGTAGTGCGAACACTACGCAATTTGATGAAAACACAAATATTCTATATTTTATTTCTTTGAATCTTGATATTTATGATTGTTCAATTCTTTAATAAACAAATTGCAACAATGACAAAGGCTAGAGAAACAGGTATATACGCATTAACAATTTTAACTATCTACTTTGCTTTAGTGGTTGGAGTTATTCCAGTCCCAACGGTTGTTCATGATGAAATTGTTCCAGTTTTACCATGGTGGGGGTTAGTCTCATTTGGCTGTTATACCTTATATAGTTTAGGTTATGGTGTTTATACTTTACAAGATAAAGAAGATAAATATGAAGAGTTATTAGGAGAGATTAAAGAAGCTAGAGAGTATTTATCTAAAAATGGTGTTACTGTTTCATCCAAATAGTTAACTTGATATAGTTTAGTTACTCTTTTTAATTTAATATAAATACTTTGTTCAAATGGGAATATAGTTTATTTATTATATAACAAAAAATCAAGATGAAAATAAAAATAAAAACAAAAACAAAAGTAAGAACGTTCTTTCTCTCTATATAAGTGTATCTAAATATCTAATTAAATCATAAATTTGCCGAAACTGAAGAAGATTTTGTATTTGAAGTAATATTTGAAGGAGAATCCTCCGGAGATGATGATACTATATTGTTCAACTTCATTTTCTTTTCTTTTGCAGCCTTTCTTTTCTTTTCAAAATTGGCAAAAACTTGTAAACCAACAGGCATTTCATATGCAACTCTTTCCTTACCCTTTTCTTTTCTTAATTGTAATGGAATATATTTATCAGGTAAATATTTCGGTGGTGGATCAAAATGTAATGGCCATAATTCTTTGATATCATCACCTTGAGCAATTAATTTTTCAGCTGCTCTTTTAGTGTCATATCTCCATTCCTCCAAGTCTCCATTAAATAATTCCCAAACACAGTTAATGCATCCACTCATACAACAGTTATCGGGTTCAATTGGTCTACTAGGAACTTTAACACCTCCAATAATCTTACTAATATTTCTATAAGAAACATCACGACGTGAAGACTTTCTAGCCAATTTATTCGACCCACCAAAAACTTCTTCAAACTTTGGTGCCTTTTTTTTACTTGGATCAAAAACCATAACTTCTTTTGCATCACGATAAGCCTTTTGACGTGATATATAATAAGCATCACTCCGTACTGGATTTAAATCTTTAATAGAAACCACAGCATCATAGAATGAATACTTATTGTTTGATTGTAATCTTGTAGTTGCAGTTGTGAAATTCCGATAAGAAAAACTACGAATTATTAAATTATTCATGATTAAATTTAATAATTGGTAGCTGATAAAAAAAAAACTTAGTAACAGTAATTATCAGCAAGACTTCATTAGTATGTGGAGTAAAGTGAACTAGAAAAAAATTAATAGCGAGAGCGAAAGCGATGGCAAAAAATAGTAAGCAATTTTTGTTTATGGTTGTTTAAACTAAGAGTTATCAAATCTGCTTTTCTGCTTTATTCAAGGTAAAAATATAAGTTAGAATTAGTTTAATTATGGTATGTTTTGATCATTGATATTTAAATGAATTTTTTTTGTTCTTCTTTTGTTTCAATTCAGTAATATTAACAAAGTTATTTTAAACTTAAATAGATCATTCGTTTCAGATCAAAAGATGGCATGTTTAGATTATCAGCAAATGATGATTCAATATTTGTTAATTTATTAGAAGAATTAGTTTTAAAATCTTTACCAAAAATAGATCCAACCACATTGAAAGTTTCAAAACAATTAAATGGTAATGATTCTGAATTTGCATCTAATTTGAAAAATCAAACATGTGGTGAATTAGGTCTAAAAAATGGTGAAATGTTATACTTAACATATGAGAAAAGTAATAGTGATAATATTGGTAGTAGCATTTCGGGTAAAACAGAACCATCCGCAACAATTGAAATTAAAAACAGCAGTGTTGTTAACCATAGCAATAATAATAAGCAACTACCAATTGATGATGAATTAGATAATGACCCAGGATTTATTCCAAGAAAGAGAACAAAATTATGTAAACATTCGGAGAAAGGTATGTGTGAATATTGTTCACCACTGCCACCGTGGGATAAAGAATATCAAGCAGATCATAATATTAAACATATTTCATTTCATGCATATATTGACGAAATAAATTCAAATACAAATAAAACGGGTTCAGAATCATCATTTATTAAACCATTAAATGAATCAAACTTTAAGATTAATAAAAAATGTACAAATGGTCATGAACCATGGCCAAAGGGAATCTGTTCAAAATGTCAACCATCAGCTATTACATTACAAAGACAAAATTTCAGAATGGTTGATCATGTTGAATTTCAAGATAGTGAAATTATTAATGATTTTATTAATTCCTGGAGAATTTCCGGTAGCCAAAGAATTGGATTAATGTTGGGCTCATATAAAAAGTACGATAAAGTTCCATTGGGTATTAAAGCAGAAGTTGAAGCAATTTATGAATTGCCACAAATTGATGAAGATGATGGTATAATTTTACAGAATTGGGATGAAGAATCCAAATTTTTTAAATTCGTTAATAAATTAGAATTAGTTCCAGTTGGAATCATCTTTACAGATTTATCGGATTCAGGTAAAGGTGATGGATCAGTCATTTGTAAAAGACATAAGGATTCCTTTTTCCTTTCATCATTAGAACTAATTTTTTCTGTTAAATGGCAATTAAGATTTCCAAACATTTGTAAATGGAGTAATTCATTTAAATTCTCATCAAAATTTGTTACATGTGTTATTTCAGGTAATAATAAAGGTGAAATAAACATTGAAGCATATCAAGCATCAGAACCTGCTGAAGGATTAGTTAAAGCAGATTTAATTTGCCCTTCAACACATCCAAATCAAGTTTATATCGAAGAACAAAATAATGATAGATATGTGCCTGATATTTTTTATCAAATGATCAATGAATATGGCTTACTAATTAAGAATAATGCAAAACCAAGTTTCCCTGTTGAATATTTATTAGTTTCATTAACTCATGGTTTTCCAGAAAATGCAAAACCATTTTTTAAGAATAATATTGATAAATTTCCAATTGAGAATAGAGGCTATTTAGGTGAATTTGCAGATATTTCAAGTTTAAAAAAACATTTTAAAAATGGTTTTGGTATGGATGTTGATAAATTAGCCTATGAATTAAGTAACTTCCATTTGTTGAATTATTTAATTAACGAATTAGATATTCTAAGTAATGATGAAAAAGATCAAGTTCTTAAAGTTGTACTTGAATATGGTAATTCTACTACAAATTATCGTGAAGAAGCATATAAACTTATGGAATCCCCAGGTTGGCAAACGTTAGCAACAATAATTTCGGTTGACATGTGATAATTAACGAATAATTTATTAATAATTTGATAAATACCTGATACTAATAGGTTGATGATAATAAGTTGATAAAATTTGAAATTTATTTCCAGAATTTTCTAGTAGTTTAAATTCGTGTACGAACGAAATAAAATTTTTTTGCATTTTTCGTCCATAAAGTGCGAAAATTATTTTTAAGTATTGAAATTGCCCTCTGATTTTTTTACTGTTTAATACGTCTCATTTACTTTACTTTTTATAATTATATATTACAAATATAATATAATATTCTTATACTTATAATTAATAATCATTATGTCTACTCCATTCGGTGTTGATTTAGGTAACAACAATTCCGTTGTTGCCGTTGCTAGAAATAGAGGTATTGATGTTGTCGTTAACGAAGTTTCAAATAGAGCTACTCCAACCATCGTCGGTTTTGGTATGAAAAATAGATCAATTGGTGAAACTGGTAAAACTCAGCAAACATCAAACTTAAAAAATACTGTTGAAAATTTAAAGAGATTATTAGGTTTACAATCAAATTCACCAGATTTTGAAATTGAAAAGAATTATTTAACTTGCTCACTGGTCGATAAAGACGGTTCAGCAGCTGCAAAGGTTCGTTTCCAAGGTAAACAACATGAATTTACTTCTTTACAATTGGTTGCAATGTATCTAAACAAATTAAAGGAAGTTACTGAAAAGGAAACTAAATCAACTGTCAAAGATATTTGTTTAGCAGTCCCAGTTTGGTACACCGAAACTCAAAGAAGAGCTGCAGCGGACGCATGTAAAATTGCTAATTTAAATCCTGTTAGAATTGTCAATGAAGTTACAGCTGCTGCAGTTGGTTATGGTGTTTTCAAAACAGATTTACCAGAAGACGAACCAAAAAAAGTTGCATTTATCGATATTGGACATTCATCTTATACAGTTACAGTTGCTGCAATTAAGAAGGGTGAATTAAAAATTTTAGGTACTGCTTATGATAAACATTTTGGTGGTAGAGATTTCGATAAAGCAATTACTGAACATTTTGCTGATGAATTCAAAGGTAAATATAAAATTGATATTAGAGAAAATGCCAAAGCTTACTCAAGAGTTTTAGCTGCATCTGAAAAACTGAAAAAAGTTTTGTCTGCAAACACCACTGCCCCAATTAATATTGAATCAGTTATGAATGATGTTGATGTTTCTGCTCAATTAACAAGAGAAGAATTAGAAGAATTAGTTCAACCATTATTAGAAAGAGCAGATTTACCAATTAAAAACGCTTTAAAGATGGCTAATTTAACAGTCGATGAAGTTGATTCAATTGAATTAATTGGTGGTACAACTAGAATTCCATGTTTAAAGAACACAATTACCCAAACTTTCGGTAAAACATTATCAACCACTTTAAATCAAGACGAAGCTATCGCAAAGGGTGCTGCATTTATTTGTGCAATGCATTCTCCAACTTTAAGAGTTAAACCATTCAAATTTGAAGACATCAACTTATTCTCTGTCACTTATTTCTGGGAAAAGGGTTCTGAAGATTCTGACCACTTAGAAGTTTTCCAAAAGGGTGGATCATACCCATCTACTAAGATGATCACTTTATACAGAACTAAAGATTTCGAAGTTGACGCAAAGTATACAAATCCAAAGGAATTGCCACCTGCAACTGCCACAAATATTGCAAAATGGACAATTACAGGCGTTGAAGTTCCAGAAGGTGAAGAAGCTGCAACATGTAAATTAAAGGTTAGACAAGACCCTTCAGGATTTTATACAATCGAAAGTGCTCATATTGTTGCTGAAAAGGAATTCAAAGAAATCGTTGAAACAGAAGAAGCACCTGTTGAAGGTGAAGCAAAAGAAGAAGGCAAAGATACTGAAGCTGAAACCGAAGAATCTGAACCAAAAGAACCTGAATATAAGATTGTTAAAAAATTAGTTAAAGTTAAAGATTTGAATGTTGAATACTTTGGTCATACTTTAAACTCTAGTGTCTTATCAGAATTTTTAGATACGGAATTTAAGATGGTTGCAGAAGATAAATTAGTTGCAGAAACTGAAGAAAGAAAGAATGCATTGGAAGAATATATTTATGATTTAAGAGGTAAATTGGAAGATCAATACAAAGATTTTGCAAGTGCTGAAGAAAAATCAAAATTGACAAAAATGTTAGCAGATACTGAAGAATGGTTATATGATGACGGTTATGATTCTACCAAGGCAAAATATGTTGCTAAATATGAAGAATTAGCATCATTAGGTAATTTAATTAAAGGTAGATATAATTCAAAACAAGAAGAGTTAAAACAACAATATAGACAAAAACAAGAAGCTTCAAATGCAGCTGATATTTTTGCTAAAATTGCTGCAAACAGAAAGAAGGACGCTGATGGTGATTCTGAAATGAAATAAATATGAATTTAGTATTTTTTACTTTAACTTTAGAGGAATGGTAATTTTTTTTTTGCCAAGTTCAGTAGTAAAATTTTCAATTGCAAACTGAATAATTTTATTCAATAACAAGTTTTGTTTATATTTTATTTATTTATTTATCGTCTTTAATGTTAATTTTATTTTAAATTTGATTTTATAATTTATTTAACTAATTTAGGATTTTTAATCAAGTCGTTCCAGTTGTTGGTAAACGAATTATCGTAGGTGTAACGAGGTATTTGGCATTGTTTAAAGAAGGATTGACGATAAGGTTGGATCATAGAGGTCTGACACTTGAAAACAAAATTATTAGTGTTAATTTACTGCTTACAGACAAGCAATAATGCTTCGGCAAATCGTTAGCAAATTGATCATCTTTCTCACAAGAGATTGCCAATGGCATTATTCTCTCTTAATACTTGTCGTTCAACATTAACTATTTGTGGTTTCCAAGAACACTATTAACCTTTGTATGATTGGCCGGACAACAGAGGTAATAATCACAATTTGTATATTCTTCAACAAGTTTATGCTTAATTAAACTACTAGACTTTCCAAGTAAAGAGTGAAAATGTACAAAATAGGCAATTGAATCACCTCAGGTTCAACTGCTAACTTGACAGTAAAAATTACTTTAAAGCCGGCAATCTGTAGATTGTGTCAAATGTGAATATCAATGATATATTGACCTTCATGATACTCTATAACGTCAAAATAATAGCATTGTAATCAATAGCTTCAAATTTGTAAACTCGACATGTTTGCATAAAAGATCACTTGATTTTTTTGTATCCTTGTTACTTATTTCTTAACCAATGCTCAGTTACGGCTACAATGGCTTCTTACATTGAAAGGTTAATCAAATTGAAAACATATTAAAATACTTCTTTTTGATGTAAGCGAAATTAATTTGAATAGCGTAAAAATAATCTATCTTGGGCACATTTACAAAATTGTTTTTTTTTTAATATTATTTTTATAGTAATTTACAGAAGACATAGATCAGCTATAGATATAGATATATATATATATATATATTGATATATATATTCTCATTTATTATACTATATGACAGGAGAAGAACATATTAATAACTTACATATACGTAAGAATTCCAATTCCATTTTAAATCCGTCGTCAAAATTATCACTTGCATTTCAAAATGCAGCAAATAATAATTTTAAAAATCGTAATGAAATTGATAAGGAACAAGACAAGATTCAAAAAGAAGTTGAATTAAAGTTACCAAATATTTCACAAGAAAAATCAAATGTTGGAATTGAGTTATTAAACATGATCAATAATGTTGAACCAACAATTGAAATTTCTGAAGCAACTGTTATGACTGATAATAATACAGGTGAAACAAAAATTGTTGATGACGAAAATAGTAACGAAACTATTAAAAAAAGTGTTAAAAATTTATCAATTAGTGAAATTGAAAATGATAATAATAATGTAGATGAAAACGAAAGAGAAAACGAAAAAGAAAAACCAAAGTTAAAAGTTAGTATTCCAAAAGGAATTGATGATGTTGATAATAATCAAAGAGAAGGTAGCGGTAATCTGTTTAAAGTTTTTGATGAATCATTAGATGTTGAAGGTGATGAAAATAACGATGAAGATGATGAGGAAGATAAAATTGATGTTAAAAATGAGGAAGATATGGAAGATTATAAATTTGGTGGATATCATCCGGCATTTATTGGAGAAGAATATAAAGATGGTAAATATACACTTGTTAGGAAATTAGGTTGGGGACATTTTTCAACTGTTTGGTTAGCAAGAGATAATACGATAGGTAAACATGTGGCCATGAAAATTGTGAGGAGTGCAAGCAGTTATAGGGAAACGGCAATCGATGAAATTAAATTACTTTCTAAAATAAATAGGACGGATACTGAACACCCAGGTCATCAATACTTAATTAAATTGTTGGATTATTTTGACCATAAAGGTGAGAATGGAGTTCATATTTGTATGGTTTTCGAAGTTTTGGGAGAAAACTTATTAAGCTTAATTAGAAGATATAAGCATAAAGGATTACCAGTTAAATTTGTTAAACAAATTTCCAAGCAAATTTTACTTGCCATTGATTTTTTACATAGGAAATGTGGAATTATTCATACAGATATTAAACCAGAGAATATTTTAATCGAAATAGAGGATGTTGAAATATTAGTTAATTATCTTGAAGAATCAGAAAAGGAGAGAAAATTGTTGAAAAGGTTATCAAGTAGGATTTTAAGTGAATCAACTATGGTTGATAATAATAGTAGCAATAAAAAAAATCAACTACCATTCAGAACAAGTAGGTATGGTAGGAGACAAAGTATTATAACAGGATCACAACCATTACCATCACCATTGCGTTCAAGATCCAATTCATATTTCAAATCATCACTACAATCTAATAAGAACTCATTTACAAACTCACTATCAAGATCATCGAGTGGAATTAATATACCCATTTCACCATCATCCTTAAAACAGACGATAAAATTTCAAATTGGATCAGTTAAAGAAGACAATAAATATACAGATAAGGAAGAAAACGTATCCATTACAACAGGTATTTCTTTTCAAGATATTCAATCAATAATGCATAAAAGAAACGAAACAGAGAAAAATCTATTTAATTACGAGCCGCCAAAAGAAGAAGAAATTGACGACGAAGATTTAATTAAAGTTAAAATTGCAGATTTAGGTAATGCATGTTGGAAATGGAAGCATTTTACAAACGATATTCAGACCAGGCAATATAGATCACCAGAAGTTATATTAGGATCTGATTGGGGATGTTCAACTGATATTTGGTCCATTGGATGTTTAATATTTGAATTATTAACCGGAGATTATTTATTTGATCCAACACAGGGGCCAACATTTAGTAAAAATGATGATCATTTGGCACAAATTATTGAATTGATATCTCCAATTCCAAAAGATTTAATCAAGAATGGTATAAATTCCAAAAGATATTTTCATTCAGATTTTAAGACATTAAGACAAATCAAAAATTTGAAGCCTTGGCCATTAGAAAATGTCTTATTGGAAAAATATAAATTTAGTGAACAAGATTCATTTGAAATTAATGATTTTTTACAAGGAATGTTAACAGTTGATCCAAGGGAACGAATGGATGCTGCTGGATTATCCAATCATTTCTGGTTGAATGATTCGAACGTTGATGGACATATTGATAGAGAAATTGGTACAAAGGGTGAAGATATTGGTGAAGGTTGGTATATGGAGGTTAAATTGAATAATTAATCGCTAAAAAATATTTTTTCATCATGGATAATGTTTAATGTTTATAATGTATTTATAATAATTTCTTTTATATAACTAATAGAGATGTCGATTGAACTAATTATTAGTAAATTTCCAGATACAATTGACTATGATGTTGAGGATATTGAAATTTCAAATATAATAGAATTGACAAAATGTTTAAGGATTCAAGAAAATAGGGATAATAAAAAGATAAAAGTAATTCTTGAGAAAGTGATTAAGTCAGTAATTGACAATTATAATAATCTAACGGCTGAATATAAAATTGAAGTTTTTAAATTATTTTCAAATTTTATTGTTGATTCACCGGATAATTTACATATCTTTTTGCCAAATATAAATAAAATATTATTAATTGAAGATGAATGTCTAGAGATTTTGAATATTCAATTGATTTTTTTACTAAATTTGATAATTATTTCTAAAATTGAGTTAGTTAAAGAAAATTCAAGTAGTTTTATCAGAAAAATATTTAGATTAAATAATTTTAATGAATTAATTGAAATTAATGAAGTAAATTTAATTGAAATTATGGAAGAATTATTTAAAATTGAAGAAACAAAACTATCAACCAAAAATTTTGAAAGAATCTATTTAACTTTAAAAGATAATGATGAAGCAAAAGATTTGTTAATTTTAATATCAAACTCTATTTTAAATGATGAAGTGACAATGATTGAAAATGAAAAATTATTTAAACTTTTATTAAATAATTGTAAAAGTTTGAAAGATTGTCAAATTTTATTGAATTTTTCGTATAATACAGAAACACCTAGTGAAGATTCAATTAATTTACTTATAGATAAGATAAACGAGAGTATGGAGGAAGACAAAAATGAAACAACAATTCTATCAACATTATTAATAATTTTATCAAATTATATCATCAATAAAGAAAGGAAACTTGAAATTTTAGAAACTGTATCAATGGAGAAACTTTTGAATATATACTTCACTGAAAAAATATATTTGAAAATTTGCCTGAACTGTATACCATTTGAATTACAAGGTATCAATTTTTTTAATAAATTGATCAATGTAATAAATAAAGATTTTAAACTTAATAATTTAGACATTTATTTTAAAGGTATAAATAGTTTAATTAATAATGGGTTTTACAAATTCCAATTGAATATTTTTTTATTGAATCTAAAGTTCCTATACAAATTTGTCAATTCAATTGATAAATTTGGTGAAACTGATATTGAAATTTTAAGAATATTTGAATTTATTAAAGATATTGATATTGAAGGAGATGAAATTAATAAATTGGTTGAGATGGTTTTGTTTGAATTGATTTCAATAATTATAATAAGAGACAATGGAATTAATAATGTTCATGAAGAAGAAATAATTGAATTTACATTTAAAGGTAGAAAATTAATAAGAGGTAAAATTGATATTGAATATTTAATCGAATTATCAAAAGTTTTAGGTATTTTATCTAAAAAATATAGTAGAGAAGAATGGTTTATTGAGAATTTTAATGAATTAAATAAGATTAAAGATCAAAATGGGAATCAAGATGGGAATCGTGAAAATACAGGCATCAAAATATTGGAAAATAATTGTTTATTTATAAATTCGATGATAAATTGTCTATAAAATTGAGCTTTTATATAATTGGTGTTATATAATTGTTTTTATAATTGTTTTTTAATATCTTTCTTAACATCTTTCTTCTTAACTTCAACTAAAAAACCTGTCCAAATAACATCATATTGATCACCTTTACCAACCATATAAGTTGACAAGATCATATTATAGGCAATAAAATAATAAATACCTAAACCTGTAAAGACATGCCACCATCCATGGCCTTCTAAGAAAATGCCTAGTGGTAGACCCAAAACACTTCTTCTTAAGTAAATTAATTTTGAACAAAAGATGTTATCAAGATTCCAAATCAAAAATCCAAAAGCAAATAAAGAAAACGAAAACAGTAATAATTTATATTCTTTCCATCTGGTTGTTTCATCAGGTATAACAGCCTTAATTGTTTTTATTGTTTTATAGATAACACCGAAATTTAACAAAGCATAAAAAACTTGGTGAAACATAGGATCTCTATAGATGAAAATATAAATATAAGTAAACAACGAAGTCATGATAAAAGTACCAAGATTCCACATAATGTTTGTATAAAACGGTTTATTCCAACCCCAGATATAACCGAATGGAATTGCAGTAACCCAAACCATAGGTAATTCATCCATCAGTTGATGTTCATACCATAAAGTTGAATGAAACATGAAACTACCAACACCAACAGATGCAAATCCAATTGAAATAAATATATACAGAAAGCCATGATCATTTCTAAAAGTTGATACAATATGGTGAACAGCTAACAGGATAAAACCAAAATTTGTTGTTGCATTGATTAACTCGGCAATATATGGAGTAAATAAGTAGTTTTCTTCACACCAATCTATTGTAGCAGTCGGTGGGCCCCAGTGAGGTATAAATGCCGATGTAGGATATGATATACCAAACATTATGTCGTTTGTGATTAATTGTAGAAAAGAAGAGATATACCAATAAGGAGTTAAAGTTAAATAATCGTGTTGTTTTACAGTGCGATTTCGGAGTTGTTTGATTTGTCTGATTTGTTTGACATTGATTATTTCATTGTTGGTTTCATATTGGCATATTAATTTTAAGTAATGTTACATGTATTGAATCTTATTCTAGCATAGTATATGACAGTAGGTGATGGCCGATTCTCCTAAAGTAGATAAATCATAAAATTCACGTGACTTGGTTCGTTTCAAAATTAAATTTTTCTTTTCCTTCGACTTCCAGCAATGAATTGTTCACTTCAATTAATTTTTTCTTCTCTCATTGAATTGAATAATGGGTATTGTTTATAATAAATGTTTAGTAAACAGTTTGAAACTTAAATTAATAAACAGAAATTTAAGTTACAGTTGCTCAAATTATAGAAGATACTCAACTAATGGCAACAGTGGTAGCAAGGATAGTAATGGTGGAAGCGATAATAATGATGTTAAAAATTTAATAAAATTATTTAAATCAAATGATCAATTATACAAAGAAATTAAAAACCTACAGACAATCATAGCTACAAAGAACTTGATAAATAAAAGTAGTGATAATAAATTGACTATGATGGAACAATTACAAATTTTAATGGATAAGGATGTCAAATCTCAGATTGAAAAGATTGGCTTGGTTATTAAAGAACAGAACATTAAAATTGAGAAAGGTGACGTTAAATTGTTGTTTGATTTACTTAAAGAAAAGATTCAATGAGTCCGAATAGGTTAAATAAATTAGATAAAGTAGATAATATCTGTAAATTTTGTAATTCCTGTAAATAAAATAAAAATGAAAATAGAAAATTGAAAACAAAACTTTTTTTGAGAATTAATTAATTAATTTCTTTCTCTTTATTATTTAACTAATAAATTACAAGTCATCCACCCCTATGGCATTGAATGATTCTGATAATCAGATTCTAATTGATAATTTATCAAATACATTATCAAACAATAATGCAATTAGATTAAATTCTGAAAAATTTCTACTTGATTTAATAAATTCCAATCCATCAATAATTGAAAATTTTTTATTATTGACCACCAATAATAACATAAATTTTGGCATTAAATTAATTGCATTAACAATTGTCAAAAATAATATTAAAAAGTTCTGGTTTATAAATGATTCGATTTCAAATAATAATAATCTACTGAAAAATCAACAAGTTTCTAACGAAATCAAGTTAAAAATTAAAGAATTAATCAAACACGTTTTAGTTAATTTTGATGATCCGATTAAAAATAACCTATTATTAAATCAATATTTGAATATAATTGAAATTATTTTGAAATTTGATGTGAACTTTGATAACGATTTATTATCAATCTCAAGTGATTTAATGGAAAATAATCCTAATGATTTCGATAAACAATTTATTTCCATTTCAATAGTTTTTCAAATTGCTAAAAGTTATAGATATACTTTCAATGAGAATATTGATAAAATTTGTCATAAGTTTTTACCATTATATTATTCAATTTTGAATGAAAATTTAAGCAATTTAAACAATTTGTCTGAGAATAGTAATGAAATTTTCTTAATTTTTTATAAAATAGTCAAAATTTTGAATTATTTAATTTCATTTAAAATACCTGATTATTTTTTTATTGAAAATAATTTTGAAAATTGGATTAATTTGTTATTAAAAATAATTAAAATCAACAATTTAATTGATAATGAATTCTTTTTAAAGTCACAGAAATGGTCATTTGCCTTTTTTTATAGAGTTTTAGTTAAACACTCAAAAATTTCAAATAATTTATATTCAGCTGAAATTCTAGATATTTTGAATAATCAAGTTTTACCCTATATTCTAAACAATTATATGAAATTGATTAATGATGAATCATCGATTGTGACAAATGAGATTTCAAATTTTTATTTTGTTTCATTTATAAGTGAATCAATTGAAAAACATTTTATGATAATTGAACCTATGCTAAATAACATGATTTTAAAATTAATCATACCAAATTTATCGATGAATGTTGAATCAATCGAAGAATTTAATTATGAACCCGTCGAATTTATCAATGATTATTTAAATTTACGTTCAACTCCAAATTCGAATTCAAGTGAATTTGATTATAATTATAAAAATTCTGAAATATCATCAAAAAGATTCCTGATCAAGCTATTGAAATTTAATAGCTTTTATATTAATCCAATTAAAAATTTAATAATTGACATTTTGAGCTCAACTAACTTTAATTCAATTGTTTTTTGTTTAAAAATTTTGAGTAGTACCTGGAAATTCTTTGAAATTGATGATTTACACTTGATTCTAAACAAAATTTTAATCATTGAATCAAATGTTGGTGATAAAGATTGGTTAACTGTATTTGTTTATGAATTTTTATCAAATATCAATATTAATAAATTAATCTTGGATACAGATGCGGCTACTAATAAGGATACAAATACAGACACAAGTACAAATAATAAATTGCTAATTAATAATTTAATTAATAAATTGAATTCAAATTTAGATAATAATTCTTTATCATTGCCTTTAATAATTTCATCCATTAAATTAATTGTTACAGTTGAGAATAATATAATTGATATTAGAAAGATCATGGAAGTTTTATTAAATCTCAATTCAAATTTTGAGATTGAAATTTTACCCGAATTAATTGATTTCATTGTATTAAATTACTCCAAAGAATTAGAACCATTTTCAATTAATTTAATTGAGAGTTTTAAAAATCAATTTTTAAAGATAATTGAAAATAATATTGATAATAATAATAATTTTAACATTGAAAATGAGAATGAAGTTGAAAATCAACTATTAAGTATTTTAAATAATTTAATTACAATTATTTTATCATTAACAAACAGCAAATTAATTGATTCAATCTTAGATATTTTAAATCCAGTCATTTCAATTGTTTTAAATAATGGTTATCTAAATTTATTATCAGAAGCAATCGAATTATTGGAAACATGTAATTTTATTTCAAAAAAAATTAATTTAAACAATTTAATTGAAGTTTCAGAAAGTTTTCAAAATTTTGGTTTCAATTACTTTGATTATTATGAAACATTTTTTGAAAACGTTTATATTTATGGTGACAACAACTCAAAACTGTTAGTTACAGAAATATTAAATTGGTGTTTTAATGAAAATTTAATTAAAATAGGCGAAGAAGATAAGAATAATGATGATGAAAGTGGCGATGAAGCAGAAGATGATGAAATGTTTAGCTGGTTGATTAAATTATCATCAAAAATGGTTTTAAATGATGATTCAGATTTAAGTAACGAAATTTTGATCAAAATTTTGAAGCTAGATTATGATTTTAGTGAAAAAATCGATAATAAGGATTTTATTAGACTAATAATTGGTAGTTTTTGGAAAAAAAATCCTGTTATCATTAATGAATTAAACACTGAAAATTTTAAAAAAATTTTAATTAAATTAAACAATCTAATTGAACTTGGTAAATGGTCAACAGTTTTTGATTTAAAGATTGGTATTTTGGGTTTGCTAGAATTATTAAAAAATAACAATTTTGAAGGTGAACTTGCTGAAGGTATTGGTAAATTATTAACAATTATGGTTAATAAAATTGGTGATGCAATTGATCACAGAGTTTATCTATTAAAATTAGAAAATAATGAAATTGAAGAAGATGATATTGTTGAAATTGATTTTGATGATGAGTTTGATGAATTAAATAAAGATACCGTTGTTGATGAAATAAATGTTGTCAATGAATTTCAAAAATATATAAATAGTATTTAAATTTAAACCTAATAAATAAAAAAGCCATTACATAACCATTATAAAACCATTATAAAACCATTATAAAGCCATATTCACTCCGATTGTTCCTTTAACTTATTCCTACTCATTCTAAATAGCTCCTGTTGTTTTAGTAACAATTCTTCTTCCGTTAAACCAGAATTTTGAAATTTGTTCTCTTTCCTCTTCTCTTTAACCTTTGCATTATTTTTACAGCTTTCAATAAATTTATTTAATATTGGCAAGTAGTCCAGAAAACCTAATTCTTCTACCGCTTTAACAATATGATCCGTTGAAATTGTTTTCTTCAATTCTTTGTCCGCAATCTCATTACTTTCGGTAGTCACAATCATGATAAATTCAATACAGCATTCAATCAACGCTTCTCTGGCTTCTTTTGTAAATGAAACATCCGATGGCAAGACCTCACTTAATATTTTCTGAACAGTTGCCTTGGGAAGTGACAAATCATCACTATTGTCTGTCATCTTGTTAACAATTGACGTGCAACTGATAGATAAACAAGCAAAACAAGCATATGTAAACTACACAAACTTAACCCGTACACTTTGCAAACACAAAAAAATTTTATGAATAAAAATTTTTTTCACGTTAATTAATTTATTTCATTTTACTCTGTTTTATATCACATTGTGTTATTTTTCTTTTGTGTCTCTTTAACTCTAATTAGTTTCATTGCTTTCATTAAGTACAATGTCAAGTTTAATTACATCCGCATTTTCAAAAGATTCGACTTACGTCGCATATGTGATTCAATCTTTGGATCATCAGGTTTTAAAAATTCAATCTACAACTGATAATTTAACGGATATTTTAGTTTATCCATTAACAGATTCAACGTTAAAAGTTAATCAAGTATTATTTATTGATAACTCAAGTCTGATTTTAACCTATTTTAATAAACCTTTTTTCCAAGTTTTTTCAACAAAACTAAATAAAGTTTTACAAACATTAAAAATAAACTCAAATAAAATTTCCACAATCAATTCGAATAGTGAAAATAATAAAATTTTTTTAATTGATTCAAATAATTATCTATATAGCTTTAACAAAAGTGAAAATGGAAGTGAAGATGAAATTTGGGAACTAAATAACAGGTTTTTAATCGAATCAAGCGATTCCTTCTCACAATTATTACAAATTAATGATGCAAATTTAGTTATTGTTTCTAACTCAATTTATTTGTTGAATTTAAATACTAAAAAAATTGATAAATCCTTAAATTTATTTATAAATTTATCAAACTGTTTGAAGATCTTTAAAGAAAAATATTTGTTTGTTTCTTCAACTAACGATAGATTTATTAATTGTATTGATTTAACGAGTTTTAAGATAGTTAAAATTTTTGTGAATCAATCATCAGTTAACTCATTCAATATAATCAGTTATAAAAAAAATTTTGAAATTTTAGTTTCCTTGAATGAAAGTGGTTCAATTGAAATTTTTAATGACCCTTTGAATATTAAAAACAATTTACTAGAAGATTCAAATAATAATAGCAAAAAACGTAAGAAACTAGTTAAATCTATCAAATCCAATTCAAAGATTTCCCTTTTTAAAAAAAATAATGAACTGTTGAATATTGATTCAATGTCAATTAATTTTAACCAAATTATTTATTGTTGGTTAGAAAACTCAAGTTTTTTTGGTATTGATAAAATCAACTGGTTAAATAACGAAAATAATAATTACAGCTTTGGTGATGATGATGATATAAAATTATTTAAAAACTACAATTCCTTAAATATTAATTCACATGTTTTTAAAGGTAGCGATAAATCTTCCATCAATAAATACAATGAAGGTGACACAATAATTGGTTCAGGAAATAATTTTAAAGATATTGAAAGCGACAGTGAAGAAGAGGATAATGATGATTTTGGTTCATTAACAGAAAAATATAAAGTTGATTTGAACACCAAAAAAGGTAAATTTCAAGTTGGTACTCTAACAACAGTTTTATCACAATCTTTAAAAAATAACGATAACTCATTATTTGATAATATCTTAAACAATAACAAAGATGAAAAAATAATTAAAGAAACAATTATCAGATTAGATTCAATTTATATCTTAAAATTATTGGATAAATTAAGTGAAAAACTAGCCAGAAACAAATTTAAAAATAAGCAAGAAGTTATTGATATTTGGATTAAAAATATTTTAATTTTTCACGGTAATTATTTAAACTCATTAACAAATTTAAAATCGAAATTAAATTTAATTAATATTTCAATGGATTTAAAAGCAAAAAATTTAAATAAATTATTTGAATTAAGAGGTAAAATTGGTATAGTTACAGAGAAATTAGAACTAGTGAATGAAATCAGGAACTTTGAATTGAATAACAAATTCAATAGTAATGAAGATAATGAAAGTGAGGTCGAATATATTGAGGAATTAGATGGATATGAAAGTGATGAAATTAGTGAAATTAATGAAGATGAATTAGAGACTGAATTAGAGAATGATGAAATAATTGAAGAGGATGAAGAAGAAGAAGAGGAAGAGGAAGATGATGATGAATAGTAAAGTATATAATATTAAGTACAATATAAAATAGATAATTGATAATAAAATACATAATAAAATGGAAAATTCAAATATTTTTATTAAGCGAAATTTAACTGTTTTGTTTTCAACTCACTTCATGTTACTTTATTCTAACAACTAAGCGGCAATGTTCAACCAACAGCCACCACCGCAGCAACCACAGCAGAATGAAGGTAATCGACAAATATCACCACAACAAATCGTCCAAAGTCTAATGAGAATGGACCCACAACAACGTGCTCAGGTTTTATCTAAAAATCCACAACTAAGATTTTTTTTACAGCAATATGAACAACAACGTAAATTACATTTACAACAGCAACAACAGCAACAACAGCAACAAGGGCAGCCAGGTCAGCAGCAACAGCAACAAGGAATACAACAACCACAACAACAACCACAACAACAGCCACAACAACAACCGCAACAACAACCAACGCTGCAGCAACAACAACAGCAAATTCCTAATCCAATTCCAAAACCTGTCCAACCGGTTGCACCAGTTTTACAAAATCAATCAGTTCCAACACCAAATTCAATTTTGACTCCATTGGAAGATTCACAAAGAGATAAAATCCCTAAAAAACCACTGCAAAAGAAAACAATGAAAAAGAAATTCTTACCAAATGGGGAAGAATATGAAGAGAATGAAGGTGATGAAAATAATGAAATTAAAGAGATTAATAATAAAAAAATCTATTTGAAATCAATCCATCAGTGGTCAGATTTATTCAAAAACGAAAATAAAAATGTCCCAACAGCAATTAAGATTTATGAAGAATTGATTAAAAAAGATTTAGATTATGATATTGAAAGTAATAATAATAAAGCCAACAAAAACTCTTTTGATTCAAAGTTAGCAAACAAAATTTTAAATGATCTAACATATTATCAAAAAATTAGAGATTTAAGACTAAAATCAATGAACTTATCAACAAATGTAAATAATCTAACCTCAAAATTTTGGGGGGATGGTTATTCAGGTTATGGTAACGGATTTACAAATGGTAAGGTCGAATTAATCTTACCAAAAAACTCAAAAAATAACAAGACCAATATTAGTGATCATAGTAAAGGTAATGATAATGCTGAAATTAATCAAGTTGTAGAATTAATTCCAATTAGATTGGAATTTGATTTTGATAAGGATGGTTTCAAATTGAATGATACATTTTTATGGAATTTAAATGAAAAATCAATTAAATTAGAATCCTTTGTTAAAGAATTAATTAAAGATTATAAAATTTTTAATGTGAATGATAATAACATATTTAATAAGATTGTAAATTCAATCAAGGACCAAATTAATGATTATCATCCAATGGTAGATAATCCAAAAATTGATTTGAGATTCCCAATCAATTTGGATATTACAATTTCAAATAATCAGTTGATTGATAGATTTGATTGGGATTTGACAAATCCTGAAAATGATCCCGAAGAATTTTCAGAAATTTTATGTAGTGAATTATCATTACCGATGGAATTTCAAAGTGCAATTTCTCATCAAATTCGAGAACAATGCCAAATTTACATTAAATCATTATATATGATTGGTTACAAATTTGATGGTTCACCAATTATTAGTGAAGATTTAAAGGATTTTGTAAGATCTGGTATTGATTCGAATAATGTCATTTTACCAAGATATTTATTAAGTGATAACACACCTTCATTGCAAGAATTATCGTTAGAAAATATTGAAAGATTAATGAAAGAAAGGGAACGTGAATTCAGAAGAAAAAAGAGAGTTGCAACCAGAGTTGGTAGAAGAGGTGGATTTGTTTTACCTGATTTACACGATATGCCTAAAACTTATAGAACAGTAATTCCAAATAGCAGTTTTCCTGGGTCTGTTAATGTCGGTTTTGAAACTGATGAATTTACTGAATCTCCTGTCGATATTGAAATTCCAATCAAACAATTGAATAATTGGGAAAAATATAAAATCGATTTAGAGAAGAAAAAAATTCAACATGAAAAGGATAATTTAAATCTAATAAGAATAATGGAAAACGATAGAGTTTTATGTCGTAAATTTCTTGATAAGGCATATATGAAAAAAATCAAGGGCAATTTAGCATTTGAAACGGACGTCATTAACAACAAACAAAAAGATACAGAAGCTGGGAATGAAAATGGAATTGAAAATAATTCGAATTCGTTAATTTTCCGCATTAGAATAAAATAATTTTCTGCGAACTTGTTTACTGTCTTTCAACTAGTTTCCTACTGGTTTTTTTTTAGATAGTTGTAATTGTATTGTATATATAATGGCCGAAACGGTATGTATAGTGAATTATAATATATTGTATTCTAAATATTAAATACTAACATGAGAACTATTAAAGAATTCCGATATTGAACTATCGAACTTGACCGATAATACCCACACCACAAATGAAGAATTGGCCTCAAATATAGACTCGGAAATAGATAACAATACCAATACAAATTCAAATTCAAGCTCAAACCCAATTTCAACTCCAATAGAACATCCTTCAATAATACAGAGATTAAGAAACCAGGTCAGCTATACTATAAATAGTGCGCCTCTATTAAGATATATTAATCCAAGAAATAGATACAATCATTTGCCATCTTCAGCGGAAGGTTCAAATATAATAATTGGTGAATCGAACGATGGCGTTTTCAGCAATTTATCGGCTAAGCCAACTACAAACTCAACAACAAATACAGATAATTTGACATTACCCACGTATGAAGAGGCATCATTGGACCCAACGCCTCCATATTGGGAAACATCTGTTATGTCTGATTTCGACGAGATTTATATAGATGGATTACCAGCTGGCAATATTTTAAATTTTATTTGGAATATGGTTGTTTCAATTACGTTCCAATTTATTGGATTTGTCATAACTTATTTATTACATACATCTCATGCAGCCAAAAATGGATCACAAGCAGGCTTAGGTTTCACATTAATCGGTTTTGGATTTAATTGTTTACCAATAAATCTAGAAAAAAGTACTATTAAAATTGAAAACAATGATAAGTTTGAACCAAGTAAACCGGGGGATTTCGATGTTGTTTTGTCAAATGGTAATGGAAATTTAAAGGGTGAAGTTGATAATTTTGAATCAAACTTAAAAACTGATCATTTTTCACTCGATTCAATTTTGGATGACGATTCTTATTTTAAAGGTACTCCATTATTGGCATATTTCTTGTTTTTAGTCGGTGGGTTTATCATTTTAAAAGCTCTTTATGATTTTTTTAAAGTTAAAAGATTGGAATATTCAATAATGCATCCAGCAACTTCAACAACAAATCCTGAAGAAGCTGTTTAGAAGCTAATAATTATAAAATTTAAAGAGGTTAATGGTTTATGGTTTTTTTCTATTTGTTTATCTTTTTGTATCTATTTTTATTTATTTTTATTTATTGTTTCTTTGTTTATATATATTTCTTACATATATTACTATTATTATTATTACTATCTACTAATCTAGTCTAATCAAGAATAACTAACATTTTTTCATAGATTGTGAAAACAATACCACCACTTAAGATTAATCTACCTAATCTTGGTGTAGCTCCTTTCCAAAATGTCATCAAACCTTCTTCTTTAAAAATTTTAACAAAACAGTTACCAGTACTTGAATATAATTTTTCAGCTCCTAATGATTGCATACGAGTTTTAACTGTATCGATTGGCATTGTTGTATAAACAGTTATAATTCCTGCAAATGCACCCAATAAAAACGTTAAACCTGAACTTAATGGTTTATCCCTTGGTGTATTTGAAAAATCTTGTAAAAAACCTTTAATTTTACTATAAGAGCCTAATCTAACGGCAGAATTTGCACCTTGTCTTAGTGCAACAGGTAATAGTCCAGCATATAAACCTTTCAATTTTAAATCTTTAATTAGTCTAATGGTACCTTTAACACCATCTTGGTATTTTGGTTTAACCGATTGTTTATCATCTATTTTTGCAGTTTTAATTGCTTCAGCTGGAGTAACTGCGACGACAGATTCTAATAATCCTGCTCCTAATCCTGCAAGCACTCCTCTTGGTCCTGATAATTTACCATCAGTATCAGATAGAAACCCTTTAATAGAATCAAATCCTAAAAATCTAACTGATGCTTTGGCAGTATTACCAACAACAAAGGCAGGACAACCAACATATAATGATGATATACCTTGAGTTCTAGCAACTGTGTAAATTAAAACAAGTGGATTTCTCGATAATTTAGTTGACTTGTCAACTAATTGTAACCTTGTTTTAGCAAATTCAAATGGATATGTAACAACACCTTCAACTGCACCTGCAACACCACCGGCAATAAATGACTTATATGGATCCGGTTTCTTAATTTCCTTGGATTTTGATGTTGACATATTAATTGTGTGTTTATTATTATATAAATATCTATATGAGCAAAACCCCAGGTCTATTATTTGAAAAATAACTGGAAATTTTAAAATAATTTTGACTCACAATAGAATTTTTCAAAAAATTCAGGGAAAAAAGTTATTTTTCATTTCAATTGTTATCTTCAAGATAATTAACAAAAATCTTAGAATATTAAAATATTATTACATTTATTTATATATGTATTTTTATCATTTACTTAAACATTAATTAATCTTTTATTATGCACCTTCTGGTTTTGTGTCCTCTTCAGAATCATCAATAGCACAATCGCCACTTTCCATTACATCATTTTCAATACCAGAAACTGCTAAAGTATTTTTATCTTTAACTTTATCTTTATCTTTATTTTTATCATTATCGATGCCTTTATCTTTACCTTTGTCGTTTCCTGTATCTTTATTCAAGTCAGTTTCATCAGTTTCATCTTCAGTTCCAGTGCCACTCTCTTCTTCCGTACTTGTTAAATTCTCATCTTCGATATTTTCACTGTCATCTCCTAGATTATCAAACATATCTCTAATACAATATCTAACCCATCTTCTACGTCTAAATTCCCCTCTGACTTTTTTAACTTTGGATAATCCTGCATTTGTAAAATCTGTTGGTCCAACTCTTGGAACCAAATCATAAACCCATTTACTTTCTTCATCAATTTCTAAAATATTATCCAAATAGTTTTCTGAAACCCATGTGTTTGGACATAAATCTAAAAACCAACCATCTAATTTTGTTGTTAATTTTAACCAACTTAATTCTTTCATACGAATTAAATTTTCTTTACTTTTATTGTTAATCTTGTTACCATCGTTATTAGAATCGTTGATCTTATTTATTTTTTTGGTTTTATTCTTATTCTTATTTCTTTTTTTTTCTTTGTTTAATTTCCTTTGTTTTTTTTGATTATTCAATTTCTGTTTGATAATTTTACTTTTTTCACTATCAATTAAAAAACTACGCTCCCTTTTATTTCTTGAGTTATTAATTAAAGAATCATCTTCATTATTGATAAAAATCCAACCCTCAGGTGATGTAATATTATTCAATGTAACTGTACCATCGATTGGTAATTGGTTTAATCTAAAATGTGAATTTGGTGGATAAATTTCATTCGTAAAACAAATAAATTGCCAATTTTTAGTTTCATGATCTAAAATTTGTAACTCGTAAATCTCTAGTTGTTTAACCTCTTTTGATTCATCTTTAAAATCCAATTCTTTTAGAAAAATCATTTCTAATTTATTTGTAATACTTAAAATTTTTAATCTTGTATCCTCAGAATAAACTAATTCAAAAAAATAATTTCTATTATTTGGATGAAAAATTATAATTAAAGTCCAAATTGATAGAATCATTAGAAACTTAATCATTGGTAAGAATGTAATTATTAAAAAAGTTCCAAAATATTCTAACAAAATACCAAGTATTAGACAGGTGAAGAATATAATCAAAGTGAAAACTTCATCCTTAAAATAGAATAGTTTACCACACCATTTATTTATGAAATCCCATGAAATAACATATAATAACATATGGTTTTGCAAGTCAGTCACATTTAGTAAAAATTCCCTACTAAATTCATTAACTGGTTTGGGAACGTCAGCATCTGCATCTCTAAATTCATCATCAACGCCTGGATTTTGGGCAACATACGCAGGAACAATTATTTCAAAACATATATAGAATAATGGAACTGTTAAAAAATTAATTGGCTTTAATAAGCATAGTGTTAAAAATAATGCTGTCATAATAGTAAAAGTTGGGTTCTGCCAATTGAATAATCTAATAATTGAATCAATTAGTTCAAAAGGAATTGTTAGACGTTGCAATAATAAAATCGAGTTTCTTGACATTGTTTGAATACTTAATGGCGGTCTAGTCTTTTGAATTTCAATTCTGTTTAAAACGCTTTCTAGTTCACGTTTACTCGATGTTGTAGTTGTTGGGATTGCCATTGAAATAATTCTTTCCATGAACTTATCTGCAAATTGTGAACTATAAGTATTTGAATTATTTGACGAGCTTAATGGGTTAAATATTGAAGTTGATTGTGTATTCGGTGATGCCTCATTTGACGTATTATTATCGTTATTTGTGGTTGATGTGGATTTGGGAGATGAACCTTTATCATTTTCCTTTGTTCCATTATTAAGTGTAAATATTTCATCAAAAAATGAATTGGATTTCCGTTTATCTGACATTGAAGTACTTTTGGGTATATTCCCAGCTTGTGTCGTCATTGAATCAGATGAATTCACAGGCGTAGATCCATTGCTTGTCGATAATGTTGTTCTAGTAACTTGTGACAATGAGTCCCATATTTTATTACCAAATGAGTCCATCGTATTCAATATAAATTTTACAATTACAATTGAACTTTACGATTTGATTTATTGGTTTTTATTAACTTTATTTATAAAAATGTCTTAAAATAGAGAAAAGAAACAGAAAACAAAAAATAATTCGTTTGCGCATCATCATCTCATCACGTTTCCATTCCTTTCCGTTTGTCAACTGTTAACCGTCAACCCTCAAATATCACCCACTATCCATTCAATTATACTCTCTAGATCATCTCCTCTAGATATGTTCATTTGTTTCAAACTGGTTATAAATATTGCCAATTCAAAGTCTAAAAGAATTTCAATTTTTTTGGTTTTATCATAGACACTGAATGTTCTTGTGTCTTCATCCATTGAAATACCCAAGTATTCCATTAACATTAAATGCATTCTATCATTAAGAATAAACCTAGGTAATCTTGATTTAATCCTTTCTTTAATACTGCCATTATGGTTACTATCTATTAATTGTTTTTTTATTTTATCGTTATTACTTTTATTTATAGGATCATTCACTGGTTTAGTATTATTTTTTGAAATTTTATTATTTAAATTCCTATTCATAATTGAGTCTATAAAAATTTCCCAGTCTTTTATCATATCTAACTTATTGAACATAATCATAAATGGTAATTTTTGATTTTCATTGTTCAATTTTAACATTTCTATTAATTTTTCTCTTGATTTATCTAATGTTAAACTATCAACTAAATCAATCATATAGACGACACAATCAATAGGAGTTTTTTGCTTATTAATTAAGATATTATTCCAAAGATTCTGTCTTTTAATTTGACCACTCAAATCATAGATTTTCATAATTAATTTTGTATTATCGTCTTCCATTGATCTTATTAACGGACTATTTTCATTAATTGGAAGTTGATTTGGGCTTCCACTTGCGCTTGCATTTGGACTTAATGTACTAACGGGCGATTTAGTATATGGATTTGAACCATATTTTAGACCAATCAACTGATCAACATCTAACTTTATTGATGTTACTTCTGTATTTAATGTCGGAACCAAATCAGATTCAAAATTTCTTGTTTTTAATGCCTTTAAAAAGCTGGTTTTACCAGAACTTTTAAATCCAAGTAATAAAACTTCAACTTGATAGTATACTTTGGGTTTAAAGAAGTTGAATATATATTGTAAACATCCGAAACAATCCATATCCTTCAAAATTAATCTTTAAATTTTGTTAACAATAGTAAAATCAAGAACCACAATTACAATAATAAATAGTTTTTAGTAATTGCTTCGATTTAAAAGCGAAGTGGGAAAAAAAGGACAGAAAAATGTATCAAATTTTCAAAATTCAAAACTAGTTTCCTTTCCTTTTTTTATATTTACCATCACTACTTGAGTATGTCATATAGAGGAACCACCATTAATGAAATTGAACTAGTTAATAGGTACGAAAAGGATTTATCTAATCTTAATATTAGATTTCCATCAATTTTTAATGAATTAATAGATTATCAAAAACCGGATAGAGATTTTATTAAAGATCAAATCAGTAAATTACAACCAATTTTAAAAAATGATGAAATTATGATTTCTTTCATTGAAAATCTAATATTTGACGAATTTATTAAACCAAAAGATCTTTGTTTACAGTTGAAACCATTTTTTAATAATGATTCAATTAAAACTGTTAAATTTGTTGAATCAATCTGGGAATTATTAGTACAGTCTTCAAATTCGGATAATGATTTACCTAAAATAATTAATTATTCAACTTATAAAAACAGACTGAAAAACGATGAAAATTTTGATAAAGTGAATGAAATCGATAAAACTCCTGAACTATTTTTAATTAGACATGATAATCATCCAAGTAATGATAAAAAGAAAATTCAAGAAAGCTATAATTATAACAATGAAAGAATATTAAAACATGATGAAAATTTTAGAAATACGAATAGAGATTATCATGGCAAGGCTCCAAGAGAGAGATATACTGACTATAGATGTAGAAATAGCACTCCTGAAAGAAGACATAGAGATAGGACTCGTGACAGAAGACATAGAGACAGAACGCCTGAGAGAAGACACAGAGATATGAATCCTGAAAGAAGACACAGAGATATGACTCCTGAAAGAAGACATAGAGACAGAACTCCTGAGAGAAGACACAGAGACAGAACTCCTGAAAGAAGACACAGAGATATGACTCCTGAAAGAAGACATAGAGACATAACTCCTGAGAGAAGACACAGAGACAGAACTCCTGAAAGAAGACACAGAGATATGACTCCTGAAAGAAGACATAGAGACATAACTCCTGAGAGAAGACACAGAGACAGAACTCCTGAGAGAAGACACAGAGACAAAACTCCTGAGAGAAGACACAGGGATAGAACTCCCAATAAAAACCTCAAAGAAAGTAACGGATCAACTAATATTGGTTATGAAAAATAATCAGACAGAAAAATAATATTAGATATAAACATATAGCGTTCATCAAATGAAGGAATAAATCTAATGAAAGGAGCAGTTTAAATAAAAGTGAATCAAAATGGTATATAAAATTGCACTAACCAATTTAAAAAACTATACAATACTAACATAAATTTATGGATTTAGGATGTTCAATTTTTGTCTAGAATAACTATCTTTTTTGAAACATCTTTAGCATGGATAATATCATAGACATAATGATCATCGGGGGCATAGCTTTGTCTTTTAGTGCATTCACCAAATGATATTTCTCGACACTGTTCAACTTCTATAAATTGGATGCATAGAATACTTGGATTTGTTAATCCCAGGTAAGCATCATGTACAGTACACTATAAGCTGGGAACATAATCAGAACCATACGTGAGATATCTACATTGTTTATTCAATATATTGTTTTGGCTTCAGGCTACCTTCACAAGTTTTCCAAGCACTAGAATTGTAACGCCATTAAATACCAATAATAAACTATTATATGCTGTCATTATTTAGCTACTTTGATTATCATCGTCCCATTCACTAACTACCTGGATTATAACTTTACGTTGTCATTTTTTCAGATAATTATATCAATTGTGCCGTCTTTTCAAAACTCTTTTGGTAATTTGTCTCAATTGAAAGATTTGCATGATTAGGTTAGTGGAAATATGGTTTCTTTAGTATGACACTAGTTGGTGCCTACGAATATCGGATCAATAAAAATTAATTTTGATAAGATTTAGTTACTTATACTTTTTGATTAGATGGTATAAAGGTTAAAAAGAATACTTGTTTTAAGCTAGAAGCTAATGGAATTGGTTGTTTCATGTTAGGCTCGACTTTTCTGGTTTTAAGGTTCCAGAAACTTTTGAATTCGATTTTCAGGAGGGTCAGGATGTGAAGACGAGCCAAAAAATAGCTGAATTGTTCAACAATTATACTCTCTATTTAGATGATTTGTTTATTTTTTATATGTAAATAATGTTATGAATATAATAATTAATAAGGTTAAATTTAAGATAAATAATTTATCATCGTTTGGCCAAACAGTAAATTACCCAACCTTCGATCGTCTAGTATCCAACCTTTGCAACATCTCTTTAAACCTGCGGCCGTTGAATCGAATATAGAAAATTGACCTCTAAACGCAATCAAATAATTAAAATCTTTTGAAATTAATTTAATATTAGAGACATCATCAGCATATCCCACATATCATCAAATTCAATAACACAATTTGAAATACATTTTGTAAATCATAATTCTAACGGATCTATCGTAAGAACAACTAACAACTTCATTCATGGCCGTACAGCAACACTGGAAGAGATTTCTAGTATAAAAATGGGTAGCTTAATATATTTTTAACTACATGAAAATTATTAATGAAGATAAGCATTAAAAAAGTTTATAAAAAATAATTGTATTTATATTAACGTTTAATTAAACTGCTATAAATTTTTGCTAAAGAATTTGCCAAAGAACCCCTTCTTTTTCTTATCCAAAGTTTTTCCACCAGTGTCTGATCTAATAGATGTCAATTGTGGTATTGATCTTGTTTTAGTCAATTCCTCTGTACTGATTGCTGATTTACTATGATGAACTAGTGGAGCTGATTTTGGTCCAGATTTGGAATTAGGTAAATCGAATTTTAAAGATGAATTTCTTGGTTTATCACTTCCCTCAAAAATAGGTGAATCGATATTAATTGCTGGTATCTTCGTAGAGCCGCGAGAACGAGCTTGTGGTGAAATACTACGATCAATAACAGATCTTGCAGACTTTGATTTGAGTAAACGTGATGGAATTTTTTTAGAAGATTTATAAGCTTCGTCATCATCATCATCATCAAATAACATTGATTTCCTTCTCATATATGTTGTATCAGGAGCACCCGTTAACGTTCTAATCAATTTTGATTCTTCTCCACCTTTTTTAGCAGATTCAGCTAATTGAACACCATAATTATAGGAAGCATCTGAAACAACAGCTAAAAAATGTTTGAAAGTATCTTCTGTTACTGGTTTAGTATCAAAATCTCTCAATTCTTTGTAAATTGATATTTGTGTATCCAATTCTAATCTTTTTAGTCTGAAAGTAACTTTTTGCTCCTCGGGTTCAGCAACAAACGCAGGTGGGTTTGTTGAATCAACAGATATATCATCACTATCGGTTCTATGATTTTTTTTTGCGTGTAGCTTATTATCAGATTCAACACTTAAAGAATCTACAGAAGAAGTGGAATTTGTGGAATCTGTAGAATCCGTAAGTGGAGATGTCGCTCTATCTTGATCATTTTCTTCTGCGTCGTCTCCATCTCCAGCACCATCACCATCATTTCCATCACCTCCTTCAACCTTATCATATTTGTTATGTTCTTTTTGAATTTCATCTAATTCTTTAATAATATGATCATCATCACCACCCGTACTTCTAATATATTCCCTTTGGTCTTCCAAATTATAAAATCCGACTAAATCTATTTCATTCAATAATGAATCAGGTTCTGTTTGATTTTTATTGAAACATTGCATTCTTTTATCTAAAGCGTTAAATAATTTTGTCTCAAACAAATCCATGTTTTTGGGTGAGACTATGATTAATGGAACTGGAAAATTTTTAACTAATCTATCGGTAATTCTTGAAGTTAACCAGGATTTCGTTGAGGGAGCCAATGAAGGTTTTGCTGAGGTTACAACCAAGGATGGTAAATATAAACTATACATATCTTTTAAAACATCTTTTGTATCACCAACTGCTAATTCAATTGTAATTTTAATAATCTTATTTGGATTTAAAACTGATAGAATATATTTCATTAAATTTTTAGTGACTGCTTTTGCATATTCTGGTGATTGTCTGATTTTTAAATCTGAAACTTTAGTTGGCGTAACTTTAATATCGCAATTATTAGTTGGTGTTAATGGTCTACTATTTGGTCTAATTGATGCAATAACAATCAAACTATCACCATCTTCTAGTAATCTATTACAACACCAATCTATGCTAACCCAAGTATGCCTTCTGCCGCTAACATAACATAAAATGTTTCTATTAGGTAATTTAGCAACTTTAGGCATTAGTCTTCCTGTATATAAGTCATCAAATTCATTATGTTTTTTAGTTAAAGTACATGCATCATGAGTAATAATTGGAGTTGTTGGATATTTTCTGAATGTAGCCATTGCCATTGTTTTCATATTTTTCATCGATCGAACAGGAGAAACAGAACCTTTTCTATATGATGATGGTCTTGGAGATAAACTTCTTTCATTTGCCGCAGCTCTTGAATGTGGTGATAATTCAGATTCAAACAATGATGATGATGATGATGATGCTGAACCACGACGATATCTTCGATCAAAAATTTCATCTTCAAATTCATCTTCATCTAATGGAGTATTATTATCACCAGCATATTGAATGTTAACAGTGTCAAATGAAACTCTGGTTGCAAAACGAGATTCTGTTGAAGGTGTTTTTCCCTTTGATAATGCTGAATGTAAAGGTTTTTTATTTTTATCTAATACCTTCACATGCTGGCATGGTTGAATTGAAGCTTTACAGTCACATTTTTGATTATTTCGATAAACTTGTGCCACAACTTCATCAAAAACTTGAGAAGGAGTAACTGGTTTTAAAATATTGGGAACTGGAGTTGTCAAATGAACTGTCTGATACACAGACAAAGGTATATCCTTAATATTTTTCATTTCATATTGACTATGTCCTGGATGTGTCATTGTTTTAGTCAAATTATGTATCTCTGAAGATATACCATGAGATAATGTAGGTCTAAGGGAGTTTGCATTTGAATTTGAAAAGTTTGAGTCGCCACCAGTTGAGTAGGGGCTTAAAGGAGAGTTATCTGTTATCGTCCGTTGCATGTATCCAAATGGATCCACTACTGACGATCTATTACTCTTATTAGACATACTGTTATGGGTTCAAAATACGGAGTACTAGCTAATAAATCACTAAAGACACTTAATGTACAAACTAAAAAAACCGCAGAAACTTTCTTCAGTCTCGCGCCATACGGAGGGAACCGGTTACAATGACTATAAACAAATATATTTTACTATATTATATCCTTTTATACTCTACTATCCTTGACTGTTGACAGCTAACTCCATTATTAACCTCGTAGATAAGTGCAAAAATGGGTAGGCACTGAAAGATGATACTTCATCCTCATCTTGCATCATTTCATCTTCGTCTTCGCCCTTAGATTCCCAACCATCAAACTTGAAGTCCACCAAATAGTTATTTGGCTCAAGTTGGAACAATTGGATTTGCATTTTCATCATTTCAGGAAGAATTGTATTTTCCTTTTGTAATTGTGGTGTTTGAGATTCAGATTCAGGTTGTGAGTGCAATTCTTTTTCCGATTCCGTTTGTGATTCTACATTTCCAGCTTCCATTGTTCCTTTTGCTTTTTGATGGGTTTCACCATCTTTAGGAACATATCTCCATCTTACTTTAATGGTCCATAACTCCTCTTCAGATGGTCTTTGCCATTCTGCTCCTAAATTCTTCAAAGCTCTATAAATCTCACCCATGACATCCAATGGGTATGATCTAGATCTGATACCAAAATGCCATCTTGTTTTAGATTTCTTGGTAGAAATTGGTTGAATGGAAGCTAGTTCAGGATAGGATTGTAACATATAAGCTTTATGTATTTGTGGTAATGAAGAAGGTAGAATTGCAATTGTTGAATTCGGAGTATAACCTGTAGACATTTGTTGCTGAGATACGGAATCTAAACCTGTGGCAGTTCTCCAATTTTCTTGAGACGATTCATTATGTTGCTGCATCATCATCATTCTACGATGGTCTTGTTGTTGCTGTAACTGTTGTTGCTGTTGGTTTTGCTGGTCTTGTTGGACCTGTTGGACTTGTTGTTGATTAAAAATTCCGCTATCTTGATGTTGGCTTTTAATATCACTAACTAAGACGGTATTCTTTCTCATCAATTCATAACTATCCAAAATTTCATCTGTTTCAGGTCTGCGTCCAACTTTTATTGAATCAACAATCTCTTCTTTACTATAACCCATTGCAATTGACAAAGCAGTAACAACGTCATCATCAATATCATCAGCCGTTAATTTTTTACTCAGGTTCACATCTTTTGGTTTCAAATAATCAGGGAATCCAACTTTAAACCATTCATCGTCCATTATTTCACGAATGGTAATTCTATTTAATGGATTAACGACCAACATTCGGGTTAATAAATTTTTGGCACCTGGAGATAAATCATGTGGTAAAGTATAAACACCATTACTAATTTTTTTAAATAATGCAGGGATTAATTCATCATCAAATGGTAATCTACCACATAACATGACATATAAAATAACACCACAGGACCAAACATCAACCTCGGGTCCAGCGTATAATTTACCTGAAATAACCTCTGGGGCTGCATAATTTGGTGATCCGCAACTTGTTTTTAAAAAATTACCATCACTCATTATATTACTTAAACCAAAATCTGCAATTTTAATATTTAATTGATCATCTAATAATAAATTTTCAGGCTTTAAATCTCTATGGACAATTTTATGACTATGGCAATATCCAACAGCTGCAATAATTTGTTGGAAAAATCTCCGACCTTCATCATCACTCATTCTGCCATGTTGAACAATGTATTCAAATAATTCTTTACCTGCATATTCTATAACCATTATAATTTCATCCTTGGACTTAATAACGTCATATAATTTAATAATATGCGGATGGTTCAATAATCTAAGATATGATATTTCACGTTCAATCCGGCCTTGCATATCGGATTTTGCCAATGTTTTACGATTAATAATCTTTAATGCAACCCTTTGTCCAGTGGTGGTATGATAAGCCAATTTCACCTTACCAAAAGAACCTTCACCCAATGTTTTAACAATCTGGTATTTACCAATCCTATTGGACTGACTATGATTATCATTTTCGTGTTGCATCTGCTGTTGTGACATTCTATTTGCTTATAATTGTTTTACAATAAACAAACGAGGGAAATTTGGATGTATCAAAATTGATTGCTCACTCATTCTTTCACTTTCTCTTTTTTGACTCCGCGATTTTTGCTAACTTAAGAACAACTGTCTACTAGCAATAGAACGATTAAATTGCTTTGTACTGTATTTCTAAAGACTATTAGAGAAAAATAATTAAATTAATTGATAACTATATAAAGAAATAAATAAATAAGTAAAGTAAAAATGAAAAGAAATCATCAATGGGTTCTGATAATACCGGCACCCATTAATATGAGAAGTTTCTTATAGACGGCAGGGTTCTTCATGTGTTCTTGCAATGCAGCAGGATTATTTTGAGCTTGTTGCAAAATAGAATTCATAACTGGATCATTCAAAATTTCAACAACTTCTGGATCTTGTTGAACTCTAGCCATAGTTTGCTCATACGTTTCACCCTCTAATGGAGCAAATCTAGCACTAAGTGCCCTTTGATACAATTGTTCAATCTCGCTTAATTGAGCTGGATTTGCACCATTGGCAGTTTCAACTTCTCTAGCAGTTGATAATGTATCAATACATCCCTTATAATCTTTAATTGCCATTTGTGCATTGGCTTTTCTAATATATGCTCTAATAAACTTAGGATCTAATTTAATTGCGGCATCACAATCTCTAACAGCATCTGGGAATGACATTAATTTAGCTAATGCTGCAGCTCTATTAGAATAACCTCTTGGATCTTTTGGATCTCTTTTAATCATTTCGGTATATTCTTTAACAGCATTTGGCCAATCACCTTTAGTAAAATACTCTTTACCATTTAATCTTGATTGCTCAGCTTTATCCTTATCAATATATGATTCTTCTTCTCTTTTTTTCAATTCTTTTTCTGCAGATCTTAATTTGTTTAAAGTATCTGCAGTTCTATGCTCAGTTAAAGATTTTTCAAAATATTCAGTTGCCTTTTTGAATTCCTCAAGTTTAACATAACAATTACCCATTCTAGCAAATGATTTAGCGATTAAGGTGTATTCTGCTCTCATATCTCTACCTTCTTCAATGGCAGTTTCACAAGTTTTGATTGCAGTTTCATAATCTTTTTTCTCAAATTCAGCTGCTGCACGATTATTTAAATAAGTAATATCTTTAAAAGTTTCCCATGCTTTGTTATACAGTTCAATTGCTTCATCAAATTTTTTTTGTTTGTATAAAGCATTCGCTTGACTTTTATATTCATCGGCTTTTTGTTTATCAGTAGTTTCAATTGGCTTTTCTTCTTCCTTTTTTGGAGCTGAAGATGGTTCAGATTTAGGTTTAGATTCAGGTTCAGCATCTTTCATTTCAACATCTTTTGGTTCAGATGCTTGAGTTGCGCCACCATTTGGTGGTTGATTCAAATCGATTCCTAAAATTGTGGTAATCACAGTCATTAATCTTGGATCAGACATCATATCTTGGGCAACTGATTGTGGATTGGCTTGCATTTTTTGAACCTTTGCAACAAGTGTTGGATCTTTCATCATTTCAGCAGTTTTTGGATTAACTTTTAACTTGTTAACTAATTGTGGATCAGTTAGTCTACTAAACATATCGGACATGCCTGCACCAGGGTCATCATTTGCTGCTTGTGCTTGTTCAATTGATTTTAGGCCTTCACTTGCCATTGCATTAGCTGGTTCTAATTTCAATGCTTCTTCGTAATTTTTTTTGGCATCTTCTAAATTATTTAGACCGAAATTAGCAGCTGCAACTCTATTATAACCCTTTGCCCACGTTGGATTGATTTTAACACACTCATCCGCATCTTTTAAAGCGTCTGAATATTTGTGTAATGAAGCAAAACAAGCAGATCTATTGGAATATAGAACATGATTTGGGGAGGGAGACTTATCAATTGCTTCAGTGAAATACATAATAGCTTCATCAAAGTTCTTTTGACGGAAGGCGTCGTTACCCTTTTGTTTGAATTCTTCGGAAGACATTTAAATTTTTATTATTATACTTGTTGTTTTTTATATTGATAAAAATATTTTTTGTAAAAAGGCAATACAAATGGGAATGGCAATTGATAAATAAATTCTGGTAATTTAATCTTATTTAAATAGGAAGAGATCGAGAGCTGGTGACAACCCCCATCAAAATATTTTTTTTTCGCCTTCTGGAAAATTCGATCAAATGTGGCGTATTAGTGGCTGGAACCTCAATTTTATCTTATTTTATTTTGTTTTCACTGCCTGGAAAAAGCTTTTTCATGATTTTTTTTTTTATTGAAGTTTTTTTTTTTTATTAGTTTCTCTTATTTTAATTCAATTTTTGTTTCTATAATAACGAAATTATGTCTAATTTTGATACCAAAACTTTTGAATTTAATAATTGGCTAAAATCCAATTATACTCATTTATCCCCAAAATTTGTTATCAAAGATTTAAGATCTAAAGGTCAAGGTAGAGGATTAATTGCAAAACACAATATTAAGAAAGATGAAATTATTTTTGAACTTTCTCGTGATTCAATTATCAATATTGATACTGCAGCTTTAACAAGATTACAATCAAATAATAAAAATATATTGATGGGTCTAAATCAATGGCAAGCTTTAATTTTATGTTTATCTTATGAATTATATCTCAATGAAAAGTCCAAATGGTTTTCTTATTTTAATGTGTTACCTTTGACGTCTAATGATTTTAATAGTCTAATGTATTGGAAAGATGAAGATTTAGAATACTTAAAACCTTCAACTGTTCTATTAAGAATTGGTAAAAAAGAAGCTGAAGAACTTTATCTAAAATTAGTCCCTGAATATTGTGAGAAATTAGGTTGTAAAGAATTATCAGAATTCTTAACTTTAGAAAAGTTTCATATTATTGCTAGTTTGATTATGAGCTATTCATTTGATGTTGATCATCCTGAAGAAGTTGAAGCCATGGAAAAGGAAGGCGATAATGATGATGATGACGATGAAGTTGAAATGGGAAATGATGAATTAGAAGAATATGCAGAGGATGATGAAGATACTGAAAGAGAACAAGAAATAGATGCAGATCCAGTTTTTCAAGATACTTATTTCAAATCTATGGTGCCTCTTGCGGATACTTTAAATTCAAACACGACACTATTCAATGCTACTCTTAATTATGAACAAACAAAGCTGGTTATGAAAGCAAAAAAAGATATCAAAGAGGGTGAACAAATCTTTAATATTTATGGAGAATTACCAAATTCGGAAATTTTGCGTAAATATGGTTATGTTGAATTACCGAGTTCAAATTTTGAATTTGCAGAGATTACATCTGAATTAATAATTTCATTTTTCAAGGAAAGATTCCGTGATGAATTCAAAAGTCTAAAAGCAGATCAATCTGATAAATTAGTTGAATATATTTTCGAAATTATTCAAAATTCAGAGTATTTAGATGAGACTTTGATAGATGTAGATTCGGGTATTGTTCTGGAAAGATATGAAATTTATAGTAATGGCGAAATTTTACCAGAATTGTTACTTTTATTATTGATTACTTCAACTTTATTGGAAGCTTTCAAATCCGATTCGAAATGGTTTAAAAAATTAACAAGAGGTGTTGAAAGAAGAGCAAGTTTGGACTTGGAAAATTTTATTGATAGATCAATTTTAAAATGTCATCAGTTATTAGAAGAAAACGCAATTTTAACTCAAGGTTCTGTTAATACTTTAAAAGAATTAATTAACAGAAGGATATCAGAATATCCAATAAATATTGTGGATGGTAGTTTCAAATTACCTGAAATTTATATTGATTTTAACAAAAGGCAATTAGCTGAAATCGTTTTGAAAAGTGAAGTTGACTGTTTACAAGACGTTTTGAGTGGCAAATTTCCACCTAAAGATGAAGATGGCGAATCAAAGTTCAAAATTATTGAAGATGAAAAACTATTGAAAAACTTATTAAAGAGAAAATTGGAAGATGCAAAAACCAAGGCTAACAAAAGACAAAAGAAATAGCAGCTCAAACCTTTTATAAAAAATCTAGATTAAAAAAAACTAATAATACTAATAATATGAATAAATTAAATTTTTGTTAATGGGATATAAAACATTAGGAGAATAGAATGTACAGGAGAAATAAAGTCTATGTAAATATAAAATATTCATGCAATATTTTTCATTAGATACTCAAATCCACTGAAAAAAATAGTGGTGGTGCACATTGATCTTGTAATTGATGGTCCTAAACCTCTATACATATCCCTAGTTGGTATGGACCAAGGTTTTGGCTTAATAACTAATTTTTTAAAACCGGATTTTACTCTGATAATATTACCAACAACATCTCTTTGATATTGTGCCTTTATGGTGTCTATCGGGAAAACCGTAATCCATGAAAAACATCCGGCCACCGCTCCAGCAAATGGAACACAAAGAGCGTCAATAGTCGATTTAACTCTTTCACTTAAGTGAACGTTAGAATTATTTTGATACTGTAAGTATAGTTTGACAGTCTCGTAGACACTGTAGAAGAGACCTGCACTTAAAGAATCTCTAATAAAATGATATTTAAACCCTGAATATAATCCAAGCCATCCTTCATACTTAACAATGTTTGAGCCAACTTCAATTAATTTTTTTGGTAATTTATCGGCTTTCAGATGAGTTTTGGAATCTTTGTTAACAACCACAATAATTTGTTGAAAAATTTTGGTTAACTCAAAAGGACATGCAAATATTGAAACTGTAGCACCAGATATGGCACCAGCTATTAATGCGGTCGGAATATTTTGTACCACACGATCTAAAGCACCATTCGGCGATAATGTTCCTAGGTCCATATACATTTGTGGGAAAATGGTGTTCATAAAGCTGGAAATAATTGGCTTTCCCGAAGAATAAATTGAAACACCGAAGGATCTTGAAAAAGATGTTGATATTAAAGGTGCTGCAATACCTCTAAAGAGACCTCTGATACCTTCTGCGTTAATAGTTGTTTTAAAACAATCAAATGCATTTCTATAACTATGTGTTTGCATTCTAGTTTTGATTGAATCTAACGGAAACCCCACTGTCGTTGATACTAATGAAGCTGTGTATGATAGTATTCCCACCTTATAGGGTGCCAGCAAAGGTGGCATGGTGAAGAATGGATTATCATAAACAATATCACCCGTAATGGCGGGTATTGAACTCGACGACCTAGTAGCCGAATTTTGTTGAGCCGACATGTTTACTTTCTATTGCGTAAACCGATTTATATATAAAGAAATCAGTCGTAAAGGTGAGAATTGAATTGAAGGTGAAAAAATTGAGAAATCTGAGATTGCTTACCCTTTATAGACGGCTGATCCCTACTATGTAACTTCGCCATTCAGACACGAACCTGTTCTATTGTGGGGGTTGTAATATCTCTATATACAGCTAGTATGTATAGTCAAAAAACTTGACTAGAGAATTAATTATAACTGTAGTGTAGTATTGGGTGAGGGTGTACGGTAGTATTGATGATAATGATTCAGAAATATAGATGATACTACAAGCAAAGTATTTACCGGCCTTTGATACTGAAATTCGTCAATAGAGGTACAAAGAATTTATCAACATCCAAGCCAGGTATTTATAAACCAGTGGGCAAAACATTGGGCTGAAATTATGATTAGATAACAAACTATTGTTCAACCGCTCATAAAAAAGGAATCATACTGGGTTACTCGTGCATAAATATGCAAAATAGCATATTTCACAAATTAGCATTGAGCATAAAGACATCCTTTTACATTCATCTCTAGAATTCTTTGTAAATATGGTGATCTTTGATCATCACTGATATTATTTGTGCCACAAAATTCAGCAATCATGCCATTATGATAATGGATCAGGGATCAACTCCTTTAGATAGCCAGTTATCGATGCGATTATCAAATCTATCATTCCTAACCCTACAATAATCATACATACAAATATACCCGTTATATTCATGCGCTTTCTGTTAATGCTACAAAATAAAATACGCTTCATACGATTACCCTTAACTCAGCCAGAGGCTTATTGTTTCAACTCAACTTTTAGTCTCATAACTTAATTTATATTTTCGAAATCATTAAAGCATTTATATTATTTAAAAAGAAAGGGTTATACAATAAACTGACATATGTATTTATTTTAGGGAAGCAAAGTACTCTTGTTCACCTTCCTTGATTGACTTGACCATAGCAGCAATAATAATATCAGCTTCTTTTTTAGTAATAATGTATGCGGGAGCTAATGAAATGTGATCACCTAACGCAATAACATTACCTTCAGAGTCTTTTGTAGAACCGACTGTACCTTGTAAAGCCATAGCTGTGATACCATTTGCAAGACATTTATCACCAATTTTGTAACATAGGGAGAATGATGGATCAAATGGTTCTTTGGTTTTTGGGTTACAGAATTCAATGGAAAAGAATAATGGTAAACCTCTAATGTCACCAACAATCTTAGAATCTTTTAATTGCTCTCTAAATTGTTCCATCATGTATTCACCAACTTTGGCACCTTTTCTAAATAGATCGTGTTCAAAAATTTTCTTTTGCACTGCTAAACCGACCTTACAGTTAAATTCATGGCAATGGTATGTTTGAGCACCATTAGCTTTGTTAGAACCGGAAACAATAACATCTTTAACTTTTGGAGAAATTAAAATACCTGCTAAAGTAACATAACCTGACCCAATTGTTTTACCAATGGTCATAAGGTCAGGACCATTACCGGATTCCATAAAATTTTCATAACAATGGTATTTTCCAGATCTACCTAAACCAACCATAACTTCATCCAATAAAAATAATGCACCATATTTATGAGCAATTTCTCTAGCACCATCCAAGTAACCTTTTGGAGGTGGAACTGTACCAAATGAAGATCCACCCACGGTTTCAAAAATAACAGCACCAACAGTGGAAGGATCATTTTCAATGAAACTTTGTTCTAATTCTTTCAATAATTCATTGGTGTAATCTTCCTCAGTCATACCTTCTTTAATACCTCTGTATGGATAACAAGCAGAAACTTTTGGAGTTTGCTCATCCGACAAAAGAATATCTTTAAAGTCATTTTTTCTAATACCATCACCAATAGATAAGGCACCAATTGTAAAACCATGATACGCATTTCTTCTTGAAATGTATCTATATCTTTTAGTATCACCTCTTTCTAAATGGTATTGTTTAACGATTTTCATGGCATTTTCATTAGCTTCAGAACCTGAACCAACCCATAGACCTGAAGAAAAATGATCTTTAGGTGAATTTGCAATTATAAATTTAGATAATTCCTCTGCAGCATAGTTGGAGAAGTACATACCAAAAGAATAATTAGAACTTTTGGCAGCATCGCACATGGCAGCAGTAATATCTGGATCTTGGTGACCTAATGAACCGACCGCAGCACCAGTCATGGAATCAATAATAGTTTTTTGTTCTTTACTCTTTGGATCTTCGTATGTCACGTACATACCATCAGCTTTAGTTAGCATTGGTGCAATTTCAGAAATTGTTCTTTGGAAAACGTATGAATCTTGAGACATTGTAGTTTATTGGTGTTAAGTGGGTAATTTAGAATGATATAGAAAGAAAAATGTGATACTTGACATTATCATTAAATGGTGGGAATTCAATTGAATTTATAGGTATTTGCAAAAGCTAAGACAAACTAACATTTAAAGAACGAAAGGTCAGAACGAGAAAAAACATGTTAGCTAAATGTCTTTGTAACGCGTTCGAACTTCCTAATGAGGAAGTTGTAAGACGCTCCCATATACCAAATATACTATTTCAAGTTTCATAACTGGGAAGCCTTTGTCAAGGTTCAATTTGACATGTTTTGGTATTCAAAATACGGCAGCGTATTTTAGTGGGCTTTGGTAAATTATGCTCAACACTTTACTTTGTACATTTCCAGTAATTTATCCGATAGCTACTTTTATGATCTGATATTTCTTGTTACGTAAAACGGAAGTAGCCTGTTTAGAGGATATACGGATCCTAGAGATTTACAATCTAAATTATAGTCCCTACAGTAATTTATAGTAATAGAAAATTAAGCAGATTGTATTTCGGTATTGAGTATAACTAAGCATGTTCAATATCTTACAAAAGCATGGGTCTATATTGCCTGAACAAATAATAAAGATTTCAATACGATTTTCATTTTAATTTTGCTCATAATTATAAGTATCACAATTTGAATTGTTGATATAATGAGAAACAGTAATGCTTGTTTATGATTATCTAGTCAATTCTCATAATATTGTCATAAAAAATTTTAATGCCATTTAATGTTAATCATGCTTTTGTCAGTTTTATTGACAACCTGTCTTCAACTCGGACAAAAAAGTCGTATTTTTACACATAAAATACGACGACTATTTACATCTTTCAATCTTCCTGATCTTAGTCAAAAATCGGTCCATCTGAAAACATAAACTACATAAAATATGAGACGCATACACATTCCGCATCTGGAAGGTTCTGCCTTTTGGAACATAGATATAAACCACAATTTGTAGGTCGCGTACAATATGACCGATTAACTAAGTACATGTTATTGTAATATAAGAATATAATAATTTAGTATAGAAATTTATTGTAAATAAATAAAGAAATAAAATATGTTAATAAATCACTTTCACATATCAATAGCATCTTTGAAACTCAAAATATCATTAAATCTCAACCCGTTAACACTAATTTCAGTATCACTAATATCCTTCATTTCCATTTGAATGATCGTACCGTCATTCATGTCAATATCATTGTTTGTACCATCTTCTAACCCTGTGATTAAGCCTTCAGTGAAACTTATTCCATCGTCTTTTGAGGCAACTAAAACTAACCCCTTAGATCTTATAGAGTTAACCATTTCTGGAGACAAATTTAATAATTTACTAGAAACAGTAATACCTAATAAATTATTAGAACAAGCATAATTGATTGCAAGTTTAATTGATCTGCTAAGTTTATCTTCATAATCTAAACTGTTAATATATTCTGTAGAGTCCTTATTAATAGAATCAATATTATCAATTGATAATTTACCCTTTAACTTTTTATCATCTCTTTCAACTTCTTTGGTTACCATGTCTTTATGAAATCCATTTGCCGTACACTCATAAAATTTATACTCTTCTTGATTATATTTTACACCATTCAGGTTGAAAAAAACTGGATAATTTGGTTGCTTCCAATTTAAAATTGTGCAAACAGTCGAATTATCAGATGTTAAAATTAGTGCTCGGCTGCGATTAACGGACATTGATCTTAATCTTCTAACATGATTGAAAATATCCGTAAGTATTGAGTCAATAAAATTATTTAAAGTGTTATCTGTTAACTTATTGATTGGCATCTCCGTAGATTTATTTTGAATTGATCCTTTTGATGAAATACATGTAAAACATTTCATATCATAAAATTCCAGTTCATATGTTGATGGATAAAAGATTTCTAAATTTAGTGAGATTTTTGAATTAACAATATTTAAAAAATCACTCAATGGTAAATAAACATTTTTCATTATCGTTTGAAAATTTCTCTGTGGTACATTGTTATTATAATTTTTTAGTTCATTACAAATTATTTCCAAATCATTTTCATTTTTATAAACTAATGTTTTCAGCTGATCATAATTAAATAAACAAACCGGCAAAGAGACATTGTGTGCAACTTCAACTTGAAATTTTGGACAAACAATTGGTGTACCATCGTGTGATAAACAAACATGAACCCTATGATATTCACCATTTAATGATGAACTTGTGACAAAAGATATTGATTTAAATTCCATATCATTTTCATCTGATGCAGATGATGATTTCCAGTATGTATCATACATTGAAATTTCTAACGGAATACCAGAATATGGGTAAACAATTTCATAATTAAATCTTAAAAATCCGATACTTCTTAATCTAATATCCATTAAAGGTATTTCTAAATCACCGGCTAATTTTGATCCAACACCGGGATAACCAGCTTTTAAAATTGATGATGATAAAGTTGTCTTAGCTAATAATCTAGTACCAAAAGTAGGGAAAAGTTCAAAATCTATGTTAAAAAACTCATCCAAAGAATCCGTTTGAAATGTTATTGATTTATCGTTATCCAAAACTGGTAATAATATATTTCTTGGAATTAAGTCATTTTTATCGCAACTTATAGTAATTCTACCTGGTATTGAGGTTAAAAACATATTTGGATTTAAATAAATCGAGTTTCTGCTTGTATAGAACGATAATTTCAAAAATATGCGCTTTTCTAAGAAATTATGACCATATTTTCTTAATGGAATAATTGGAGGTGGCAATGATAATTCTGGAATCATATCAATACTATTTGAATCAATTGTAGGGCTTAATGGTTTTGGTATGCTTTGAGATGCCAATAAATTTAATTGTTTTGCATTTTTATCACTTTCTTTAGTTTGATTTGATTTATCCTTTTCATCTTCTATTTTTTTTAGCCTAGTTGAATCGATTAAAACGTTTAAAACCAATACATTACCTTCCCAAATTGCATAATATAAGGGATCTAAATTATCTTCATCTTTTAATGTAAAATCTGCACCATATTCAATTAAAGTTTTCGTCATACGTTGATAACCTTTGACAACAGCATAAAATATCGGTGACCATTTATTCAATTTATCAATTTGATTGATATCAGCACCATATTCTAATAATAATTGGACCAACCAATAATTTCCAGACGATGCAACAATGTGTAAGGGTAATAAACCTTCGGCATTAGATTGAGAAGAATTTTTTAGTAATTTTTCTGCACGAGCTTCTTCTGGTGTGCCAAATTTGAATAATAATAATTCAACAACTTTTAAATTACCAATCTTACAAGCAACATTTAAAGGTAAATATCTTGGTTTTGAATCATCTTGAGATGGAAAACCGTTTGCACCGTAATCTAATAGAATTTTAACGGATGAAATATGGTTATTTAAAATTGCTACTAACAATGGGGAAATAGATTCATTATCTTGTAAATCAATGATTAATTCTTGATTATCTTTATTGAATTTTTCAATATGAGATAAAACCAAAAGTAATAAATCATCACGACCATTTTCTGTAATATAATGTAGGCATGTTCTACCTGTAACATCCTTTGTTGATGGGTCTAAATTTGAATCTAAACATAATTGAACTATAAAATTTCTATCTTTTTTACAAGTTGAAGCTTCTAATAAGCATGTTCTACCATTTAGATCGTCAATGAATTGTAGATCAATAAATTCTTTAAAAAATTGATAAAATTGTGATAAAGAATCATCAGGTATATGTAGATTACTAATTAATAACATGAAGACTTTAGATAAAGTAAATTTTTTAGTATTGGGGCTTAATTTTGAAATAACCTGATTTGACCATTCTTTCAATTTATCTACCTGTTCTTGTTGAGGTAAATTTGCATTTTGTAAAGTGATTTCATAAAAATCTGTGTATAATAGATCAGATTCTCTATAATCATCATTACCTTTTTTATTATTTTTTGTTTTATTTTCTTTATTATCTATACTAGTATTTTCATTATTACTATTTGAATCACTTTTTTCATACCGTATGAAACTTTTATCACCGTCTCCAATTGCCTCTAGTTCCATTAAACTATTTGCGACTAAATCACTCAATTCCACAATCTGGTTTCTATGGAAAACAGGTTGAACATTAACAGCAGTTGATAAATATAATTCTTTTGTACTTGATTTTGAACGTTTATCCCATTTTTTTAAGACTTTTGTAAATCCAGTTTCATTTAATTCAACAAATTGTTCCAATCTATCTAAATCTTTTGAAAACTTTTTGAAGCCATCATATAATGAAATGAAAGCAATTGAATTTCTAGACGGCATACCATCACTTAGAGTTTTTGTTTTTTTTTGAATTAAGATATCCAATCTAAATTTTAATTCTGCTTCTTTTTTCAAATAAAAATCATTAACCTTTTCTAATTCTCTTTCTAATCTGAAGAAAAATGAACCTTTTTTATCTTGTAAAGAAGTGGAATCTTCAGAAGTTAAAGCATTAATTAATTTTTTCAGTGCTTTATAATTGATGAAATGACTTGAATATTCAGGTAGTTCCAGCTGTCTAGCAGCCAAGTATTTCCCGAATTTCATGATGATTATTCTTTTCTTGTTAAGTTATGTATGTTCTTGTTAATATATCAATATTAGGGAAGAGAGGTCTTTATATTGATTGAAAAACGGCTCGTTCGTGTCAGAGTTAATTTCACCACGTGCACTCATTTCTCTGTGGCTGGTGAATAAATGTTCTTTAGTCCGTTACAGGATATTGAAGTATAATTTGACAGTAGTCGTTCAGATTTAATGCCATATAACCTAGGGCTTTATTGAAATTCTTTTCAGTAATTGGCTTATTTATGTGTTGAACATTTAAATTCAACAATAGTGATTAAACTTTCATTTTATAAAACGGTAACGGAAAACAATTATTGAAAATATATAATCCTAATAGTACTCTTCATAAAAGTGATATAATTATTTTCTTCAAAATTAGTAATGATTTTGATCCAACTAAAGCAGTTTTCTGTTAGCTTAAGTTAGCTTGGTATTCTTTAAAACTCTGTTTAACGAATGGGTTTTCATTTTAAGAAATAGATTTTTTCTCCCTACTCATCTTATGGAAGTCTAAGTCGAACTACAAGTCATTTGATATTCTTAATATCCAATGTTATTTAAATCATAAAGGATGATTTCATAATAATAGTTACTATTTCATCATAAAATTGCTTTACAGAGATTGAAACAATCTTTAAATTGAAATAGTGCTACTAATGAAAAACAACTTGAGATCACATGCTATTTTTATTGGGGTAGCTTTGAATAGGGTTTTTGATTCATATAGGGGACTTAGGACAGTTAAAAAGTTTTAAGAACTTTAAGAGGTTCTAGAATCTTCTTGCTTTTAAGATAGTGATTTTATAAACCAGTTGAAACAATAAAATATTAATATGAACAAAGAGATTCTATATTTTTCATTTTTGAATCTAATACAGGTGGTGTTTCATGCATAGTGACAGTATGATAAACTGGCATATGTGACAAGACGACATATGTTTAATTCAATAAGTTTTGATTAATAGTTGGTTAATCTCTTTCATTGATGATATATTTATGTGTTTGTAGTTAATTTTGGGTGCAGAATGCATCTGGTTATATTTATTAACGCACACACATGGAATTATTCAACTTAAGAAGAAATTTTACGGTTATGAAATAACACAAATTTATGGTTTTATCACACAATTCATGTGGATTTGAAAGTAAGTGAGATATATAGCCACTACAATTATTTGCTATTTTAAAAACACCAACATCTAGGAACGATATCAATATAAGTTTAATGAAAAGTAAAAAGTGAAAATAGCAAGCAGAAAAGTATATAACTTGTTACTTGTTTCAGTTTAATAAAACAGGAATATTTTAAATACCCTTTTTACAGTTTAAGTAAATTAAAAATCATATATCATCAGAAATACATTATAACAAAAAAGAGAGAAAAAGTAAATGAAAACAGAGAAAATTAAATAAAAATAAAACAAAACAAACAAAGTAAATAAATAAATAAATAAACAAAATAAAACAATAAAACTATATAAAACTATATAAAACCCTTAATAAAAAAAATGAAATCGTCATCACTCGTAAATTCTTTAGTAAACAAAAAAAATCTCTATATTCCTTTTTTTTCTTTTTTCCTTTTCTTTTCCTTTTTTTTTTTAAAACAAAAACCTTTTTAAACATCCAAATTTTTACCATTAATAAAACTATCAAATTCTAAATCGACACCAGTTTTATCATTGCCATTAAACTCAAAATATTCATTGCTATATAATGAATCCAATGAATCTGAAATATATTCAACTTTAGATTTCTGGTTCACTAAATCCAAAGAACCGATCATTTCAAAATCCATTATTTCATTAACAGTGGATAAAGTATTTAAATTATTATCATTACTATTAGTGATAGTGATGGCGGCATCTGTAATACTATCCGATCTATTATTTGTTGGTATGTCAATTAATTTAAAATCAAAATCATCATTACTACCGATTAACGAGTTGCCGCAACTAATTGAATCCATTGTTTCATTTGTAGTAATTAATGATAACATTGTACTCGGAGTTGTTGAAACCGTTGAAATTAGATCATCTTCTTCTGATAAATCTAGTAATTTGTCATCATCTTTAAATAATAAATAATTCTCAATTTCATTATTTGTCTTTTCAGTATTTTCATTTGAATTTTTATTTTTGTTTTCAATTAATTCTAAATTTGGACTCTCAACCTGTTGAGAGTGGTTTAAATCAATTAATGAAACTATTAAATCGTTAATATCTTCATCGTGAGATCTTTTCTTCTTATTAGTTTCTATTTCATTATCTAAAATATTATTTTGATTTATCAATTCTAATGATAAAGATTTTGGAGATGAAATTGAAGATAATGAATTTGATGATGCTGCTGATAATGAACAAGATAAAGGATTTTTGAAAATTTTTGATTTGTCACCGGTATCATTACCACTAATATTATTATTTGTTTTCAATGATTTACTCTTTTCAACAATTGGCTGAACTTCGTCCCTTAAATTTTTCAAATTTGAAACCAATCTGATAACTTCTAGTTTCAAATAATAATTTTCTTCATTAATTTTTAAAATTTCTTGTTTAATGGGGTTATTAACAATTGAAGAGTCAATTTCAATCATTTTACTGTTTGATAAATGATTTGATTGTTTTGAATTAATTAGGTTTTTACTATTTTTGAACTTTGTTGGTTTAGTTTTCAGATCATTATGAATCATATTTGTTGTAGTTTTATTTGATATCGACGTCAAAGTTGAGTTTGAAGATGAATTTGAAATTGACATTGGTATTGGCAATAGTTTAATTTGTTTAATTTGTTTGGATGGTAAATTTTTTTGAAGTTTTTGGGAATCACCCTTTAATAAATGATTATTTGGAATTAAAGGAGGTGAAACTGAACCAATTGGAGAAGGTGTTGACTTTGATTTATCGGGTGACGCAGGTATTGAGATTGGAGATGTAGAATTTGAACTATTTAGATTTAAGCTTGTCGTTAAATTGACATTATTTAAATTTGATTGTGGTAGATGATTTGGAGATAAAGACCCCGGAGTTGAAGATGGGGTTGGAATGGAGGAATTTGATTTTGGATCTGAGTGTATATTTGATTTTGGCATGATTTTAATATTTGAAACTGAAGGTGATGCATGAACAGGTTTTTTTTGTAAATTACGATTAATAGTAAACTCTGATTTTTTAAGTTTCTTTTTATTGTTATTGTTATGGTTATTAAAATCATTGGTGTGATTGGAGTGGTTGGTGCTAGTAGTGGTATTGGCGGTATTATGATCATTATTATTGTGGCAACAAGAATTTGAAATTGAAGACGGTTTTCTTCCTGGTTTTGGTCTTGGAGGCAACACCCATTTTTTACTTGTTGTTATTCTGATCGGCTGTGAGTTTGAATTATTAGCTGAAAAATCTGTTGGTGAATTATTATCGGAATTCAAGTGGAAATCTAAAGATTTTGGAGATTGAATCGAAGATTTTATTGATAAAGGCTTCTCTATTTTTTTATATTTTAGATCAATAGTTGGATTGGATCTATGTACACTTACTTTTGTACCTTGAGATTTGATATTTGGATTAGAATCCTCAACAGCAGCTGCAATAGTGATAAAAATCAGTTAGTAAAAAAAACGTTTAAATTGGACGGAAATGAAATGAAATTATATCCATTTGCACAAGCAATACATACACATTATTAATTAGTAAAAAGCAAAGATTTTAAATACAAAAATTAAACTTGGAAAGAGTGCACTTATAAATATCTATGAAAATGTGAAAAAATAAAGCTTTTTTGGAATTTCTTAAATGAATCTATAATTATGGATGATAGTTAATAAATAAATGAATAAATAAATAAATAAATGAATAAATCTATGAGTCTAAATGGAATTTATTTGTTGCATTGAATAATAAATCTGGACGTAAATATGAAATGAATAAATAGAGTAATAAGGTAATGGAATACGAATCAATATAATAAAAGACTAAGATAAGTAAAACCAGCGATTTAATTTAATAATATATAAGATGAGAATGAGAATGAGAATAAGAATGAGAATGAATTGAAAGATTTGAGTAGAATATGAAATAATCTGGGTATAAGATATCGTTAAGGAGTTTAGACTATTATATATTGAATAACTGAATAACTGAATAACAATCTAGTAAACAATTGTAACACTATATAGAGAGTACAGTAGGGGAATAAGTAACTGATGAGATCAATAAGTAATTTTAATATGTTAACAAGAAAACAACTAAAACAAATAAAACAAATAAAACACTCAATGTGTTAATAAAAGTGTAGACGTACGTGAAAACGGTACAATAAAACTCAGATTTACAATTTGATCGACCTCTCTAGAAAAAAAAATTCAAATAAAAATTAATTTAATGTAAATTGATACCTAAATGACCGCATATATGCCAATACACTATAGTTTACTATGGTCTAATATGCTATTCTGTCTACATCTCTACACCATTTACTGCCTAATCGTTCGTTACCGGGTGGAAGCTTTTTATTCATTACTTAGGAAAGCCGGGACTTTTCGGCTTCACGGACACGGACTATGGTTTAAAAAAATATTCCCGCGTTCATTTTGGCTCGGAAACCTTGTAAGTTTGTGTGCCGCTCGGGACGATTTGATTGAAATTACAACCTTGATTCACTGATGCCTTTAAAGTGTATAAAAGTGTTTATATATGGGTATGTGTAGGGCGAGGGCAAAATTAAGCTGATAGTGCGGTGGCGTACCAGGCGGTATGCTGAATGTCTAAGTTCACCAAGTTCAGCACGTTCACGAGGTCACGTCTTCACGAAGTCACGTCTTCACGAAGTCACGATCCTCAACAGGATTCGATGTTCGTCTAGTTACTTCATAAAATCAAACAAACTCATTCCACCTCCTTGATTGGCTTCATCCTGCCTCTTCTTCTCTAATAACCCGCTTAATTCACTCTTCTTCCTCTTGTTCTTCTTACGACCCTGTGTCTTTTTGAGCTGTTTGTTGATATCATCGTTATCAGTATTGTGGCCATTCTCTAACTTACGCTTCTTATTCCTAATTTCTTCAATATTCAGTGCATTGCCCCGAATTTTATCTTTCGCATCTTTAATAATCTGGTCATTAATTCTTTCGTCTTTATTAGAATCCCTTTTAACCAAACTATCTAGAAATCTCATCTTGGTAGAACATAGTAAACATTCATATTCAACCCATCTGTCTGCACCTTCCTTCTTTTTGTTTGGTTTAGGCTTCTCATATTTAATCCTGATTCGTAAATTAATAGCTGGAATTAAAACATTTCTACAAGAATAACACCAGTTTAAATTAAACTCTTCTCCGTTTTTAGTGTCAATTATAATTTTGTTCTTTTTACCGTCTCGCTTATTGAAAATCTCGACATTCTTGTCCAAGGAGTTTGGTAGCTCGATTCTGTTCTCATTACAGTCATCTAAAAACTTGCCAATCAGTTTGGATGCAAGTTGTTGCTTAAACTTTTCTTTAAAATTGGGTATCGTTGAATGTATTAAATTGTATTGATATATTAATGTTTTCTTTGCTAAATCATCTCCGGAGTTCATATTATTATAGGATTTCAATTACTTGATTCATTTAAGAACAATTTAGTCATGTGAAGTAAACGAAATTTACGTTTCACATATAGTAAGCGAAATATTTTTTTTTACCTATAAAAAAAATATAAATTTTTATCTTCTATGGCCTCCCTACACTTTAAACATTTTAATTTTCAATCCATTTATACCAGCACTATTACTGACATTGCCATTCTCAAATTTAACAGATTCTTCATTTTGATCTTTAATTCCAAATATTTTGGGTATATTGGATTCAATATATTCGCAAAATTTATCACAATCACTTAAAATCTGATAATCAATATAATTCTTCCAAACTGAGTTACTTATTGGCTCTTTATTAATTAGAACAACTTTACCATTCACATCTTGGTGTATTTTTTTGCTTAATCTTCTAACTAAACTTTTCACACCTGTAACTTTTAAACTTGTACCAAAAATTAATAATAAATTGGGTTTTTTTTGTAAATCCTTATTTAATCCTTTCGCAAAAATCTCCGCATATGGATGATTTTCACCATATAAAACAATGTTTGGTCTAATTATACCAATATTTGATTCGCAACATCTCTTGCCTAACTTAATCCTTTCTTGATATTTATTAATACATGATGGGCATTCAATTAAGATATCTTCTTCTTCTTCTTCTTCTTCTTCTTCTTCCTCTAAATCCATTTCATTGATTTCTTGTTCTTCCTCTTCTGCGTCATTTCTAACCACTTTTGGTAAACCATTTTTATTATAAATTTCTTCCCACGAAAAATTCTTCATACATAAACTACAACATAACTGGTGTAAATCTCCATGTAACTGAACAACATCTAATCTATTCCATGACTCATTACTAAATTTTGTAATGAGTCCACATTCCCTTTCTAATCCATCAATATTTTGTGTATAACATTTAATCAATTTGCCTTTATTTTTTAATTTCTTAATAAATTCATGTGTCCTTGTTGGTTTGGCCAATTTAACTTTTTCATAAAATTCTTGTATAAATTGATTAAAAATTTGAATTGTGTTAATGGATTTATAAACTGAAATATCGAACATTTCTTTACCTTTCATAGTTTTTGTTACATCCTTATTATATAAACCAGTTTTTGATCTAAAGTCTGGTATTCCTGCATTACAACTTATACCTGCCCCAGTTAGAACAATTATTTTCCTTGATTTGGAAATGGATTCAATTACTAATTTTTTTAATGCTTCAATATTATCCAAATCATTAATTGTTAAGTATTTAATATTATTAATATCTTCTTTTATTAACTTTTTATCAAAAATTTCAATTTTAATTTCAGAAAACTTTGGTAAATTACTTTGTATGTTTTTTTTAATAATCAAAGTTAACTTTGCTTTCTTATCAGTTTTATCAATTTCATCCATTTTGTCAATTTTGTCAATTTTATCAATTTTACCAATTTTATCATTTTTATTGGCTTTATTGACTTTATTAACTTTGTTAGCTTTATTGACTTTTCTAACTTTATTAACTCTACTAACTTTATTTATTTTATTCATCTTATTAACTTCAGTCATCTCATTCTTCACTGTTTTATTTGATTTTATATTTAATTTATTTGTTGATTTATTTAGTGGCTTAATAACTTTTTTGATGTCCTTTATTTTTTTGATCTCTTTTATCTCTGTAATGATTATTTTTTCCTTCGCAATTCTATGAGGTTGTAATCTTGTATGTCCAACTGTAAGTTCACTCATCACAAAATAATTTCATAGATATGCTTATAAATATAATAAAACAAGAGAAAAAAAAATGGTATATTTAATTAATTTAAAAAAATCATTATCTGAAAATTTGTCCATTCAAAAATGACATATCTAACAGTATTTACATTTTCCTTAATTTGGAAGATGTGTTTATATCAACAATACATTTGGTGCAAGGATGTCTATAATTGGCTGTGTAAAGAAATATTTAAATTTTTTTCCGAACATACGGCCCTGTAATAAGAGTTTCTAAATCCGTAGATCGCTACTAGTTCATCGGTTATACGATTTGCTCTTGAAATGTTTTATACTCGGTTAGGTTTCAAGAAGCTTAAATATTATTTTTGACGAATGTAAATAATTACTAAGTGATGCAAATTCCTGTTAATTGTCAATTTATCATATGACTTGTGTCTGGTGGGTGGGATATTTAATGACGTAATCACCTGGGAATATTAGGCCCACTTTATCCAATTTAAAACGATAAAATCGTAGAACACAATAAGATATCGGTTTCTTAGCTCTTGGCTATTGTCTATTTTTAACATGGTACGAAGCATATTAATGCCTCAATTTATATTGATATAATAGGTCTCACTTTATGCATTACCAGTTATGTGCTGCTAATTTTAGAATTTGTAACGTCCTATTTGTATTATTATGTTTAATCTCAAAAACTTTTATTTTAGAAGTGTATTTGAACAGTATAAAATACCATAGTTTTCTACTTTCTGAACATATTTTCAAGTAATTTTTATTTTTTCATTGGATTCACATTACTCAATTCACACTACTTAATCACATTACTTACTTCAGTATCTAAAATGCTACCAATTTATTTATTATCACTTTTCGCAGGTTTGGCTTTTGCTGATTTTACTTTATACGTCAAGTCCTCAAATACTGATGTTAATAATAATTATTTAGCATCGTTTCATGAAGGTGCTGGTATTAATTATCTTTTTGCTTCTCAATCAATGGAAGATAATGTTTCATATCAATATGATTCTGAATCCCAATCATTATTTTCACAAGATGATACTTTGATTCAAAGATTCTTTGTCGATGAACAGTACCATTTTGTTGAAATGACAATTGCTGGATCAACTCAAGTTACATTTGATAACGATAAATTATTATTAAATGGCTCATCCAATAATTTTTATTTGTGTAAAAATACTGGTGATACATATGATTATTCAAAGGATACCTACGGTTTAGTTTTTTATACCAATGATGCCCCAGATGGTTGTGCTTCAGTTGAGGTCTATAAAATTGATTTAGATACTGTTTCAGGTTCTTCATTTGCATTATCATCTACTTCTTTAAGTTCCACATCTCCATCTTCATCATCGTCAACTCCTTTAATTTCCACCGTTTTTACTTCGACAACTGTCAGCACTACAAGTGAATGCTCAACAACAGATTCTTTACTTTCTGAATATTCAGCAGGTGCAAACAATATCAAGCCAACCTATATTTCAGGTGCAATTGCCTTACTTGCGGCATTAATTTAATTTCATTAATTTTAATCCTTAATTTAGTATTTCTATATAATTTTTATAATAAAAATTTAATAATTTAAACTTTAATTTAAAAACATAATATTGTAGTTCATATAGAGATCTGAGATACAGTTAAATTTTCCAATCTCTCTACTTTATTGTTAACAGATCAGGCAGATCAATTAGTGATTTACAGCTTTCTACAGTTTCTATTGTTTTCTTTGTACTGTTTTATTACTTAGTATAATCCCTTATTAATACTATAAATAGCAGTTGACTAATGATTATATAATTAATACAATCTTAAGTTCAAATAAAAACAGTAATAATGTAAACCTTTAATGTTCCTAATTTGGTAATTTTTCTTCCTAATTGAAACTGCCGATTGAAATTTACGAGAATTATACTAATTTTAGAAGTTTAAGAGCTTGCGCGACACCTGTTGGATCGGGAGATCTTCCCGTTTTTCCAACTTCAGTTTTCAGTTTAATTTATCTATTTATATACACTCACTGGGATTAATATTTAAACCATTGCAATTCCTATACTATACCATTTAATTTTCAAATTATTTAAAAACTAACAGTTAGCTGTTCAATAATTTAGATATGCGTATTTCACAATCATGGAATTCTATGTTATTTTATATTACTTAAGTCAATTAAAATTAATTTTCTGACTTCAACCAAAGTATAACCTATATGTCTTATATACATATTTGTTAATCCAATATAATTTGCTATATTGGGTGATAGATTAGATTCAATGCTCTTTATGAAAATATGTTTACATTCATCAAACATTTGGGATATTAGAACAGAATATATTGTTATTCATTATTGGTTATAGATTATGATTGGTCAAATTTGGTAAGATAATAGGGATAAAAGACCTCAAGTATATCGGCTTCATTTAAAATTACATATTGATTAATAGCCGGGATAGTTGAGGTCTTTTACCCTTATTACCTCCTCAATAAAAAAATTGCTTAAGTATAAAAAAATAATTCTATATAATCTGTATATAATCTAATTTAATTGTTGTTCTAAATTTTGAAATCTTTCATGCTATTTATGTAACTGGCTGGGTTTCATATTTTCAAAATCATTTGATTGGCTTGCCAGAATTTTTTGATTCTAAAATAAAAATGGTGCAATTATTGAGATTGCATTAACTCTTTGTTTACCCTGTAAAAAACGCTGAAATCTATTACACCTATACTATGTGCTTTAGATTCAATTTTAAAGTAAATCTGCTGTCTTATCTCAAATAAGAAATACAATTATTTGAAAAAACAGTTAATACTTTGAATTTTTTGGTGAATTTGAAAGTCGTAATAATTAGCCTAATTAAGATAAAGTAATGAAACAGAAATAGGCTTGTCTATTTCTGTGTATTACTATTTAGTATTAGTTTTAAATTAATGAATCTACCATAGCTGTCTTCTTAAATATTTGACCATTACAATCTAGTATCAACCTTAAAATTAACAATGCAGCTAAAACAAATTTTGATTCAATAAATTTTAACTCTCCTAGTGTTTAAAAAAAATGAAAAGTAAAAAAGCATAATAGGTGCTGGTATGTATTATCAATTTAATTCCTTTAAAGAATATTTTTATTGAAATACTTGATAAAGTCTTCATACACAGAACTCCAATTTGCAAATCAAAATCCATGGTTATAGATTGGCTAGACTAAATGAGAAAACCCAATTTCATACAACTCTGTGTGAGAGAAATAATTAATTATAATATTAAGTAATTCACATGCAGGGTACATATCCTTCATATAAATGACAAACACATTTATCTGATGATCAAATAAACAAAATATAAATTCCCTCTCATTTCTCAAACTGAACCTATTGAACTGACTAGAATGCTATAATTTACATATCTAATGAAGAAATAACGAGGGAACACGGTTCATGGTACGATCTAGTAAAAAATTGCTCATTTTCAGTTAAGGTGTTTTATAAACCATATGAACATCTGATGTCATGTAAAAGAGATTGGATTCCAAATAAACAAATGAAAAACAAGGCTGTTATTGGATGCTTTTACTCCCAGTAAGTACTTGAGGTTTTCCAATTCAATTATAAAGAAATTTTGGTATTCATGAGATATAAAAAAATGATAAATGTGATCTCAGTTGGGAACTGGCCAGTAATGAGAGTTTAACAAAACTAAGTGGGAGCTCCCTTAGTTAATTTGTGGATCATAAATAAAATTAATGCCTCATTATGTATAGTGACTCCACTACTACTACCAACATTAATAATAATAGTAATATATATTATCATTAACTACACTCTCTAACATGACATAACCAGTTTTTTAAAAACTTAAACTCTTTAAATTATTTTAGTGCTATTTTTAGTTTAAAATAATTTATTGAAAGTTTCCAATATTTCGCAAATTTTTATTATTAAGCAACGGCTTTTTTATTAAAATCTTGCAAAACTTTAATTCTAATAACCAATTATTGTTGCTCTTGGCAATATTTTCTTCTTGGTGAAGAAATTATAATTTTGAGATCATGCTACTTTATTAAAGAAATGATTATTAGTTTGTACCGGTAGTCCATTTTTTTGGTGCATACAAGCTATTATTGAGTTTAAGCGTATTATTCATTTTAAGTTTATAATAAGAACACATCAAAATATTTGAGATCATTATATTCCAATCCAAAAATCTAAAAGTTGGTTACTACCATTACAATGGTGAACATGAGAAAAAGGAATTGGGTGTTTTATAATAATAAGGAATTATGTTCATATTAACAAATACTTTAATGGAATTTTTTAATCAAAACATGCTGGAATTTAATTAATGATGGTGTTAATTTATTAATTGTTTTAGTTTTTTTTTTATCTCATATACTTCATTATATTTACTTGGAAGTATAGTTGAAAGATCAACGATAGAAAAAATTTTGAACACGATTGTAAATCACAAATAATTAAAATCAAAATATAATTTTTCTAGTAAGTGATTCAAGCGTTTTTATACACCATAATTGGCAACTGAACTAACAAGGGATAATTTTTTTTGAGCTCTTAAAAACACTGCATATATATGAAAACATCATTAGCATTTTAAGCAAATTCAAAGGAAAAAAATGATAAATTATCTGTAAGGTGCAAAGTTAAATTACTTTGAAAACGGTTACAATTGTTGATTTTAGGTTCCAGAAAATTTTGAAATAGTTATTTACCCTTAAAATTTTGTCACCTTCAATTTTCTGCACTCGAAATGAATATGCACGATTGTTATCCATTCAAATAATTAACTATCATGCAACTAGTAGCAGAGTCAAATAGAATACCAACTTTTCGTTTATATTGAGAGTTCAAACCAATTAATTTATGACTTTTACTATAAGAACAATTATTAAGAAGATCATTTATCATGAAATTCTAAAAAGATATGTTTCAAAAAATGTTATTAAAAATACAGATTTTTTGTGTTGATAAAAGTTTAATTCCATATAAGAGAGGTTCGGTTTTTTTGAACAGTTTTAGGTGATCAGTTATTCAAATAATTAATTTTATTCTTTTCTGTTTATTTTATTTTATTGTCAGTCGTTTACCCCCCTTTTAATTAATTTATTTTACTAATGCTGAGATAGTGATAACTGTACTTTAAATTGTTCTAAACTCAAATATTGCTTACTTGTAATATTCATATAAATACATCTGTTTAGAAGATGTTTTGAATTTATACTTAATTTTCTATACTTATTAATAAATTGATGAAACAGGATTTATAAGTTTTAACAAGTGTATGGGCTATTTCAAAATAAGCACAAATTTTTAGCTAATAATAATCAAGCCTAAATTTTCAAATTCGGTTTATTGATGATCACTTTAACAAATTGTTTCTTTTGCAATGTTTTTAATAGGTAACTTGTTTCTTTTATTATTTTCATAAATTTAATAGATAACATTTTTGGATTCTCTGAAACTTTAGTATCTTTACAGTGTTGACCATTTTACAAAATGAAATCTATTTTTAGAGCATTCATTAATTCACAACTACAGTTGTAATATAAATAAACTAAAGAAGGGTTCTAAATGTGCCAAATAAATTAATTATTAGTAGACGGTAATGACGTTGGCTGATTTTAATGTTTCTTTTTAGGTTGATTATAATAGTTTGTTTGTACCTCCCAATAATATTTAAATTATTAATATGATAATTTACTAATAAATATTTATTGGTTAGTATCATGACCATGTGTACCCGGTTTATGTGTGGATGAAAGTCTTGTTTAATTTATAAATCATCACAGTGAGACTAAAGTGATAATTAATTGATGTATAGTAAGTACCCTGAGTGGGCAGACTCCTTAGGTGTTGATCATTGCTGTCATATTAAGCACGGCAATTAGCTATTTCATTTTCTATCATCAGAACACGTTGCTGCCGTACAACAGCCTGAAATGCTCGCTATTAACACTTTTTTCCCAGTTAGGAAACTTCGAAGCTCTGTACCACTTTCTTGCATTTTTTGAACGTCATGCGTCGCCCAGTTAATGCATTATTTGTTGACAAAAAATGCTTGCTTTGCTCGAATTACAATAATTTTATTTTATTGCTAAAATTAGATTGTACCCTTGAAAAAATTCTTAAGGGTCTATCCAATTCTATTTAAAGTTACTGTTCTGCAAATATTCTTGAAGTCCTCGATGCATAATTCTTTCTTCTTTCATCAATAACTTTTATCTACTCTCTAACTAACTTTCCAATCATTATCAAAAATGCTTTCCCAAGCTTTATTACTTTTAGCTGCTTCTTCTTTAGCAACTGCTGAGACCGTCTACTTATTCGTCAAATCTGGCTCTTCAGAAATTGATGGTAACTCTATTGGTTTCCCACATGAAGGTGCTGGTATTAACTATGGTTTCTTAGGTACTAGTGCAACAACTACCGGTTTAGAATATGATGAAGAAACTAGTTCTCTCTCTTACTCTACTGGTGGTTTAACTCAAGTTTTCTCTGTTGATCTAGGATATGTTGCTATTACTGTTACCGGTTCAACCCATAATTTCACTTTTGATGATACGACTTTATTAGTGGATGGTTCTGCTGAGGGTTTTTATGCTTGTAAGAATACTAGTGATCCATACCGTTACTCTGAAACTTCTTATGGATTAATGTATTATACTTCGGATGCTCCAAGTGATTGTTTAAGTCTTACATTGGTTAATGAACAACCATCTTCTTCTTCTGTTGCTCCAACAAGTAGTTCCAATTCAAATACTTCAATTCCAACCGATGATAGCACTACTTCCAGTGACATCCCTACTTCCAGTGATATCACTACAACCGATGACACCACTACTTCCAGCGATATCTCAACTTCCACTGGTATCTCAACTTCCACTGGTATCTCTACATTCACTGATGCTGCTAATGGTAGATATATTCCTGGTGCTGCAGTTGTTTTGGGTTTATTAGCTGCGTTAGTGTAATTTCATAGTATTTTGTTTTATTTTTAGAAATTACTTTTTTATACCGTTCGCCTCTTCTGATGTATTTTAAAAGCATTATTGGTTTTATAATTTCTTGCTTAATTTTATCTTTTAATATTTTAATATCTGTTAAAAAAAAATTCCCTTAAAAAGAAACTAAACAAATTCAAATTAGGCCAAATTAAAAAAATATTCCGATACCGGGAGTCGAACCCGGGTCTGCCCGGTGAAAGCGGACCATGATAGCCGTTACACTATATCGGATGTGGTTATATATAAATATGTACTGTTAACCTAATCAATATCTTTTTTACTTATATTTTGTGCCTTTAATTTACGTAATATAAGAGTTTTCTTAAAATATTTAGTAATCCAGTGAAAATTAGAAATAATTTTGTAAAGATATAGCAATTAGAAATTGTTGGAACCTGTGAAAATTATGTCATTAATTTATCAATTCACAGGTTACTGAGATAATATAATTTTAAGCCATATCATTGTTATCAGAGGACGGGTTAGCTTCCTGGATATCTCCTACCTTAAGCACGGTTGTATGTAAGCCAGTACAGGTATACTTGCCACGTGACATCCCCTCTAGCCTCGTTAGAGGTCTTAAACGGTTAACAAAATAGCAGTACTTACCGTTGTTGGTATTAGCTAATTAAAATGAAGTGTGGCTAAAGTCTTATGAACTAATTACTATGTAGTATTATTTTTAAATAATGAATCCTCAATTAAAAGAAACTAAAAATAAGATATATAAAATATACAAAATAAAGTGGGAAGTGGTCTATCTGAAAATTATGTTAAATTTTGAAAAGTATGATAATAGCAAATGTTGAATAGTTGAAGTCTAGAATTAATGGATAAGTAAGTCTAGATTAAATTAATAGGTAATGATAAGCGAGATGATAGCTTATCAAGATAATGTATTAGATAGCTTAGCAAGATAGCTTATCAAGATAAGAGATTATTAATAAAGGTAAAACAACCGATCATATTGATGAAAGGTCTGTACTGATGAATAATAATTTTATAATTAGAATAACATAAATAGAACAGAATTTCTATTTATTTAATTTATAACTTAAATAGTTTTTATAAAATTATCAATTAAAATACAAGATAGTTGAATACCTAATTTAGTATAAATCATATTAAATAACTTCTAATTAAAACAGTCTATTCTTATAGACAGTCAATTTTCACAATAACTATAAATCTATTTGTGACGGCAATGATAAACAGCAAAGATAAGCTAATTGATAACAATATATAAGCTCATTTGTAGTGACGACGATAGAATGCAGTTACTACGTCGCTAATAATTAAATTAATATCTTTGATAACAACTGTAATCAATATGATGTAATAATATTAAGTTCCTGTAATTATTTATGCCATAGAACAAAATTTGTGTCATAATATGTCTATTAACTCATGATATATATTTTATGTTCTGACAATTGTTAGTTTAATATGCACATACCTTTAAAGTAAACTCGGATAAATAATGTCCGACAAGTACACATAGTTAATGACGATTAATTCGTTAAAAGAAATATGGACATTTAATTGGATATTAAATTATTATAAAATGGACGAAGATAATTTCATTTAACCGTGTATATAAGCTATGCTATTCCCACTTTTATTTCTTTCTTATTTACAACCTTTTACTTCTGTCCTTTCGGGGAAATCTTTTATATAAAAATATATATCAATATATTATATTTGTTATTATCTATTATCTATTCTTTCTGAGTTAAATCCATCGGTTACATTACATACCACCAATATTAAGTATTTTTCTTATCTATTTACAGAACCACACCTGTAACCGATCATCCTGTGAGATTAACTTACTCCTCATACTTATTTATTTAGGTCTTGAGAATTAAAAATAGTCTCTCACCTACTGAATGAGATATGGGATTTGATGATAATCCTAATTGGATTTCCAAAATTGTTATTTTGTTTGTTTTAAAACTTTTGCCTTTGCATATTATATTGATTTTTTTAATTACTTTTATAAGATTTGTAGTAAGGATCTATTTCGCTTTATTTACGTTAATTGAAACAAATTATTCGCCTCTATTGACTAATACAGCACATTAATATTTATTTTCATTAATATGTTTAGACTTACAAAATTATTAATCCTTAATAGGGCCACCACCAGGTGCAACTTTAAATGATAAAATATCATTCTTACCAATATCGATGACATCATCCGGTGATACTCTTCTACCACCGACACCTTCAATAACAGCGATTGTAACTTCACCCATAATTGATCTCGCCACAGATCCAACTTTAGTACCCTTTTTAAATAACATGCAATCTCTGAAAACATTATTACCACTGTTACCTGTAAAAGTTTGAATATTTCTAACAGTAAAAACAGGAATTAAATCTAGAACATTTGCAGCCTCTTGTAAAACTTGAACAACACCAGTAGAACCAAATCTATATAAAACTAAATCTCTAATGTCTTCAATTTTTTCCTTTAGTTTCTCATCCATCTCTTTCAATCCACTTTCAGGTCCAAGGTCATCAATTGTGTCAACAAATTCTGTACCTTCCTCATACTTAATATAATTTTGTTTTGCAAGCTTTCTTAAAAAAACTTCTGTTATTGCACTTGTAACAACAGCTTTTGTAACTGGATTTTTAAGTAAAATCTTGGAAACATTCTTATCAGCATCAGGATGATCTATTTTATTTAATGCTAAGACTGTTGGAAATTTGACACTCATAAATGCCTGAACAACAGTTGTAATCCATTCATTATCCCATTCTTCAAGTGGCGGTAAATTATCAATTGAATCAATAGCTTTCGCAATTAAATTTGCATTTGCACCATAACCACCAAATTGTGCTCTTAGAGTTTCAATAATTGTCGATTTAGTTGCGGTATGTCTTCTCACAATTGATCCCCATCTTTTTTGTAAATTACCTTCAATCCATAATCTAATCTCATCTTGTAACCACTCAATATCTTTTAAAGGATCATACCCCCTAGTCGCTTTACCTTCTGCATTAGTTGTACCGGAAACATCAACAACATGAATTAAAGCATCCGCTTGCCTTAAATCATCCAAAAATTTATTACCTAAACCTAATCCTTGAGACGCACCAGGAATTAGCCCGGCAACATCTAATAATTCAATTGGAACATGTCTTTTACCGTTCTCACACCAACCATAATTTGGCTTACACAATTCTTGTTTATTAAATCTACTACATGCACATTCAATTTGTAAATACCCTGTAGCTCTGTTTGGTTCGATAGTTGTAAAAGGAAATGATCCAATTTTTGCATTTGCATCAGTTAGAGAATTTAATGTGGTCGATTTACCACTAGAAGGTTTACCAACAATACCAATTAAAGGATCTCTAGGCATTTCTTATATCGATTTAAAGCCATGTAAATCATTGGAGTTAAGAGAATAAGTCTTGAAAAAAAGATTCTGAAAAATCTCAAATATAAAAAAACATATTCGTTACATCTTTGCACCACTATGATTATTATTTATTGGGGCAAAGATAATACTCATTTCTTTTTCACTTATTTTATGTACACTGATAGCAAATTCAAATTATTCGATCTTTCTTTTTTGTTTAACAAAAATGGCACATGAATTAATATTTGAAGACTTTGAGAAAATAAATATTGAAGAAAAAATTAAAAGACTATCATCTTTAAAACTCAGTGTTATTTCAAACGATAAATATAAAAGTCAATTAAAAACAGATATTCTGCATGTCACACATTGCCTAGTTAATTCTTCAAATAAACTCATATTAGAGAATTCTGCTACAATATTACAGGAATTTTGTAGCTTGAAGAGTAATCATGAGTCAATATGCAAAAATAACGTTATATCTACTTTAGTCAGCAGTACTGTTAGACGACCTGACATTTTACTTAAGATTAATGTTCGTACAATAGTCGATTATTTAACTTTAAATCACATACATTCAATTCATCTGGAGAAATTGGAAGATGGCATAAGTTTTGCAGAGTTATTGGTAAAAAGTTTAACGAACAATAAAGCATCATCGTTATTAGTTAACGATATCTGTCAATTGATTCCTTTTATTAAACCTATGAATTTGATGAAAAGGTTTTATTCTGGAATAATGAAAAGGATATCAATCGTTATATCCCCTTTATTTCAAATTGTTTTAGCTCAAAATACGTCACCATGGGATATGTCATTATACGAAAATTGTCAAAGTGCAAAATTTATTCCACAACCACCTTCTGAATTAACATTGAATACTATTTCAACAGATTTATGTCCCCTTTTATATTCGCTAGCTCATATTATAGAATCTTTACATCTATTGGATATTAAATCAATTAAATTCCCTCAATCGTTATATTTTACTTTAACATCATTTTTGAAATGTTATCATTTAAATGTTTTGTTAGCGACAACAAATGTGTTTGTGGTCTACACTCAATTTTATTCCAGTGATAACGAAAAAATAACTTTATATGATAAGATTTTAACTGCATTGCTAACTTTAGTTCAAAGAACAGAAAATTCTAAAAGCTTACAGTCGTTATTGTTATCCAAGTTTTTAATCCCAAAAAAAATGGCTCCTTTGCGTCTTTTATCCATTGTTATCAAAGAATATCCACAATGTGTTAAACTACTAATTAGTGTCAATTTTGTTGATATAATTGCGTCTATAATCATTAAAAATTATTCACCGGATCAAAAATTTTTAAATGAAAATTCGCTTTCTAAAATATCAAATGCGTTACTAGTTCTAAGTTATATTGGTGCGGTAGAAGATGACAACCGTGACCTTATTATAGAATATAATCTAGCACCTGTGATTAGAGATTCATTAGAAAGGCATGATCAAATTTTAAAAGCAATGCCCGACAGACCAAATTGTGATCAATTGAAAATTCTTAATTTATCAAATCAAATCACTGTTTCATCGTGTTTATTGTTAAGATCACTCTCAAGATCTGCAAATTTATTAAGAACCTTTTTAACTGATTTTATGTTTGTTGATGTTTTACTGGATATTTTAAAAACCTCCAACAATTATTTAGAAAATTTAGAAACAAGTCTTAATCAACGAGAAGTTGAACTAAAAGCATTAATTTTAGGTATCATTTCTAATTTAGTTGTTGAATTTTCTTCTATTAGACAACAAATTGAAAGACAAGATCTTTTTGATTTATTACAAAAATTTATAGTATATTCCAAGTACGACATATTAAAAATCAATTCACTTTTGGTAATCAGAAATTCATTATTTTGTGAAGCGGCATCTTTTAAGCTCAAATTTATGAGCACTTTGTCTTTAGAGAAAATTTTTGAGCTGTGTGATTATCCAAATCCTAAAGTTCAACTTCAATGTTTTAATATTTTAAGAAACATTTTAACTACCACCATGGATGAATCAGAGAAAATTTACCATGCTTATAATAATTCAAAGGCGAGATTAATGTCTGGTGATTTTGATTTTCTTGAATTTCTAAGGAGGCACTTAGAAACAACAGATGACCCATTAATTAATGTAGCAATATGCTATGTGGTAGTGCATTTTGCATCTTCTACTTTGGAAAACAAAGTTTTATTAATGAGAAATCATAGATTACTACAAAAGTTATTACAAATGCTCAAAATGAAAGTCAATGAAAACTTGGGTCAAAGCGAAGCAGAAAAACAGTGGAATATCAAAACAAGTATCTCTTGGATTATCACAAATTTGACATGGAGAGAAGAAACATTTACGGATAGTGAGTTAGATACCGAAGATCAGGAATCAAATAGAATTGAAAATAATACTGATCAGGCTATGGAAATGGATAGAATTACATCTTCATATCATATCAACTATCTCAAGACCAAGGATAGAGCATTTAGTTTAATTGAAATGGGATTTTACGATGCTCTTAAAAATTTGAGTGCGGGTTCTAGTAGCGTTGATTTTAAGGAAAGAGCAAGAAATGCCATTTTTCAACTGATGTTTCATGATATTTCAAGCAACTAAATAGAATTATTATATAAACACGTGTTTCAAAATAACGATCCTTTAAAGTGACTCAATCCTATTAAGTTTTTCAATTATAGAGAGCACATTTTTATATTTGCATTCTAATATAAACATAGGAGATCTCTATTTTTTTAGAGTAGAAATTCACATTGGGCGTAGTTGTGAACCTATACTAAAGTATTTAGTTAATCGAAGATACCCATTTTGCCAATCTGAACCTGTTTCGCAGCTAACCTTTGATTTCCTAAAATGGAAACTCTCGCGCATCATGAATTTACAAAGTTAGAGAATTTAATCTTAGCTGTGCAAAATTTCCCGTATGTCCTATATCAAACCTTTACAGTTTGTTATGCAGAAAATCACAAAACAATAGATACATTTAATTTATCATATTTACTACCGCTCACCAAGTATACTCTTAACCGATTATTTTACCTTAAAAAGTACAGCTTATTGCCAAATATGGAATACAAAGAAATGTTTGGATATGCAGGCTAATTAATTGAAGTTTTATCTTAAGCTGCATGAAAAATATAAACCAACGGAACTTATCGAATACTATGTTACATGTAAGTCAGAATGATTTTTGAAACATCATAAATTTTGATTATTTTAAGTTAAAGGAAGGTTTTATTATTATTCAGGAATATATGTTATATGTATCAAATTATTATGTTCCAGTTACAGATTTCAAATCTGGTTAACTGAAAATATCTCGATATTCTTTAATTTAAAACATTGAATTTCTATTTGAATATGAAACATACTTTACCTATTTATTTATAATATAAGCCTTATCTTGTTTTCTCTTCTTAAATTTCATGTTTGTCAAGGTATTTTCCTTAGGTATATTTATGTTGTTAAAAAGCCTTATAATGAACTTTATTTTATTATTTTTGTCATCACTGCTTGCAATTATTAGAGCTGATGATATTCCAATTGCGTCCAGGTATATTACTACCAGCTTTCTTGCATGTAATCCACGCTGCGAATGGATAACTAAATATGGTTATCAGTATGTTTCGTTGAAAACAATGAATACTGTAATCACTGATTCAACTACCACTTATACGACAACTACAGCAGCAGAAAGAACTACAAATATTATTGTTTCGTATACTCCAGTTTTGGTTACTGAATCCAGACAGTTATCATGGGCAGAATTCTCTACCACTGCAGTTGTTATAAATGGAGTTACCCAGGTGGTTTTTACTTATTGCTCTGTCTCGGATGAATTACGCTACACCCAAACCACTTCTACTATTTTAACTTCAACTGAATATTCAACAGCAACATGTGGTCAAATTGGAACTCTTCCAACTTCTTTAACTTTGACGTCAACTTACATCGGTAACAACAATGAACCGGAAGAAAGTGTTTATACATCTGTTTTTAGTTTTGTTACTACAAAATTTTGCCCCGTTTCATCTACTTCCGCCTCATCTTCAACACCATCCTCAACTTCATCCTTAAGCTCATCTTCAACACCATCCTCAACTTCATCCTTAAGCTCATCTTCAACACCATCCTCAACTTCATCCTTAAGCTCATCTTCAACACCATCCTCAACTTCATCCTCATCCTCATCCTCATCCTCATCCTCATCCTCATCCTCATCCTCATCCTCATCCTCATCCTCATCCTCATCCTCATCCTCATCTTCAACACCATCCTCATCCTCATCCTCATCCTCATACTTAACTTCATCTTCAACAACGACCCTAGCAACATCATCAGAAAGATCATCATTCACACCTTCAATAAATCTCTCAATAAATCCTTCAATATCTTTATCACCACCAGTTAAACCAAATACATCAAATTCTACTTTGAATTGTGGAAACCAATACTATACTACATTGAGGTCTGTCTTATCGTCCAATACTACTAGCCTCAATGGATCTTTTAGCGTGCATATGACGACTACCACTTATAGTATTTTGACTACTTATGTTTGCTCAGTTTCATTTCCCTCACCACTATCCTCAACTCCATCCTCAACAACATCTTCAACATCTTCAACATATTCAACATATTTAACATCATCATTACCGCCATCATTTATACAATCGTCAATACCATCAGTTAACCCAACTGTGTCAATTAGTACTCTACATCCTGGAAAAAACCACTATACTACATTAATATATGTCGTACCATGCACTACTACAGGTACAGATGGATCTATTACAACAACTTCGACTTATACCACATTGACTAGTGTTTGTCCTGGCGTATTTTCGACTTCTTCATTGGGATGCGGATCTTATTGTTCACCAGATACAGCAAAAAACTCAGTTCAAATTTCATTATCCACACAAACTCTTTTAAACAGTGGTTGTACATCCAGCACTACTAGCAATATAGGAATTTCTTCTTCACATGAGACTACTATAGCATCGTTGTCCACATTTTCCACTATTTCTGCTTATGGTGCTGAGAAATGCAAAGATTGTGGAATTTCCACATATTCACCTCTTATATCTACCACGATCCTTAAGATGAGTACAACAATCACTCTAAATTCACAAACTTCACTCATGTTCTCAGAGTATGAAGGATCCGCTGTTCGAAACGATTTAGGTTTAGTTAGTTATTTCTTTCCGTTTGTTTTATTCTTTATATGAAAAGCTTATTTCTCTGAAATTTTTAATTTTTATATAGTCTATTCTTCTAATTTACATTTTCCGTTTATGTCGTTTCTTTACTAAATTTCCGATTATAGAAACTATCTATTATCCTTTAAGTACCAAATTTTCGATCCCAAATAGAACAGCTTATTAGATTCAAAACATTAAACGAAAAGCAACGAGTAATTGTAATACTTACAAAATAGATAATGGGTTCAAAAGTTATTGCACGTGGAGCACGATACCACTTAAAGATAAATACAGTATATTAAAATAGTTGCAAGAATGGCCATTTAAATAGTAATCAGGATACTTTCCTATTATCTAACGAGTGGAAAAAAGATTAGGATAAAATGAAATATTATCAATGCAATCTTCCTGTATTAATTGACCACCATTTGCATCCTAAGATGTTTTAATATTTTTCTGTGTTACTGTTTTTTGTGGTGTTTCATTATAAAATACTTTCCTACGACATTTTTTTTTTTAAACGATGAACATCAGCAATGTAAGCCTATCAACTTTTAACAATAGTAAAATTATGTTTGTCATTTATAAACTCAAAATTTAGGATATTCATTAGTGCCAATTTTAAAAGGCTCTCAAGTGGTTGTCCAACATTCTTCCAGAAAAGCAAAAGAGTAACCGAAACGAGACAGACACAAGAAATTGCTTAATCATTTAACATATTCATTATTTATAAAACTAAATTACACAAATGAATCGCTCTCTATTTCCATTATATATTCCCCGTCGTCACTAGAGTCTGCACCCCTACGTAAATCCTCTACAATTAAATCTAAATCCCTTTTCTTGTCTTCACCTATGAATCTTAAAGTTTTTGAAGGTTTGTTTATTGGAGTTTGAATAATAGAATTTCTATTATAACCTTCCGTTCCTTTAGCCTTATTGTTACCTCCCGGACTTGTATTTAAACTATAACTATTAGTTAGAGCCGAGTTTTGTAAAAACTTTTCATCAAGAGTATGGAGATTTAAACTTAATGCCTTTTCTAAAAGATCAGAAGCAATTGGATCATTTGATTGAATTGATAATGCAATATGTAAAGAATCAATTGCCTTCGAAACTTTACCCAATTTTAAATATATCAAACCCAAAGTTGAATATATATTTGCGTCTTTTTTAGACAACTTTAGAACTTGATTGAAGTGATTAATTGCTTTGTCAAAAATGTTCAACCTTCTATAAACATGTGCCAAGTTACAATGAATTGATGACCAAGCTTTAGAACCATATTCTAAATTTTTAGCAGCAAGTAAGGCTCTTAAAAAAAATGATTCTGCTTTTGGTAATTGATTTTTATGATAGTGTAAAACACCCAATTCATTAAGAAGTAAAGGATCACTGGAACAGATTGAATAAGCAAATGTAAGATACTCATGGGCTAAAGTTAAATTATTCATTTGTAAATATTGCATTCCAAGAAACAAATTAGGTAAATGTATACCAGGAAATAATCTAGACGCCGTTGCATATGCGCTAATAGCTTGCTCGTGTTCCCCATCTGTAGCAAATGTGTGTGCAAAACCAATCCAAGCAGGTCCAAAATTCGGACTTAATAAAGAAGCTTTGGAAAAAAACAATCTTGCATCACTTGTTTGCTTAATTGCAAAATAATAAATGCCAATGGCAAGCCATGTCATATGATTATTAGGATAGTTTTCAGCCAGCTTATGAGCAATTAAAAATAGCTGATTTTTACCACCAGTTTCATAAAGACAACTTAAATAATTCGAAAGAGCAGATAAATTTAGTTCATCCTTATTGAGTATTTTTGTACAAAGATCTAAACATTGTTGAAACTTACATTGAACAAACAATAAATCTGCTTGACTTTGTAATATATCAACGTTATCCGAAAGGTTATATTCATCATTTAATCTTTGTCTGGCTTCTTCATATAAATTGATATTTTTATATTTGTTTAATCTTGTAGTGTATAACATTTTAACTAATTCATTGTTATTATCAGCGTCTTCGAAATTTAAACTGTTTAAAAGATCCCATTCTTCATCGGGAGTTAACAAATGATTAGAAATCAATTGATCGAAAGCTTCAAAACATTTAACGTCAACTAGGGCAGCTTCCTTATAGCAGTCTTTAGCCCTTTCAAAATTATTTTGTTTGGCATAAACACATCCTCGAAGATAGCACATTGAAGCTTCAAGTTTAATACCCCCGTCTGGATTCTTAATAGAGTGATCCTTTTTAAAAGGATTCACTTCACCAATTATATCCAAAGCTTCATCGTACTTCTCCAATTTTACAAGGCATAGGCCTGCTAAATATCTACAACCTACTGACTCTTCAAATTTGGCTCCTGATAATAAATTTCTCGCTATTTGATAATTACCATTTGCATAATAAACTTGAGCTAACCAAAATGCGTCATTTGGATCATTAGTTAAGGATAAAACTTTATCACCTATATAAATCGCTGTTTTATAATGATGTTGTAACAGAGCATCATGTCTCCATAATCTTAGTTTATCAGCTTGGGTTAGTGGTGTTTCTTCTTCTTGATTGTGCAAATTATCACTGGGTATAGAAGATGAAGAATCTGGCCGATTTATATCATTACCATCATCTAAAAATGATTTAGAATGTTTAATTGTTTGAGGAGATGACTGATGAATATATGAATTTGGCAAGGATAATACAGGTTTCTGTTGATTCTGTCTATTTAAAGGATTTGGGGGGGTTTGAAAATGATCTCGAGCTTTTTTATTTGTTACTAATGGTGAAAATGTAAGTGTTGAGTTGTTAGGACTGTTCGATGCCATTTCCAGATCTTCCAATTGAAATGTGTATACTATTTTTTATATACAATGTACTGATTTCAACTGTTGTTAAATTCACGTCTGTTGCCTTTTTTCTTCTAACAAAATTTCGGTGCGCGTTTCAAACGTGGCGCATTGAAAAATTTAGACAGTGGCGCATGCAATTAGTTATTCTAGTTTTGTTGTGGGTAACTTGCGATAAGGAAAAGGAAATTACACGAGGTGAAAGAAATTGAGTATTTCCATGGCAAAATTGACCAGGATTAAAACCAGTAATGTAACATAGTATTAAACGTAACTGAAAAAAGAAAATAATGTTTTATTCTACTTGTAAGCTACAAACTATTTAGCATATTATGACTCAAAAGGGTAACACTGTAGGAACAAGCGCTGTGACTCTTAATTTTTCTTGCATTTTCTGATTTTTTCTTTTTTTCTTGCCACCATAATGTACAACAGTAAAAAAACTTCTACTTTTTATACTTTTTTACTTGGAATTATTAAACACTCTTTTGTTTAGCAAATATATTATTCAAAAATGGCCAACAAAGTTATTTTACATCTCAGAGCTGAAACCAAACCTAGGGAAGCTAGAGCTGCGTTGACTCCAACCACCGTCAAACAATTATTAGATACTGGTGACTTTGAAATTTATGTTGAAGAAGCCCCACAATCTACTTTTAAAACAGAAGAATATCGTAAAGCAGGTGCTAAGATTGTTCCCTTTGAATCTTGGAAAAATGCTCCAAAGAATAGAATTATTATTGGCTTAAAAGAATTACCAGAAGAAACTTTCCCTCTGGCTCATGAACATATTCAATTTGCCCATTGTTACAAAAACCAAGCTGGTTGGAAAGATGTTTTACAAAGATTCCCAAATGGTGGCGGTACTTTATATGATTTAGAGTTTTTGGAAAATGAAAAGGGTAGAAGAGTTGCCGCTTTTGGATTTTATGCCGGTTTTGCTGGTGCAGCCATTGGTGTCTTAGATTGGTCTTTTAAACAAACACATTCTGATAATAAAGACTTACCAGGCGTTACTCCTTACCCTAATGAACAATTGTTAGTCACCGACGTTAAAGCGTCTTTAGATAAAGCTGTTTCAAAGGCTAAAAGATATCCTACAGTCTTAATTATTGGTGCGTTAGGTAGATGTGGTTCTGGAGCTATTGATCTTTGTAAAAAAGTTGGTATCCCAGACTCAAACATTATTAAGTGGGACATGAATGAAACTAAAAAGGGTGGTCCATTCCAAGAAATTGCAGACTCTGATCTTTTTATCAATTGTATTTATCTTTCTAAGCCAATTCCTCCATTTATTAACTTAGAATTGTTGAACAAAGAATCCAGAAAATTAAGAACCATTGTTGATGTCTCAGCTGATACAACTAATCCACATAATCCAGTTCCAGTGTATACCATTGCTACACAATTTGACGACCCAACTGTTTTAGTTAAAACCACTAAAGGTCCAAAATTATCTGTCATTTCTATTGATCATCTGCCTTCATTGTTACCAAGAGAATCTTCGGAATTCTTTGCCACAGATTTGCTGCCATCTTTGAAACAGTTACCAAAAAGAGACGAAGCTCAAGTTTGGACCAAGGCCAAAGATTTATTTGACAGCCATGTTAATAAATTAAATAAATCAAAACTTTAGACTTTTATCTCTTAAAGTATTTATTTTAAAATATATATATAGATAAAATATTTGGGTTAATTTACAATAATTAAATAATATTTAAAGATTTTGTTATTTCTAAATGACCGGTTGAGTAATAATATTCCTATTCCATTTGAACTTGTAACAATTTCTTTTTATCCTTTCTCTGTTTCTTTTTGGATAATTTTTTCTTTCTACCTTTCATAATATGAGCTAAAGATTCACCATCACTTTCATGCTCACTATCAGTCACAGCATCTTTCAAATCAATTTTTGTAGGATCATATATTGGTTTCATAGTTTCTGCCTTCTCAACACTTTCATTAACAGTAGAAACAACATTTAATCTTTCACCTGTAGAATAAACGGCAATTTGATCCATCTTGTCTAAATCCCAAACAACAATTTTACCATCAGAGGAAATTGACACCATAAAATTAAAAATTTTACCATCAACAACTTCTTTATAAAATGAAATACCTTTAACTCTAACAGCATGACCTTGCAATCTCCATTTTGGTTCCTCCAAATCTTTAACATCACCACCATCTATATCTGAGTCCAATTTACAAAATTGTTCGTCAAATTCATAAAATTCTATTGAACCATCGCCTAAAGCAGCAACAAAATATTCCTTACTACCTATAACGATGAAATCAATTGTCATAATAACTTTTCTAGTAAAACCAGCTAATCTATGCAATTTTGCATCTCTAGTTTTCCAAATCATAATTTTATCTCTTAAACCAACAACAAACCATTCACCCGTTGAATCAAATCGCACAAAAGATGCTTCTTGTCCTCTAGTTAATGCACCTTTTAGTTTCAAACTACTTGCCTTCTTTGCGGTCATCAAGTTCCATAATCTAACAGTATGATCAGCACCAGTAGAAATTGCAATACGACCAGAAGGATGAATTGCAAGATCGTTAACTGGACCACGATGGCCTTTTAATAAACCAAATCTTTCCCAGTCTTTTGTACGCCAGATTAAAATTGTACCATCTTCAGAACCTGATAATAACCATTTTCCCATTTTATGAGATGGATATTGATGTTTCAATTTAATTGCCTCCGCAGATGTAACATCTTCATCATTACCTTTGCTTTTTTCTTTCGGCTTAACAGCTCCAGTGCTTGATTCATTTGAAAATAATAATTTTGTAATTGAACCTTGATGTTGTAACAAAGTACCTAGTTCTTTTCTTTTCTGTAAATCATAAATCCTAATATGCTCATCATTTGATCCGGTAACTAGGTATCTTTTAGCAATATCCATGGATCTAATTGATAAAGAGTGTGCTTGAAAATGGAAAACTGGTTGAAAATGTGGTTGTCTAGAATCATCTTCGCCGGTATTAATAGGAAGGATAACAGACAAACACAACAAAGAATGTTCATATGAACCAACAATAATTCTAAACTGTATGTTATTTTGGGACATTATATGCTTTATAAAAGGAAATAATATATAAAATTCTTATAAAAACATAAAAAAATATATTCTAAAAAAAAAAAAATTTCAATGTCGTGTACTAAAAGAAACATTTTTTTAGGAAGAATTGAAAGGTTGATTTGTAAAAAGTTTAACTATATTAATGGGCTTCAGTCAAGAAAACCTAACTAAACATTTTGTAGTAGTCGCAAGCGTTTCTGTTTTTATATTTACTTAAATATCTATGAGTATCGTCTGTCTATATTTTTCCGAAATGCTATATATTATTCTCCCTAAATTGATACTTTAACCAGAGGTGAGTTCAACATTTGATAAATAATTCGATATGGTCTCTTATTTTGAGTTATAGAATACAAATTGAAGACACTTGTCGAGCTAATCCATCCAGTATACGTATTTCGAGAATGCTATTTCAGCACATCTTCTTTCAAGTACAATATATAAACTGACTTAAAAAAATTATTGGAATTACGATAATTAAGATATTGGATTTAAAATATTACATATTAGTCTTTTATATTGGCGAAAAGTTATTTCTAGAAGTCCCAATTGAACTTCTTATGTGTATAATTTGATGAACCATACTAAAGTCACTTCAACGTATAATAACCGTAAAACCTTTAACAAACATAGTTATAGACGACTACTGTAAAAAATCAAACTAGATCAAATTGAAAGAGGGAATAAATCAGCTATTGTTTCAATTGTCTCCACGGTCCCGTAATTAGAGCCTGCTTATTTTGAGTTTGTTTGTTTGTCAAATATACGTAAAAAAAAATTAACAGGTGAGATTTACTCTGACTTGTTCAAAATTTGCAATTACTCTTATCTGACATTGTCCCCACACGTCTCTTTCTTTTTCTTCTTCTTCTTCCTTTCCAAAATTATATACGTTATAAATCTACAGAATGAGAAACGAAAGAGACAGTTATAAGCCACGTTACGATCCCACTCCAAAAGCTACTTTATACGTTACTGGATTTATCAAAGGAACTAGTGCTAAAGCTTTAGCAAGTGCCTTTGAAAGGTAAGTTTTATTTATAATGGATGTTATTTTGCTATTGGTTTTAATGATGATTATTATTAAAAGTTGAATTGAGAAGCTGCACCATATTAGCCATTCCATATTTTCCAAAAACTTGGTATTACCGGTTATACTTTTTCCACCAAACTACTTTTATTACACTCAGCCAACCCATTATACTCATGATTCCATATCTTCTGTACGCCCTATTACTTTTCTTTATACCAACCAAACAAATCACTAACTAACCAATTATCTTACAGATATGGACCTCTTGCCCAAGTCAACGTCTTACCACCACGTCGTTCAGATGGTGAACAATACGGCTTTGTTGCGTTTAGGCGCATTAATGACATGAATGCTGTTCTTCGTGATCTTGATGAAGGTAAAATTTTAGATAATGGTCTGGCACTCACTCCTGAAAAAGGGTTGCTTTGTCAAAAGGCTAAAAGATTACCTAATTCAAACAGAGATAGAGACAGAGAAAGAAAATATGATCGTAGAGATGACGATAGAGGCAGACGCAGTGAAAGAGACAATGATAGAAGCAGACAAGACAGCAGAAATAGCGATAGAAGGAGCTATAGGGATGAAGATGGGGGTAGGAGTTATAGGGATGAAGATGGAGGTAGGAGCTATAGGGATGAAGATGGAGGTAGGAGAAGAGGATATGATAATGATTATGATAGAAGAGATGATAGAGATAGAAGAGACAGTTATGATAAAAGAGATCACAGAAGAGATGGATCTGATAGAAGGGACAGAAGAGCATCTAGATATAGATCACGCTCCCCTGAATATAGAAATAGAAATAGACAAGATACTGATGATTCTCATACTTTTTCAGATGGAGAATCACGTCCGTCTGATAAAAAATATAGAGATAGAGATGAAAGAGATGAAAGAGTTGAAACAGATGATCGTTATCCATTGCCACCACCACCTGCAGTTGCTACGGAGTCTTATTCTGATAGAGAAGATAGACCACCACCTCCACCACCTACAAGAGATATCGAAGATGAAAGAATGCTATCAAAAGATGAATATAGAAATACGGATGAATAGGGGATTATTTAAGTGTAAATCTAGAAAAAAATAATTGTGTTTGTTTAGTTTTGTGCCGTTTATAAGGTTCTTGTCAATTTAAAAGTCTTGTTTTTATTGATATCATAATACTTGTGATTAGCAATAGTTTCATGTTATAAAGTTGCTGTTACCCGGTAATTGTTTGCGACGTGTTGACCAATTTTTCCCTTTTTGGAAATTGTCGATCGTTTTATTTTCTGTTTTCAGGAGAATTAAAAAAGTTCAGTAATTAAGTCTTATATTTGCACTACAATTAGTTAAAACATTAAGTATCTACGGATGTAAATCTCAAAATATATGCTAACATTTAACCAGCAACTAAGCCTAAGAAAGATATATCCTATTGACTTAATGGTTAATATTGTAGATGCTGGGGAGTTGTCCTTATTTTCTTCTGTTTAGCGATGGAAGCGTAAAAAAATAAATCTGCGTGTGAAACATTACACACTTCACGAGTTGCTCCCTAATTTATTCAACAGTACGCAATCTCTACTTTAATCAGCTCATTTCTCAAGTACAGTAAAAGTTTTCTTAGACTTGAATAGGGCATATAGAAATATAAGAATACACACCTGGTCACACACTTAATTAGCTACTGATTAGAAAAAATATAAGAATTTTACCTCCCACTAAATCCATCATGGAAACGTTAATGACATTTATATCATCTGGACAACAGCACTCTGTGCCTTATTCCCAGAAACAACAACAACAACAACAACAACAACAACAACAACAACAGCAGCAGCAGCAGCAACAACAACAACAACAACAACAACAACAACAACATGATTTACACCAACAAAGTGTCGCTGATTTGGCAAATGATATATTAAACGATGATGTTTTAAACGAGTTTCTTGATCCACAATTTTATCACGAGTCACAATCTGAAATTATAGACTACTTAGATAATTCAAAAAATGATTTGAATATTGATAATGCAGAACAAATCAAACAAGAGTTTTCAGATCCTTTACAAGCATTGGAACAGGCTATTAGTAATGATGAACTTTCTTCCGAAATATTATATGATACATCAATGAAATCAAATGATTTCAAACGTTATGAAACTTCAAAAGACGAATTAATGAAGCTTAAATTTGGTGGACTAAAAACGGCAAACCAAAATGATCCAGCCATTGGTTTTGATTATTTAAATGCTCCAACTATAACCATGTGCGATGATGCGGATGTCTCAACTACTCCTTTACCAATTGGTTATCAAGAAGCATGCAATATTGATGAAAATTTACTACCTTACAAATTACATATCTTGGATTTACCTTCATTTTCAAGGGTTGAAACTCAAATTAAATTTAGATTGAATGTTTCGCCTCCGCCTCCGGAATTTTTATTACACTTACCAAGAGATACAATTGCCAAACCAAAAATGACCTTGGAAACTAACGAATTACCCGAATCTATTAAACCACATATGCTGTATTTGGATACTTTCGTTGTTGGTGCTTCTTCAGAAGAAGGAAAAATTAAAAGCTGCAACGTTTGTAAACGTTGTATGAGAAGAGAATTAAAAAGAGCATCCAGGAGGAAAGCAGGTTTAGTTGACGACTCTTCAAATTGGGATATTAATCTTCCGAAGAGGGCCATCATATTCAATTGTAAAGAAGTTGTCTCGTTTCCTCGCCCAACAGGAAATTCAAAGCCTGAAAAAAGTTTAGAATTATTATCAAGAATTGTTTGTTATTGTAGGCATCATCAGGAACCTAATGGTTTCAAATTACTCTTTGTTCTAAAAGATGGCAACGGCAATATCATTGGGAAGACATATTCCAACCCAATAATGATTATGGATAGAAAGAAAGCTTTAAAAGGTGAAAATTTAAATAACGAACAACAGCAAACTTCATCTATCAAACGGTCATCAAAGGGCTCCTTTTCTGATAAGATTACACAATCAGTTCCTAAAAAATTTTCTTCAAATGGAAATTCTCCATTTTCGTATGATGAATCTTCAAGTGATTTTAATAGCACTAGTACAACAACAACGACCACTAATACTACTCAAATGAACTCTTTACCAAATATTTTAGGTGATGAAAGTAGCAGACACGTGAAAAGGCAAAAAAGACCCTGGTCTCCTCCAGATGCGTCCATTGGTACCTATTTCGATAGTGTTAATCAACAAAGAGGTTTAGGATTCAAATCAGAATCAAGTATTCAAATCAAGAAGGAGGCTATTTCACCAATGAGCTCTGATGCTGTTTCACCGCATAATAGATTTGGAATTTCATCTGCAACTAGTGCGTTTTCTACAACTCCTGAAAAGAAAGTTTACAATGGAAGTGTTACTTTGACCCCACCTTATCAATCTGATAATCAAATTCAAGGATATGGTGAACCTCACTCAACGACAAGTTCACAACAAAATATTTCTGTTTTTTCTCCAGATATTCCAATGATTCAAAGGATCATTCCTGCCCATGGTCCAATTAGAGGTGGAACTGAAATAACTTTATTAGGCTCAAACTTTCATGCAGGTTTAGCTGTTAAGTTTGGCAGTAGCCAATCACTGGCTACACACTGTTGGTCTGAAAGTACCATTGTTACATATTTACCTCCTGCAACACAGGCTGGGCCCGTTTTAGTGACATTTGATGACCCTAATAATGAGTCAATGTTAAATAATACTAGCTCTCGTCAAATATTTACATATACCGATGATACAGATAGACAATTGATTGAATTAGCCTTACAAATTGTTGGTTTGAAAATGAATGGTAAATTGGAGGATGCTAAAAATATCGCTAAAAGAATTATTGGTAATAATCAATTAGACCAATCTCAATCAAGTGACTCTCAAATAAATAACGAACATCAACAACAACAACAAATAAATGATTGGATGACCGAAGCCTCCAATAAGATTAAACAACTATCAAAATCCACGTTAGATCATGAACAAATTTTGTTGAAATTTTTATCAATGCTGAAACTACCAAATTCTCCGGTCAGTAGCCCAAATTGGGCAGTCTGTAATGGTGAAGGTCAAACTATGCTTCATCTGGCTTGTATCAAAGGATATGCTAAACTATGTAAGTATTTAATCAAACATGGATCTAAAGTTGATTTTAGAGATAGTAATGATTTTACACCTTTACATTTTGCATTAATGAATGGTTATAGAGATATTATATGTTTCTTGATAAGATTCAAGGCAAATATATCCTTAAAATTAAACAATGGAATTTATCTGAAGGATATTTCAGATTCCAACGTGTTGGATTTGATTGATAATGTGGATGCTGTTCAATCAGGATCTATGATGAGAAGGTTGTCAAGTGATTCGATTGATTCTGACGAAGAAGATAGTCACAAATATCATTCTAGTTCTAAGAATTCACGTCACAAATTAGCTAAAAATAATGAATATGATGCTTCTGAATTTGAAGCTGATGATGAAGATAATTCGGATATTACAGAAGAAGTTAATTCAAACACAGACAGTGATGCTACTAAACTTTGTGAAGATAAGCCTATTTTGAAAAAGGAAAAAGAAAAAAGGGTAAAAACCAATCCATTTGGTTTGAATTTATGGATGGCTATGAAAGAAGCCATAATGAATAAAATGAATGAATCAGGTATGGTAAATAATAATCATAGCAAAAATGCTGAAGAACCCGATACTATAGTGGTAAATTCTGAAGCCAGTGATGATAATCAGCAAGAGATACAAGAGGATGTATTACCATCCTATGATGATTTATTTCCCAATGGTGCATCATTAAGAACTCTGATGAATTTCAGAGGACATATGGACGATGTAAATATCAAAAAAGTTATTAGAACAAGAAGATACGCTCCTCAAATTTGTCAACTATCTACTGGTCCTTCAACAACGAGTGAAGTTAATATCGAAGAAGATGAACGGATTGTCATGTCATTAAAATCACAGAAGACATGGGATGCAGACAAAAGGCTTTTGTTTTTCTGGTTACCGTTCATGTTGTTATTATTACTTATTGTTGTTGGAAATCATTTGAATTTGGTTAGTGTACAGAATTTTACAATGTTCTCGAATCTGTTAGACGGTTTTAGAGATGTTGTTGGTAGTTTCATGCTAGGTAAAGATAGGTTTACAAGCTTGTTGAATGACAATTTGAACTATGGTAGGGAAAGAATGGAGAATTTATTAAATGATGTTAATGATGCGGTAATGACAGCGGTGGTTGGAGTTGCGAGATAATTTTAAATAGTTTAGTTATAGCTTAATGTGAAGTATACTTTCGAAATTATGATAATGGTTTTTCTATAAAGAGCAATGTAAAAGGTATATGCCATTTATCCGAGACATGTAGTTATGGCTGTGTTGATGAAAAAGTAACACGCTATATGGGGGAGCATACGTCACAACATGAATTAATGAGTCTTACTTACTATACATTGGTCTGATAACTCTTTTTCACAATTTTTTTATTAATACCAATTGAAACATGTCATCCTGGAAACTAACAGATGTTTTAAGGCATCAGATTTATAAGTATGCCCGCTTGCCTCAAACTGGTGTTTCGCTCCGACAAATGGTTGAATTTGGGCCAAGACCATCTCAAGGATCTTTGTTCCATGCTTCATACTTTGCTGTTCATGAATTGCCCATCAGATTGAGCCATAGAGTGAAAGAACTTGAACACCTACCTTCCGGTCTTAGTGATGAGCCTTCAATCAAATTGGTTAGAGATTGGTATGCTCAAAGTTTTGAAGAATTAGTTTCATTAAAAGAGCCGGTTTTGGAAGACGAAATGAGAGATTTTTTGTTGTCTGATTCAAAAAGTGATGTTTTAGAAATCAATTCAAAACAAGGGGATTCCACTAATTTTAGAGAACATGATGGGTTTGTTTTTGAGGATGATGGTATATTTATTGATCGTCGAAAGACTCATGCTGATAGTGTTGAAGTTAAAGAACTACCCGGTATAACTGAAAAATCCAGTGAAAAAGATGTTATTAGACCATTAGGATTAAATACATACTTTCAAAGCGCTCCGAAAAATTTAATATACCCAAAAGAAGTTACCGATTACAATAAACTTGTTACCAAAACTTTATCAAAGATCAAGAGAAGACACGATGCAACTGTTACTACGATAGCAAGAGGCGTTCAAAATTGGAAAAGTAAAAACAAATATAGATATTTGGATAATTCAATCAATCAATTTTTAGATAGATTTTACATGAGTCGTATTGGCATTAGAATGTTAATTGGTCAAACAATTGCAATCAATCAACAAGCTCAGGGAAATATGCAAGATAATGATTATGTTGGTATTATTTGTCTGCGTTGTAATATTAAAGAAATTGCCCAAGATGCGATTGATGCGGCTAGGTTTGCCTGTGAAGAACATTATGATGTTTTGGAAGTTCCTAAAGTTAAATTATATTGTCCATCTGATTTAACATTTATGTATGTTCCAGGACATTTGGTTCATATGCTATATGAAACTTTAAAAAATAGTTTAAGAGCAACCATTGAGCATCACAGAAAATTAAATCCAGATGCAGATCCTGATGATCTAGATTATCCACCAATTAAAATAATTGTTGCTAAGGGTGACGAAGACTTTACAGTTAAGATTTCAGATGAAGGTGGTGGAATCCCAAGATCGGCTGTTCCATTAGTTTGGACTTATTTCTATACATCTGCGGACAAGCAAGTTGATGAAGATGAATTCTTAGATGGTCTTAATTATAAACCACCATTTATGGGTTTAGGTGTTGGTTTACCACATTCAAGATTGTATGCTAGATACTTTTCTGGTGATTTAAAGATGATCAGTATGGAAGGTTATGGTACCGATGTTTATTTACATTTGAATCGTTTGACAAGTTCCAGTGAACCATTACAATAGATTTATTATTCTTGTATATTTTATATTGTTTATTCCTGACTTATATATTAAATGAATATTGTGTCACTAATCTCGGTTTGCTAAAATTTTTTAGAATCGCTCTGCGTTAAAAAAATATAACCGGTGTAATTCAAAATGAAAATCTATTCCATAGATAAATTTAGGTGAAACGAACATCCAGATCCTGTACATAATACCTTTTTTTTATTCATATGATTGTTTGTCATAAATGCTTACTTAGGATAACTAGGTCTTTTAACGTTTGTTACGGTATCCGAAATTTGAGTCAAACTTATACATATTCGCAAAATTATAGTGACCAGAATAATAATAAAGACAGAAATATTTTTAAAGACTATAAAGATTTTAAATCATTCAATCTAACCCACGATGGACTAATCATACCCACTGAGATAGGTGATATTGACGAATTTGAACATTATTCTGGGTTAGATGCAGATGAATCAGATTCAGATTTAGATTTAAATTTAGATTCCATAAATTTAGATTTGAAATCATCTTTATCCCATATTCATAATGGATCATATATAAATGAAAACACGCCAAAAGCTAAGACAAAAAGTATTAATTATATTTATTCAACATATTTTCAAAAGGCATTATATCATCGTAGAAGAGATATTCAGACTCCTGAATTTGATTATTATGATATGGTACCATTAAAGAAACAAAGTCGATCAAAACTTCCCAGATTTCCGAAAGATTTAAAACAATACACAATAAGAGAATATTTAAGACTTCTTGTGTGCCATGATTTTGGTTTGGCTTCAAGTTGGGGATTTGTTGTTCACAGATTAGTAAAAAGTATTATTGGAAAATTAGTTGCTTTGGACTATATACTTGATATTCAATGTCTACATTATTTAGTAAGATATTTAAGCAGAATAAATGATTGGAAAACGGTATTTTATTGTATCAATAAATTTGAAGAAATTGGAATTAAACCAGATTCTATTTGTTTTAACTGGTTACTAAAAGGAGTTTCGGTTATGGAAAGATCTGTAAGGAAATATAGTGTAACTGTCAAAATATTGAAACTTGGTTTGAATCATTGGAAAATTGTTCCAGATAATACTACTATAACTTTAATGTATTTAATTATGACACCTTCTAGAGAAAGATGGGCTGTCGGTAGAGCCCTCTTTGATCATGGAATTGATATGAAAAATATTAAATGGAATTTATGTGACGATGCATATGCGTTTTTCAGGTTTAGGGGGGAAAAACCAGATTTATCGACAGTCAAGAACTGGTTAATAAACAGAAATGTGGTAAGAGATAATGCAGAAGATGAGAGAAAATTGTTTAATCGTATGGTAAGTATGTCTCTTAAAGATAATGATATTAATTTCGCCAAAGAACTAATTGTTAATAATGAAAAACTTTGCGGAATTGATACCTGTGAGAGCTTAGTCAAATATTTCATTGCAAAAAAGAATATTACAAATGCTATTGCTGCCAGGAATTGGTTTGCAAAGGCTATGCGTGACAGTTTAGTTAAAAATGAGGAGCAATTTTTATTCAGAGTCAATAGAAAAATTTTGCTTTCATTTAAGACTATTTATGAGGAATTCAGTAAACAGAAAAAGGGAAAAGAGAAGTTTGTTAAAGTTTTAAGAATCTTATTTCATGACTGTAACTTAAATGAAGAAGGTGTTTCCAAAAATATTGTTGATGAAAACTCAATACAAGTGATTCACTTTTTCCTTGAAAAAATGCAGATTCCTTTGGATTTACAAGGAGCACTTCAAGGAGATGAGATAAGACTGAGAGAAGTTTTGGAAAGTATTTATTGGACTGATCCTGAATGTGTAAGGAGTTTTAAAGAAATTGGGATTTGAGATCCTAATATTTTATAGATGATTATTAATACAGACATATAGAACGAAAAATGCATGCGCCACATATAGACAATTGAGAGAAAATTTTCTCAGCGAAAACTAGTGGAACTGAATAAATTTAGCGTAGTGATTAACTTTACCGTATATGCTTAAAAACGTTCAATTATATTGCAAATAAATACACACCGATCAGATATTAAGGATGTTCAAGCAATCATTTAGACTGTTTCATAACTCACGTGCTATTTTGGACTCTTCTTGCAAAGAAGGCACTCCAATCAAGCTAAATGTTTACAAAGCTGGCAAGCCAATAGTGGCTCTAAAAGATGAAGAATATCCAGAGTGGTTATGGACTTTGTTAGACAAAGAAGCACAATTAGAACAACTTAAGAATGAAGATTATTTTAGATATAAGAGAAAGTTGATAAAAAAGCAGAATGTTGCTAACTGTAAGATGAACAACTTTATGATTAAAATGAACAAATAGATATGGTTTCAGAGAAGCTGATTCGTTGTATATAGGGTATAATATATATATATATATATATATATTGTATGTATATAATAAGTATATAAACTTAGGAAAATAAAATTAATGAATATTTTTGTATTGAGTTAATTATCAAGTATATCCTTTTTACGGGCACACAAAAGTACATAACTGGGTAAACGTTCATTGATCACTTTGGTTGTTTTATAATCAAAATTTAATTTTATAAGGATAAATTCTATATTTTTGGTACTCATTACCGGACAATATTAAAGAGTTTTTAAGCCGATTTAGACCTGATTGGAAAAATTATGCTTCACGAAAACATTATTTTTCATCATGTCGAGGAGTTTTTATGTATACTCTTTCCCCCTCTTATTATTAAGACCCGAACTAAACACAATTATAGACATGTTTCAACCGTTTTTCAAAAGTATAAACTTTACTTCACGAGTTTTTAAGCGTACCAAAATTACAGGTTCAACACGTACTGGTAGTTTGCCATTATCGAAATCAAATGGAACAGCCTCCGAAAAGAAAACCGCTACATCATCTTCCCCGTTTGATTCCTCATTTACATTTCAATTGTTTTTGATTATTGGTGCTATGGGTGCTGGTTACACTTTAGGTAAATCTACAATTTTAAATTCCCCACCGGCAACACTTTTCCCTTCTGAATCAATCACACCTTATGAAGTCTTAAAAGAATACGAAGACTCTGAGTCAACCACTAAAACATATGATAAATTTAAAAGATGTACTTTGCGTATTTTAGAATCCAAAGGCGTTCAAATTGATGTTAAACATGGTGATAATGAAAAATTATTTGACGAGCCATTTTGTAATAAAGACATTGCAGAATTAATGAATGAAATTGATGGTATATCCGATTTATTTTTCGGCAAAGATCCTAAAAGTTGGTCGGATAAAAATTTTGTTTGGAATCCAGAAAATACAGAAGATGTTTCAAAGATAATAAAACTTTGTGAGGAATTTAGCATTCCTGTTTACACGGCGGGTAATGGTGCTGTTGTAAATGGTCTTGCATTCGAAATGAATTTAAGTAAACTGAACACAGCTGAAATTGAAAATAAGTTGGATGATGAGCAATTGTTTGTCAAGATTGGTAGAGGCGTTGACTGTAAAGATTTGATTGAAAAATTGAGTAGTGAAGGTTGGGTAGGTAAAATAACTGGCTACGCAAGTGCACTAGACTTATTCTTAACTAGTTCTGGGATAAATTTGGCTGATTCTAAGAACAGATTTATTAGCGGTAAATTTAGCAAAGAGTTGGTCGATAGATGTACAGTCGTTTTACCTGATGGTAAAATCATAACAGTTAATAATGACAGCAGTGATAAAGAAGATTACAAGCTGTTTGAACTTTTCACAAATTTCCAAGATGAATTGTGCGTTATTACTGAGTTAAAATTAAAATTACCTAATGAAAAGGGATTGTCAACTAGTAAGAATGAGGAAAAACTTGTTGTTTTGTGCTATAATGATTTGAACAAATTCAACGAATGTATCAACGAGATTAACCATAAACAACCAAATATTGAAATTGGATTTGTTGATTGTTCTAACTGTTCGAAATTGACAGAGAAATACGGTAACTATAAGACATTTGGCGTATTCAAAGCCGACAGTGATGTGCTGTATAAATTACCAAAGAAGTACTCCAATGGAGAAGAAACCGATGCTAGCAAAATTTTGAGCACTAATATTAATGAAATATATGCGGTTGGAGAAAACGACACTGATTACTACACTAGCATCAAAGCAGAAAGCAGTACTGTGGAAAGCGGTAGTGCGATCATTATCAGTAATGACATTATTACTGGTCGTCTTCGCAGTTATCTCAAAATGGACTCTCTGGCCGAAAGTGCCGTTGAAGAAACAGGAGATATCAAGAAAGATTTCGTTAGAAGGGTGAAACTTGGTGTTGATTCCTCCCGTGTTTTAAATCGTAACGTGGGAGTTGTTGTGGATGTCTAGCCTATGTCGTGTAAATATTAAATTTTATCTTTTTTTCCAATGTCTCCGGACAGATTTGAAAATACTTACTGATGTAATTCCTTAACTGACACCACTATTGCCATATACTGATAACATATCAACAGCTAACGATACCAGTCTTAGTTTCAACTTTATCATTTGCATTATTTTCAATCGTCAATATTTTGGTATAATAATAGTTTAGTTCTCTCTTGAAACAAAATTTTTCATTTTTTCGTCTCAAGCACCATAATTAAATATATATTTTTTAACTTGTATACATAAAAGAATTTACTTATTGCAATCCACCCAACTGTTTGTCAACGTTAAACTTTACCGAAAAAATATATAAATTTATTATAATTGATAATTCAATGGCTGAGAAAAATACCTCAAAGATTCCTCAACAACCAGATGATAATAGTTTAACCACAATGATCAATGGTCAGCCAGGCAATCAAACGTCCTCACAATTTATGGATCCTTCTGTAGACTCTCTATTCATGGATTCAAATGCCCCAACGCCTTCCAACTATATTCCAGAAATGCAATCATTATATAATTTTAACACTCCAGCTGAAACATCAAATTTACAAAAGAATGGCCCAATAATTACCTCTCCAACAGCTTCATCAATTTCGACCCCTGGTGACCTAGCTCCTTTGAATCCTGAGAGAAGTCAGTTGGCTTTGTATGCAGATGATCATTTCGCTGATAGTTATACTTTATCCGACTATAATAAATTAACTAATGATAAAAGTTCAAACATACGACCAACAATTGTTAACACATCAACTAATAATATCAACGATAATAAAATTGAAAACTTAAACAATAATATAAGTAAATCTAACAAAGTTGAGAGCATTAATTCAAATTTGAATATTAAAACCCCAACTTTCAAAAAACCAAAGACCAAAAAGTTGACCAGTTCGAACATGCCACCTAAGAGACCTGCATTTGTTATTAAATTATGGAATATGGTCAATGACTCTGCAAATACTAAGTATATATGCTGGATGCCCAAAGGTGATGCTTTCCAAGTTCTTGATCGTGAAAATTTCATGAAATTTGTTTTACCTAAGTATTTTAAACACAACAACTTTGCATCTTTTGTTAGGCAACTAAATATGTACGGTTGGCATAAAATTCAAGATATTAATTCCGGATCTTTGGTTGTTGGGGAAGAAATTTGGCAATTTGAAAATCCGAATTTTATAAAAGATAGAGATGATTTGTTGGATAATATAATCAGAAATAAACCAACCAAAGAGGATGACGAAGAGCTTGATATTAAATATTTAATGGACCAATTGGAAACAATGAAAAACAATCAAAGATTGATAGCAGACGATTTAAGAAGAGTAAGACAAGATAATGAGATGTTGTGGAAAGAGAACTTTCTTGCTAGAGAAAGACATAAAGCTCAATCTGATACTTTAGACAAAATCCTTAGATTTTTAGCCAGTGTCTATGGTAATAATACTTCAAAGTTATTGGAATCGATGAATGATGGTGTTTCAAATGACATGTTGGATTTTGTTTCGAAAAAATACAATAATGATACATCCCATAATGCTCAACAATTAGAACCACATAAACAATACGGATATTATGATAAGAATAATGATATGGTTGAAAGTCAAAATCAACAACCTCAGCAATACAATAGAAGAACTTTAATGATTACCAACAAAGCACATGATCCGAATACGTCACCTCTGGATAATAGTCCATTCAGTTCAAAATCCGATCTTGGAAGTTCTTCAAATATTCAAAATATCAATTCTGGGAGTAATTTTAGTAATGCAGTTTTAAATGATTCGCCGATTCAGGACATCTCTAGGGGACCTGAAAATAGAAATGCTGAAGATTTTCAACATAGCCTTGTTCAATCTCCTTCTGATTTTATCAACACATCTAAAAATTTTTCGAATCCGCAACCAAATTTGGGTCAATCTTTACAAGAGAATCAAGGTCTTTCAAATAACAGAATATCTCAAATACATGATTATGATCCTAGTGTATTGCATGAGCCACAACAAATACCATCAGAGATATATTATCCAGATCAATCTACACAAGAACAACTCTATAACCCAAACATGCTAGTTTCATCTCGTCCAGCCACTCCTGTTTCTGAGGTGTTGATGGGTAACATTAACAGTCAACTAAATAGACACCAAGGTACTTTAAAGCAAGCAAATGAATGGATAAATAGGTTTGCTACTCGCGGTGATGATGGTTTAGATTCCAGTGTTCCATTGTCTGCGGATGATTTCAAAGTGGATGACTTTTTGCAGCAGCCTTTGGATAGTGGTGCTGCAACTCCAATCGCTCTATCTGGGAATGATAATTTTATTTCTTCACAAACACCAATTTTAGGCACTCCAACTCAATCAAATTCGCAAGTCCAAGTTGAACCACTAAATGGAAGACTAAAAAACAACAATAGCATCCACAATAAAACTTCTGATAACGATTTACTTAATGGGCACGTTTCTAAAAGAAGAAGACAAGATTAAAGTTAGTAAAAACAGATATTTTTAAATTTGGTTTTGTGTTCTTAATGAAAATTGCAATACATGTGCTTTAGATTTACTGAGATACATGTACTGAAAGTTCCGGGTGAAATTGAGTGAGCTATGATTCATTCCGATTCTTTTTAATTTTTAATTTTGCTTTTCGTTTATATTTCTTTTGACTCATTATTATTTTTGATGAATCTCAATTTTATTTTGTGTATTTTATTACAATGTCTTATACGTTAAGATGTTATTTATTTTATTCCGTTAAACTTACTACTTTTATAAATCATATATATACAGAATCAATTCTATAAATCAAAGTAAATCTGTTGGGTTAAAAATGGCTTCTGTATTATCTTTAAATCCAAGCAGTTTGGAAATTTCTTGAAACTCTTTTGAATTCTTCGACATATCTAACACTGGTTCTTTAGTCCACACTAGATTACGCATAATTTGGTCTCTCAAAATAATATCTTCAGGTTCCAGATTATCAATTTCAAAGTCCTCAATACCATGAACTTTAGCATAATCCTTCAAGTTGCTATACGAATTTTTCCTTATAAAAGTCTTTATCTTGGAATTATGCCTTAATTCAGCAACGGAAATTCTGACTAGGCTAGCCCAATTATCGAAATAAATGTATTCAACTAATATCTTGTTAATGAGCATATTCATCATTATATTCTCTGTCTTCATATTGAAAGTATGTGTGAAAAGTTTAGAAAAGGCAAAACAGTATGGTAGCTGATTTTTTGAAGCAAAATATGTCATAAAGCACGAAAAACTACCGTTATTCACCCTGAACTTAACTCTCTTATCGTTATGAGACTTTTTCATCAAATTCCATGCTTCTATAACTTTATCTTCATTTAAATAACAGTCTAATAGTCTATTAAATAAAAATGGAGTCATTCGATTGTTCATAGTAATACCTGATTTATTATACAAACTCATCATTTGCTCTGCTGAATAAAACTTCGATAAAGAATGTGAAATTGTACCTAAAACAGGTAATACTGGGACCCCATAATCCCCCATCAACTCTATTAATTGTATTTTAGGATCAACATTTCTCAGCACTCTAAGTGTTACATACCACGTATTAACATTTGCTCTAAGACCTGCACTCCGTAAATGTTCAAGTCTTGAAATACGAGGTTTATAATCTGTGGGGCGATTGGAATAACTTAACAAAATATTGTCAAAGTCTATATCTTGTTTAATTTCAGCTTTTTCATGCATAATTTCTAGAACTTTAAAAGCTTTTAAATCATTTGAATGAAAATGAAAAAATGATACTATGCCAAGATATGTCGCTTTGGAAATCATTTCAGGAATAGAGTTCAAAATTTCAAGAATTGATTTTTCAATAGTGGATCGGGTGGAATCAGGATACCGGAAATTCGTAAGTGATTGCACATACAGATTTATTGAATCTGATGTTATATTTTTGGGGACAGAAGGTAAAGTTGAACCAAAAACATTGTCTGCATATTCTTTATATTTCACATCTGTACTTGAAACCGGTGTATCCGAAATGTCTTGTAGTAACTCAAGGATAGTCTCTTCTTCAAAATTCGTAATGAAGGAGTTTTTACCCATTAAACGATGACCCAATAAAGGTGATGTCAATGGGATAGTTGGCGGCTCAATGTATCCATTCCAGAAGTTGGCAGTCGTTGAAAAAAGTCTTCCTTTTGTAAAGGCCCTAAAAAAAAAAAGCCCTCTAGTCACTAGCATTGATTTTCTATATATAATAGTATAAATAGAAAACAATTAAGAATTATTATAATAAAATTACAAAAAATTATAGATCGTGAATAAAAAAATAATATCTACATGTAAAAAGTTAATACGACAGCTGCAGGATTCGAACCTGCGCGGGCAAAGCCCAAAAGATTTCTAATCTTTCTCCTTAACCGCTCGGACAAGTTGCCAATTACTTTTAATACAAAAAGGCGATTTAGTCAAAAGTATTTAAATTTTGTATATTCCACTTATTTTTATATATTGTATATTTAGTTAGTGTCAGAACATGTCAGAACATAAATTATGTTGGAACCTGGAGAAATTTCCTTTCTTAGTTAATTACTCCGATGTTTATGCTGGTATTAATTAAAGCCATTCCACTATTGTCAGAACATGAATTATATATCATGAGTTAATAGACATATTATGACACAAATTTTGTTCTATGGCATAAATAATTACAAGAACTTAATATTATTACATCATATTGATTACAGTTGTTATCAAAGATATTAATTTAATTATTAGTGACGTAGTAACTGCATTCTATTGTCGTCACTACAAATGAGCTTATCTATTGTTATCAATTAGCTTATCTTTGCTGTTTATCATTGTCGTCACAAATTAGATTTATAGTTATTGTGAAAATTGACTGTCTATAAGAATAGACCAATTCCCACTTTATTTTGTATATTTTATATATCTTATTTTTTAGTTTCTTTTAATTGAGGATTCATTATTTAAAAAATAATACTACATAGTAATTAGTTCATAAGACTTTAGCCACACTTCATTTTAATTAGCTAATACCAACAACGGTAAGTACTGTTATTTTGTTAACGGTTTAAGACCTCTAACGAGGCTAGAGGGGATATCACGTGGCAAGTCTACCTGTACTGGCTTACATACAACCGTGCTTAAGGTAGGAGATATCCAGGAAGCTAACCCGTCCTCTGATAACTATGCATAACTCCTTTAGATGGAGCCAATGAAATCAAAGAAGTTAGAGCCAATAATAATTTATATATTGCTACATCCATTTAATTGGTCATTATGAGTTTGTCTAGAATAAAAATGTACAATCACAATTAATTACAATTGAATTCGAAATAGCTATATAAACAACCTTTTCCTACTTTTTAGTTTCTACTTGTTTTACTACCTTTCTCTTTTCTCTTAGTAAGAGATCTTTTATATAAAAAAATTTGAATACAATTTCATTATATCTTGTTCTTATATTTGTATTACATCTGAGTTAAATACGGTTACAAACCATTAATAGTAAGTATAAAACTTATCTATCTTCAGGACCACATCCGTAACCGTATTTAACTCAGATGTAATACAAATATAAGAACAAGATATAATGAAATTGTATTCAAATTTTTTTATATAAAAGATCTCTTACTAAGAGAAAAGAGAAAGGTAGTAAAACAAGTAGAAACTAAAAAAGTAGGAAAAAGGTTGTTTATATAGCTATTTCGAATTCAATTGTAATTAATTGTGATTGTACATTTTTATTCTAGACAAACTCATAATGACCAATTAAATGGATGTAGCAATATATAAATTATTATTGGCTCTAACTTCTTTGATTTCATTGGCTCCATCTAAAGGAGTTATGCATAGTGGAATGGCTTTAATTAATACCAGCATAAACATCGGAGTAATTAACTAAGAAAGGAAATTTCTCCAGGTTCCAACAATTTTCTTATAACTTAATATCCAGTTGAATGTTTCTAATTCTTTTAACCAATTAATTAATAATAACTATGTGTACTTATCGGACATTATTTATCGGATTTTATTTTCAGTGTATGTGCATATTAAAATAACAATGATATGGCTTAAAATTATATTATCTCAGTAACCTGTGAAGTAATAAATTAATGACATGATTTTCACAGGTTCCAACATCTACTATACAGGATGATTTGCCACTATGCCATCCCTTCTAGCCTTTGTTAAAAGGTCTTACATGCAAGATAAGAACAACGTACTTACCATGAGTATTAACTAATCTAATTGACTGTGGCCAAAAGTTTTATTAACTGATACTTAGTTGAATTATACTATGTATAATCTTGGTGACAAGCAATTTATGTTCTGACATTACCTAATTACTAATGTTTACATAGGATGCAGATATGAAGTAAAAAATAATATACTTATAACACAACTAATAATAAGTATCCTAATAGAAAATAATTTTTTTTCGGTTCCAGTATGTCGAAACAGTGATCTTGACTTTAAAAGAGAGGAAACAATTCAAATCAATGAATTCTTTTGACAGTAATGAAGCGGTAAAACACAAAGCACAAAAAAAAAGAATTGGATATTGTGAGAGATACGGGATTCGAACCCATGTCACCGGCTTGGAAGGCTGGTATGATAACCACTACACTAATCTCCCAATTCTTTCTATTGAATAAATTAGCATTTACTTAAAGATACTTAAATTCTAAGTTAGGCTATGTATCAGAACATAGAATGGTCAAACCATTAGGACATAAAGTGTTTGTTGGAACCTGTCAGAACATAAATTATATATCATGAGTTAATAGACATATTATGACACAAATTTTGTTCTATGGCATAAATAATTACAAGAACTTAATATTATTACATCATATTGATTACAGTTGTTATCAAAGATATTAATTTAATTATTAGTGACGTAGTAACTGCATTCTATTGTCGTCACTACAAATGAGCTTATCTATTGTTATCAATTAGCTTATCTTTGCTGTTTATCATTGTCGTCACAAATTAGATTTATAGTTATTGTGAAAATTGACTGTCTATAAGAATAGACCAATTCCCACTTTATTTTGTATATTTTATATATCTTATTTTTAGTTTCTTTTAATTGAGGATTCATTATTTAAAAAATAATACTACATAGTAATTAGTTCATAAGACTTTAGCCACACTTCATTTTAATTAGCTAATACCAACAACGGTAAGTACTGTTATTTTGTTAACGGTTTAAGACCTCTAACGAGGCTAGAGGGGATATCACGTGGCAAGTCTACCTGTACTGGCTTACATACAACCGTGCTTAAGGTAGGAGATATCCAGGAAGCTAACCCGTCCTCTGATAGAACCTGTGAAAATTATGCCATTAATTTATTACTTCACAGGTTACTGAGATAATATAATTTTAAGCCATATCATTGTTATTTTAATATGCACATACACTGAAAATAAAATCCGATAAATAATGTCCGATAAATACACATAGTTATTATTAATTAATTGGTTAAAAGGATTAGAAACATTCAACTGGATATTAAGTTATAAGAAAATCAATGTGGATAATTTCATTTAACCGTGTATATAAGCTATGCTATTCCCACTTTTATTTCTTTCTTATTTACAACCTTTTACTTCTTTCCTTTCGAGGAGATCTTTTATATAAAAATATATATCAATATATTATATTTGTTATCATCTATTATCTATTCTTTCTGAGTTAAATCCATCGGTTACTTTACACACCACCAATAGTAAGTATTTTTCTTATCTATTTACAGAACCACATCTGTAACCGATCATCCTGTGAGATTAACTTAATCCTCATACTTATTCATTTAGGTATTGAGGATTACAAATAGTCTGTCACGCTACTGGTTGAGATGTGGGGTTTCGATGCAAAATCCTTAATGTTCTAATAAATTATGTCATTAATTTATTAATTCACAGGTTACTGAGATATTTTTAATTATAGGTTTTTTTTTATCCTAAGATTTTATTTTAATTAGAGGTTTTTATCCTAAGATTTAATTATAAGGTGTTCAACTTTCTTGTATTCTAATTGATAATTTTATAAAACTATTTAACTATAAATAAAACAAAGAGAAACTTAGCTCTATTTATGTTCTTTAATTTACATAAATTATATATTGTTGTTGATCAATAGAATCACTAGTTTTACTGATTCTAGAACCCTTAATATCATTCTAGAATATTCTTTATCATTCTGTGATAATCCATTCTATATCAACATCATTCATTGATTACTTTTCTTATTCTAGAATCTTCTTGATAATTCTATAACAATTTATCCTGTATTAACAACATTTCTAATTACCATAATCAGTAAAATTAAAACTAATTTTCACACCGAACTCAGAGACTAACATAAATATATTATTTATAGTTCATAACATGTCTGCTAAAAACGAAATCAACGACACAACAATTAAGGAATTGACTGAAGCTATTAATCGCTTAAAATTAGAAAATGAGGAAATGCGGGAATCTGAAAAGGTTAAGTTTGACGTTTTCATGAAAAACATGGAAATACTTTGGTGAATTAGGTTTTGAATCTAAACTAACTAAAGAGTTGAAACAAGTTCCGACATTGGAAAAAAAGGATTATGTTAATTTCATGGATTATTATTCATTCTGGATTGCAATCAAACGTATTCTAATCAATCATGATTTTGAAGCTTATGTTGAAAATGTTGAAAAAGGAAACAGGTCTTTCAAGATGACTACTGATCAAGAAGACGATGTCATTGGAATTATTAGACGCTCTGTATCTCCAAGTTTCCATCCAATCATTGATGGTAACTTAATTAAATCAAAGGAAAACCAACTAAGTGCTACCCAAATCATGTTGCTGATTAAAGAACGTGTTGTTGGTAATGAACCCAAGGAAGATGAGTTTAAGAAATATATCTCCAACCTTAAACTCGGAATTAATATCTTGGATATTGATGAATATTTCATGAAGGTTCATATCATTGTCGAACAGATTAATGCTGCTAATCTTAATATTTCCGAAAATATTATTGCCGGAATTTTATTCTCCAACCTTGGTCACTCTTTTCAAAGTTTTATATCTAAACATTATGATGATTATAGGGAAGACCCAGATCCCGACTATTTTTTTAAGTCAATTTCTCAATTTGAAGCAGAACTAAATCTTGAACATAAATTAATAAGAACAAAACTGAGACACTCTGATGATACTAAGAAGAGTAATCATCAGAGATCCAAAAACAAATATGGTATTAAAAACAATTTTTCTGAATCACTCAAGTCGTTGTCCCCCCAAATTGATTCAAGAAAGGAGTTCACCAATAAATCTAGGGTAAAGACTAATAATATCAAGTTACAAGTTTCTAAGAATGGTAAAAAGGGTAAACAAAAAAAATCCATTTGTTCTGAAGGGAGGCTTTGTACCAGCAATTGTTGATTCTGGTTCAAATGCAAGTATCACTAATCAAAGAAATTTATTACACAATTATGTTAAATTCTCTGATTCTCCTGTCGATTCCATTTCACAAATTGATACATGTTTAGGTAATACTGGACGTATTCTTGGTCAAGGTTATTTAATGCTAAAATTTGGAAAAGAATCGTTACCCATACCAACTTTTCTTGTTGAGCAATCTTCCTTAACCATATTAAGTGAAGAAGATTTGCTAGAAGCTGGTATCAAATATTTAATTGATTACAAAGTTAATCCAAGGTCAAAATATCTGGAATACAAAAAATAATAGGATTCCACTTGTGGTTAATGAAAAACTGACTCAAATACCGTTCAAATTCTTTCTTTTAAGCCAGCACTCATTAAATATCAAAGTTAACAATCTGCATCAACGTTTCGGCCATGTTAATTGCAAATATTTGCTCGATTCCATATCACATGGAACTATCATTGCTGACAAATCTGACACTTCCGACTTGAAAAATGTTTTAAACAATGAAGGATGTGTTGATTGCATGCTAGGAAAAGCTAAAAGAGCTAACGCTGTTACTTCTTCTCGCTCTCCATATGTTGTTGATAAACCATTTGCTAAAGTTTATAGTGATGTTTCTGAAGTCAATGCTAAATATGTTAAGAAAAATGACCATAAATGTTTCATTACATTTCGATGCGCTTATACTGGTTATACAGTTGTTCAACTCATGAAAAAGAAATCCGAGACATATGATAAAATGTTCATTTTTGTGAATTGGGTGCACCAACAATTTGCACCTCATAAAATTTTAGAATTCTTTTCAGACAATGGACGTGAATACATCAATAATAATGTTACATCATTTTTCAATGACAAAGGTATTGAACATCATTTTACTTCTGCCTATACACCTGCTTCAAATGGAAATGCAGAACGTTTAAATCTAACTCTATTTAATGATTGTCGTACAATGCTCCATGCAGGACGTCTGCCATCTCAATTTTGGGCAGATGCCATCCTCTACAGTTGTTATTTACGAAACTATGTTTATCGTAAGGATATCAAGAATTCACCAGCTGGTTATCTAGGATACAAACCTCTGAATACAAAAAGGTCCATATTTTCGGTGAAAAATGTGCAGTTACTATTCCACCGGATGTTGACTATGATAAAATAGATACTCGTGCTCACATTGGTGTATACTTAGGTTATGATCACGATACTTATGGACATATTGTTTATGTTTCTAACAAAGTTGGTAATTTATCCGAAGGTTTTTATGAATATACGAGACATGTCAAGTTTTTTCCACAGAATCCACTTTATACTCAATTCCCATTTGATCATTCATTGGATTCAAATCAATATCTTACCCAACCTCCATCTTTAATACCAGACCAACATGATGATGATTTTCCTTTATCACATTCTTCCACAGATTTAGATTACGAATATGAATCAGACGAGTCTGACGTGACCATCGACTCTATATCTGATTACGAGCCACTTGATGATTCATCACCCTTGCCAAACTCAATCGAAGATTCATCTACTGCTCATAATGAAAACAATCACGTATCAGATAAAACCATTTCTACATCACTCGCAGAACCATCATCTCAATCATTGTCACAAACTTCGTCCAATATTTCTATACCACCAAATACTAGTGAATCAGATTCATCTTCAGATGATGATGTTCCCTTATCCAATTATATCATTGATTACATATAACCTCTCACTCTACTGGCGGAGATGTGGGATTTCAATATAAAATCCTTTATGTCCTAATAAACTATTTAACTATAAATAAAACAAAGAGAAACTTAGCTCTATTTATGTTCTTTAATTTACATAAATTTGTTTTAATTAGAAGTTATTTAATATTAGAACATTAAGGATTTTGCATCGAAACCCCACATCTCAACCAGTAGCGTGACAGACTATTTGCAATCCTCAATACCTAAATGAATAAGTATGAGGATTAAGTTAATCTCACAGGATGATCGGTTACAGATGTGGTTCTGTAAATAGATAAGAAAAATACTTACTATTGGTGGTGTGTAAAGTAACCGATGGATTTAACTCAGAAAGAATAGATAATAGATGATAACAAATATAATATATTGATATATATTTTTATATAAAAGATCTCCCCGAAAGGAAAGAAGTAAAAGGTTGTAAAAAAGAAAGAAATAAAAGTGGGAATAGCATAGCTTATATACACGGTTAAATGAAATTATCCACATTGATTTTCGTATAACTTAATATCCAGTTGAATGTTTCTAATCCTTTTAACCAATTAATTAATAATAACTATGTGTACTTATCGGACATTATTTATCGGATTTTATTTTCAGTGTATGTGCATATTAAAATAACAATGATATGGCTTAAAATTATATTATCTCAGTAACCTGTGAAGTAATAAATTAATGACATAATTTTCACAGGTTCCAACACACCCTCTTGATTTAAGCTTCATCAATGTTTTCAAATAAAAGTATCTTTAATGAATTTCATAACCTTTCTATCCACAGGTTTTGTTAATACATCAGCTAATTGTAATTCCGAAATGACATGTTTAACTTTAAATAATTTAAATTCATGATATTGTTGAATCAACATTTTATACCTTATCATATAATGTTTTGATGCGGATGAGAAATTTCTATTGATAATAGTATCTATCGCAGATTGGTTATCTATAAGCAGCAACGGTTTACTTGTTAGGATTTTATTTTCACCAAAGTATTTTAATAATTCTATAATCCATGTAAGTTCATTTACAGCATTGACAGCACCTTGTAACTCAGCTTGGGTAGAAGATTGGCATACCAATGTTGTATATTTTGAATGCCAAGATATAACATCTCCATGTATTTTGAATAGAAAACCAGTCATAGACTTCCGCGTAGTTGGTTCTTGAGCATAGTCACTATCACAATAACATTCAACAATATCTGTAGCATTTTTAGTATTACCATAAGACAATTTAAGATATTTAGTATCATTTAGATAGTTAGCAACACGATCAATTTGTTTGAACAGAATAGGATGAGGATATGTAGCAAAACGAGCAAGATAGTTTATAGCGTACGTGATATCGGGTCTAGTCATTAACGAGATATACAATAACGATCCAATGAGACGTCTATAGTTTGTAGTAGCTTTTTCTAATTCATTTTGGATATCAATAGTTTGTTTAAAATTGGATCAAAATAAAAACCAGGTGTCAGTGGTGTGGAAGGTTTACTTTTAGTTAAATGAATATTTAGTTCAGTTATCAATTTCTCAATATATGAACATTGACTCAATTCTATTTTATTCACTTTTCCAAGTTGGGTTTTGTGAACCTTCATATCCATGCCTAAAAAATGTTGATAGCCTTTATCATCAGGTTCTATTAATTTAACTTCATATTCTGACTTGAGTTTTGTCAGTAATTCTGTCATAGTTGAACTTGATTTGGTAATTATAATAAAATCATCAACAAAAATACCAATAATGCAATTTATATTACCTTTCTTATTTTTTTGTATGAAAGTGGATGGAAACGTGAAATCTTTAGTGAAATTGATTTTTCCGAGAAAAGCACTAATAGTTTCATGCCACAATCGACCAGATTGCTTAAGACCATATAAGGCTTTTTGTAACCGGTAGAGTACCCTCTTGCCAGATGGACATTTAGAATGTGAATATCCTTGAGGGGTTTGAATGTACATCGTGGTATTCAAAGGCGAATTGAGATAAGCCGTCTTAATATCAATTTGTTGAAAGTACCAATGTCGGGATGCACATGTAGATAGAATTAATCTAGCAATGTCAGGACGTAAAGTCGGTGAATATGTCAGATCAAAAGTGTTGTGAGATTGTTGATCTCCTCGGGCTACTAGTATAGCCTTGAAAGTACCATCACTCTTAATTGTAAAAACCCATTGAGTAGTAACCGTGGATTGTTTATAGTCATTTTTGTAAGTGGATTCAGAAACAATAATTGGTGTTGATGACCAGGTACCAAGTGATTTATGAGATTGTAACTCTGATTGAATAGCAGAGCTCCATTTAACAGCATGAGGACTTGTGACGGCAGCACGGTATGATTTGGGAATGGGAATAATATTGAGATGATTGATGGTTATGGAGAATTGGTTGACCAGACGTGGTGCAAGGTAAGCACGTTTAAGAGGCGTCGGGTCAACAACAATATCGTCACGACGACGTTTTCGTTTGAGTTTCCGGGGTGGAAAGCTCTGGAATTTCTTAGTAAGAAATGTTGTTGGTTCTTCTGGGTGACTAGTTGCTGGTGAAAGTGTTGCATCGATGGATGAATTGGTAGGGGCGCCTTTACCAAAATCAACAAACTCATTATCATTTAATGAGTCGAATTGCCTAGGAACAAGTTCTACTGTTAGTAGATTGGGAGAAGAGTCCTGGAGGTCTTGTGTGTCCAAAGGGGAATTTCCAGCCGTGGATTCAGCAGCAGGAAGAAGAGTAGATGAAGAAGCAACGTCGGAGGTAGAAATTGGAATAGAGACAGTAGTTGGAGTAGTCTGGGGACGTACTTCGGGTTCTGATTCGGAGCCGGATGTCACGAGATCAGCAGTAGCAACCTTTTCATCACCAGAAGCTTCAATATAATCGGTTAAATCATCATCAGTAGATGAATCAGAGGACGAATCTGGATAATAAGAATGATCAGATTGGTGTTCACCTGTATCAGTATTAAAACTTCCAGTACCGGCATCTGTAGAAGGATGATTAGAATCATCACTTGAAGATTGGGATAAAGATTCATCATCTGAGGATGATGAACTAGAATCTATGATGATAGGTGATGTAGAAGTAGTAGAATTTGGTAATACTGGTGGTGTGGATTCATCTGTGGGTGATGATTTGGTATCAGATGGAATTTGATCCATGGTTGTATCTGGGTCTGATTCGTATTCGTAATCTAAGTCTGTGGAGGAGTTGGATGATGAAGTTTCATCATCGTGTTGATCTGGAATTAAAGATGGAGATTGGGGATGATATATATCTGAATCTAAGGAATGGTCAAATGGAAATTGTGTATAAAGTGGGTGTTGTGGAAAAAACTTGACATGTCTTGTATATTCATAAAAACCTTCAGATAAATTACCGGGTGTTTTGGGGACATAAACGGTATGTCCATAAGTGTCATGGTCATAACCTAAATAAATACCAATATGTGCTCTAGTATCAAGTTTATCATGATCAACATCTGGTGGAATAGTAACAGCACATTTTTCACCGAAGATGTAAAATTTCTTTGCATTTAAAGGTCTATAACCAATATAACCAGCAGGTGAGTCTTTTATGACCTTACTGTATACATAATTTCTTAGATAAGCACTATAAAGTATGGCATCTGCCCAAAATTGAGATGGCAGACGTCCGGCATGTAACATGGTACGGCAGTCATTGAGTAAAGTGAGATTCAATCGTTCAGCATTTCCATTTGAAGCAGGAGTATAAGCAGAAGTAAGATGATGTTCGATACCTTGTTTAGTGAAAAAATGATGAGACGTTCTTGTTAACGTATTCACGTCCGTTATCTGAAAAAAATTCCAAAATTTTGTTGGGTGCAAATTGATGGTGAACCCAATTCACAAATGTAAATATTTTATCATAAGCTTCAGATTTCTTTTTCATGATATAAACAACTGTATATCCAGTATAGGCACATCGAAATGTAATAAAACATTTATGATCATCTGCTTTAACGTATTTTGCATTAACTTCTGATACATCACTGTATACTTTTGCAAATGGTTTGCATACAACATAGGATGAACGAGATGATTTAATTGCATTAGACCTTCTTGCTTTTCCTAACATGCAATCAACACAACCTTCATTATTTATAATATTTTTTCAGGTCGGTAACGTCAGATTCAGCAGCAATGATGGTTCCATGAGAAATAGAATCCAATAAATATCTGCAATTAACATGACCAAAGCGTTGATGCAAATTGTTGACTTTAATATTGAATGTTGGCTTTATGACTTGAAAGTTATCAGTGGGTAAGAAAGTTAATTTTTCTTTAACAACAAGTGGTACTTTAATATTTTTGTATTCCAAGTGTTTTGACCGAGATGGTTTATCATAATCAATTAAATATTTTATACCAGCTTCTAATAAATCTTCTTCACTTATAATAGTTAAGGAAGATTTTTCAACATGAAAGGTAGGTATGGATAGTGTTTCCTTTCCAAATTTCAGTACTAAATAACCTTGACCTAATATACGACCAGTGTTACCTAAACACGTATCAATTTGTGAATGGGAATCATCAGGGGAATTAGAAAATTTAACATAATTATGTAATAATTTTCTATGACCCGTAATGCTAGCATTTGAACCAGAATCAACAATTGCTGGTACGAAGCCTCCTTTCAGAACGAATGGATTTCGTCTGATTTTCCTTTTTACCTTCATTCAGAGCTTGTATTTTAATATTGTTGGCTCTTATTCTTGATTTTAGCCCAATCTCTTTCTTGGAATCGTTTTGAGATGCAAATGATCTTGAAGATTCAGAGGGATTATTTTTAATTCCAAATTTGTTTTTAGGTTTTTTTGGTGATTGCTCTTCTTAGTATCATCAAAATACCTGATTTTAGTTATCATCCTTTTGTGTTCATTGTTAAGTTCAGCCACAAACTGAGATATTGAATCGAAGTATACATTAGGATATGGGTCATCAATGTACTCTTCGTTATATCTATTTATGAATTGCTGATAGGTATTTCCTAGATTTGAGAATAAGGTTCCTGCAATAATACTTTCAGAAACGTCTATCGATGAAGGTTTGATTAATTCATTAATAGTACGAACCTTCAAAAAATACTCATCGATATCATGAATGTTGGAACCTAGTTTTAGATTAGAAATTGCTTTCATTAGCTCCTCTTGCTTAGGTTCATTTCCGACAATTCGATCTTTAATACGCAACATAATTTGGGTAGCACTGAGTTGATCATGTGAAAATTAGTTTTAATTTTACTGATTATGGTAATTAGAAATGTTGTTAATACAGGATAAATTGTTATAGAATTATCAAGAAGATTCTAGAATAAGAAAAAGTAATCAATGAATGATGTTGATATAGAATGGATTATCACAGAATGATAAAGAATATTCTAGAATGATATTAAGGGTTCTAGAATCAGTAAAACTAGTGATTCTATTGATCAACAACAATATATAATTTATGTAAATTAAAGAACATAAATAGAGCTAAGTTTCTCTTTGTTTTATTTATAGTTAAATAGTTTTATAAAATTATCAATTAGAATACAAGAAAGTTGAACACCTTATAATTAAATCTTAGGATAAAAAACCTCTAATTAAAATAGATTTCCAATCTTTGAATCCAAATTTATAAGAATTAATTAATACAATATGGCATACCAATTCCAGACGGATATAAGCGTTGAAGCTAGCAAAAGTTGCTGTGCTGCTCTAGTGCGTAATTCTCCAAAAGAAAAGTCCAATAAAGAACGTTATTGGCCGTTATTTAAAGAATGGTTTACTCAATCTATTTCAGCATATGCTTTAGAATACAACTTTACAGAGTTAATGAATATGGTTGCAGTTGAAAATCCACAACCAAATATCGGTAAAGTGTTGGAATATGGGATTAGTTTATACTTTGATAGTGATATCACGTCAGCTTTCAATACAATGGAAGGTTGCAATCGTTTTGCTACCATGAATAGGGAATTGAGTAATGCTAATATGTATGAAGAGGTAGTCATGTTTGAAGAGTTTTTCAAAAACATGAATAACTATTCTTGGGAGAAATTGATCGATGAAATTAGAATCTTATCCTATTTTCATCCACATTTTGCTGAATTTGCTGGTATCATATGCTGTACAAAAATTCCAAGAAATGAACTTTCAAGTTTCTTGAGAATCACAAACTGTTATACGAAAACAGATGGTGAGGCCAATTTATACCCTGCCAGTGCTATTGATATAAGAAGAGCAATTCAGAAATTCATTAAGGAAGTTAATGGAGGTTCCAAAAGTGCTGAGACCGAAGAAACATTTATTGTTGAGAGAACAAAGAAAAATGTCAATCACAAATTCGGTAAAACAAAAGGAAAGGATAAGAAAATGAAAATGATGACCTGTTTCAAATGCAACAAGAAAGGTCACATTGCAAAAGATTGCTGGTATGCAGAAGCGAACTGCATTGTTGAAGACAACGTTAAATATAATTTTGAAGAAATTAATATAATGGAAGCACGTTGTACTGGTAAGAACAAAAACAAAGCGAAATTCATCTTAGATAGTGGTTCAACAATCCATGTAGTTAGGAAACTACATATACTTGATAATGTTAAAGAGACAAAAACCATTGTTAAAACTGTTAATGGGTTTAGTACATCAAACTATAGTGGTGATCTAAAATTAACAGATAATCTTGTTTTGAAAAATGTGATTTATATCAAGTCAGCTCCGAGAAATATAATCTCAGCAACAAGACTAACAAAAGAAGATGGAGTTACAATCTCCATGACGAAAAATGGTTTCAACATATACAAGAATGATAAGTTCATTGCATCAGGTACACAAAATAATGGTTTATATACTCTGAATAATACAGATAATTTTGCTGGTGTTTATCAAATGGAAAGTGTTGAAGATGTTAAGAAATGGCATATTGCTAAAGGCCATGCATCAATATCACAAATGAGAAGAGAATTGAAGAACAGCAAATCAAAAGTCAATGAAAAAGTTTTTTCATAAAGTATTGAAAAACTGTGTATCTTGCAATGGGAGGCAATGTTAATTTGTCCCATGGGAGTAAGAAGAAAAAGAGTAAAACATATGTATTAGGTGAACAACTGTCAACGGATGTTTTTGGTCCAATAAACGGTAAATATGGGTTAATTATCAAAGACAAGTATTCACAATATTGTTTAGGAAGAATTATTGATTCAAGAAAAGATGTTTCGGAAAAAATCAATTGAGATGCTGAGGGTATTCAAAAATTTATTGAAGATTCAGGATAAATCAATATGCTATTTAAGAAGCGATAATGAATTTCGAACTAAATTATTAGCCTCTTATTGTGCAAAAGAAGGAATCATTCAACAATTCACTGCACCGCATTCAAGTTATCAAAATGGTGGTGCTGAAAATATCAATGGTCTATTGAAAAATAAAATGAGAATCCTGATCAACGAATCAGGAATTCCTAAAAACTTATGGACTTACTGCTTTAAACATGTCCTCTTTTTTACTCAACAATTCTTTAAGGAAAAAGCAAGATAAAACTCCGGTACAATTGATTACAAATCATGGAAAAGAAATGGATAATGAATTATTACCATTTGGATGTCAGTTGTTTGCATACAACTACAATAGAAAACAAAAATTGTTTGATCCTAGTATAAACGGTATTTTCTTAGGTTATGACAAAACAACAAAAAATTGTCAATGTTTATGATTTAAAATCAAGAAAGGTGTTTAGAACATCAGCGTGGAAAGGAATGAATGAAATTTTTCCATTGAGTCATACTTGGTCATTTGTTAATGATATTAGACAAACGGTTTACAATGATGAATATTCAGATAATAATGACAATGGAGATATGAATAACTCACTAATTAGCTCAGGTGGTGGTGGTATAGGTTTTGATACAAGCTTCACGACCAGTCCAACTCCAAATCAGACGACTATTCCTGAAGATCAAAATATGGAAGAAAATACATCTAGTATATCTGAATGTCAAGAAACAGAAACAACACGGAAAACCAATCAAGATATAGATCCTGCAGCAGTTGATAAGGATCTTGATTATATGATGGATCATAATGATACCGAAGAAGACATTGATGACACAACTGAAGTTATTGACGAAATTGATGTAGCTAATGGTACTCTTTATAAGGAAGATAAACAGAAAGGTACATCTGTTACCAAAAAAGCTAACAAAATCAATAAAAAGAAAAATTCTGCTAATGTTGCGAAAATATCGAAAACATTAATCAACAAAGTTAGAAATAGTGACGATTCAAGTGAATCGATTCCAAATAAAGTTTCAAGGACAAATGATAAGGAAAAAGAAAGAGATAATAATTTTTTAATTAAGAACTCTACTCCAAGAAAGGCAATTACTGATAGAGGTACGAATACTACTACAATTGCTAGAAGAAATGGAAATACAGGAATACAAATTGTTCATCACATTCCCAAGAGAGGTTTAGAAGTAGATGCTTCAATTGAAAATACACATCAAGTTATGAAAAGAACCAAGTTTGTTCCACAGGCAGTTTCAGATCTTAGAAGGTTACGTTCCAATCCAGGCGTGATAGATCAATCGACTGTTCAAGGAAAGGGGGCGAATGCTGAACCAAATTCAGTTGAAGTTATTTCATTAAACAGTGATAGTGATAGTGATAACATAAATGATGTTAATTTGTTAGTTTCCAAAAGAAAATATGATATTCCGAATACATATGGAGATGTATTAAAATCATTTGAAAAGAAAAGATGGCTCCAATCAATGGAAGAAGAGCTACTAGCTATGAGAACAAAAAAATGTTTTTTCAGAATGTGAACAAAACCAGCTTGCCAAAGAACACATTGTTAGTTAAAGGAAGATGGGTTTTACTGTTAAACAAGAATCAGATGGTACTGAAAGATTTAAAGCTAGATTAGTTGCTAAAAGGATTCACCCAAGAGAGAGGTGAAAATTATGTAGAAAATTATGCTCCAGTGATGAGATATGAAACTCTTAGATTTGCTTTGAGTATTGCAGCTACAAATGGTTGGTTAATTGCACAAATGGATGCAAAAAACGGCATTTTTAAAATGGAAATATAGATTATATAACATATATGCAACCACCTCCAGGTACAAACACTCCACAGGGAAAGGTTTGGAAATTAAAGAAAGGCATTTATGGGCTAAAACAAGCACCATTAATTTGGTATAAAAAGCTATCATCAACATTATTAAAAGGTGGATTCAAGACATCAATACTTGAACCATGCTTATTTTATAACTCGAATAGTATAATACTTGTTTATGTTGATGATATTCTTATCGTGGGTTTAAAATGAAAAAGTCATTAATTTTGCCAAAGAAACGTTAAAGAAGGCTTTTGTGATGAAAGATATGGGAAGACCAAAAAATATTTTTTAGGAATAAATATAGATGTTATTCAAAATGGTTTTAAATTATGTATGAAAGATACAATTGAAAGAATTGCGGAGAATTTTGATATTGTTGAATGTCAAAGAAAAATTGAAACTCCATTAGTGAAAGGTTCTGATAAAAATATAAATGATAACTCTCCACAATTATCTGCTGCTGATCATTCGACTTATCGTTCTGTCGTTGGTACATTAACTTTTATTGCTAATACAGTTAGAGTAGATATTGCATTTAGTGTTTCATTTTTATCAAGACATCTACAGAATCCCAAACAATCACACTTGAAAGCTGCTTATAGAGTTATACATTATTTGCTGAAAACCAAAAAATACTGGTTTAATATTTGGTAAAAAGTAAAGGAAAACTACCATTTAAAGATTTTAGGTATTTAGATAAGACTGCTGAAGTCAGTCTACAAGACTATCCAAAGGCTGGAAAGTTTAAATTGATTACATTAACTGATGCTGACTGGGCTGGTAATATTGAAGACCGAACATCACAATCGGGTCAAATTACTATGCTGAATGGGAATATAGTTAGTTGGAGTTCTAGAAAACAAAGAACAGTTGCTGAATCAAGTGCTGAAAGTGAGTATATGGCAATTAGTGATGGCTCGAAAACTGCATTGTTCTTCAAGAATCTCATGACAGAAATAAGAATGAATTGCAGTTACATAGAACTATGTGTTGACAACATGGCTGCTCTTACATTAAGTTCCCACAACACTCTACATCAGAAGACAAAGCATATTGACATTAAGTATCATAGGATACGACAGTTGGTTGAAGATAAATTAATTAAATTAAATTATGTCAACACCAAAATGAATATTGCAGATATATTAGCAAAAATTTTTACTGATTATGGTAATTAGAAATGTTGTTAATACAGGATAAATTGTTATAGAATTATCAAGAAGATTCTAGAATAAGAAAAAGTAATCAATGAATGATGTTGATATAGAATGGATTATCACAGAATGATAAAGAATATTCTAGAATGATATTAAGGGTTCTAGAATCAGTAAAACTAGTGATTCTATTGATCAACAACAATATATAATTTATGTAAATTAAAGAACATAAATAGAGCTAAGTTTCTCTTTGTTTTATTTATAGTTAAATAGTTTTATAAAATTATCAATTAGAATACAAGAAAGTTGAACACCTTATAATTAAATCTTAGGATAAAAAACCTCTAATTAAAATAGATCAGTCCTAGACATGATTAAATTAGCATCAATAATAGGATGGAACTTCGTGGAAACGGAACGTCTAATAGTTTCAATGACGTTATTTTCTCGATCAACAGTCATTTTGAAAGAAGCATCTTTTTTTTCAACACTAGCAACATAGTCTTCAAAACCATGACTAATGAGAATGCGTTTTAAAGCAATCCAATATGAATAAAAATCCATGAAATTAGCATAGTCCTTTTTTTCTAAAACCGGAATCTGTTTCAACTCTTTAGTAATTTTGGATTCAAAACCCAATTCACCGAAGTATTTCCAAGATTTCATGAAAGCTTCAAATTTAGCTTCAACGGATTCCTTCATCTCTTTGTTTTCTAGCGATAGCCGTTTAACAGCATCAGATAACTCTCTGATAATATCTTCATTATTTTTGTTTGCAGTGGACATATTTTTGAACTTTAAGGAGTAAACATTATTGTTAGTTCTGAGTTCGGACTCTTAAAATTATAATCTCCCAGCATGGGTGCCATATTAGAACATTAAGGATTTTGCATCGAAACCCCACATCTCAACCAGTAGCGTGACAGACTATTTGTAATCCCACATCTCCGCCAGTAGGGTGAGAGGTTATATGTAATCATCTATTTCCAACAAGCATACACGATGATTAGCATAACCCTCACAGGAGAAACGGTTACGGATGTGGTCCTGAAGATAGATAAGTGTTATACTTACTATTAATGGTTTGTAACCGTATTTAACTCAGATGTAATATAAATATAAGAACAAGATATAATGAAATTGTATTTAAATTTTTTTATATAAAAGATCTCTTCCTAAGAGAAAAGAGAAATGTAGTAAAACAAGTAGAAACATCGGAGTAATTAACTAAGAAAGGAAATTTCTCCAGGTTCCAACATTATTTATCGGATTTTATTTTCAGTGTATGTGCATATTAAAATAACAATGATATGGCTTAAAATTATATTATCTCAGTAACCTGTGAAGTAATAAATTAATGACATAATTTTCACAGGTTCCAACACACCTTATAATTAAATCTTAGGATAAAAAACCTCTAATCAAAATAGTTGCAAACCATTAATAGTAAAAACATTATTAAAAATTATTGGTTTGACTAAGCTTGCTTTCTAATTGGAAGAGCAAGCATAAGTGGCCGAGCGGTCTAAGGCGACAGACTCAAGATCTGTTTCTGGTAACGGAGCGCAGGTTCGAATCCTGTCTTATGCAATGTTTTATTTTTTTTATTACTCTCTATCTCTATCTATTAGAGCTGAATATCTACTTTAAGGATATAATATATAAAAAGTTTGCTTTATTGGCTTTATCTTTGAATCATTTTTACAAAGATATTGGAAAATTTTATTGGATTTCCTTTTAAAAAAACAGAATTTATTTTAGTGGGATTAAGATGCGACATTTGCTTTTCGTTATCTGAGTTGAATCACATTGTTGATGAACTCTTTTTAAACTAAGTGAAGCAATTAGTATTAGTTCTATAAAAATATAAAGATGTCTTATCAAAAAGTGGATAAACCAAAAGTCAGGGCCACAAGATCCAAATTTGGGTGTATCAACTGTAAAAAAAGAAAGAAGAAATGTGATGAAATAAAACCTATTTGCACAGGTTGTTTAAGAAGAAATATAATTTGTGAATACAAAGAACCACTATCAGACTTTGGGAATACAATAGCCTTGCGTATTAATATTAATAATAAAAATTCTATGGGCTCAACAGATACAGAATTGATTTTACCCAGTTATCCCGATTTAATTCCTGATATCCCACAACAAAAAATTTCGAAACTTAGCAGTATACGGGAAGTGGTTGGTGATACCGTAATGAAAATTTTGGAAAATAATATATCAAATCTGAATAGTCTTTTTGATACCAATTCTACACCATCTTTAGAAGATTTTGTTTCGATAGATACCAATTTTCTTAATATTTTTTTTGAAAATGATCCACAGTACTTGAGTATATTTAATAATACAACGTCACCAATTCCAAAATCTTTAGAAATTAAACTTCCAGTTGAATTAACTTACGAGGAATTATCTTATTTTGAGTATTACTGTAAGAAAATTCTTCCAAATTTATCAATTTTACCACAAGAATTTAACTATTATTCTAAAATTTATATTCCAATTGCTTTTAAAGAAAAAGCAGTTTTATATACCTTGGTTGGTTGGGGCTGTCGTATGAGGAAGAATCAGAATTTAAACTTCCAAGTAGAGAACAAAGAGGCTGACAGATACACCCAACTTGTTAATAGTATGATTGAACAACATAATATGTGCTTAGATAGGGAGAAATTTATTACCAATTTTGTTTGTTATATGCTTTTAGTCTGTATGGAAATATCGTTTGGTGATACGTCTTCAAAATGGTCTCATTATTTTACTTGTTGTTTCCATATGATTAATAAAATGCCGGGTGCTTTTAGATTTTTATTAAGTAATTGCTCTATTGAAGGTAATTTACTTGCTGAGAATTTCGCATATTTTGACGTTTTAGCTTCTCAATCTAATGAAAATGGTACTTTTTATCCGATATCAGACTACCATGAATTATTCTCGATGAATAATACCAATAAGAATATACACGATCCTTTACAGGGGTGTATTAGGCCAGTTATTCTTTTAATAGGTGAGATTGTGAGCATGCTAGTTGAATATAGTTCTTTACAAATTAGTCTTGATTTACCAGATTGTGATAAGTTTGAGGTTGTAAGTAAAATGATGGAAAAATCTGAAAGATTGGATAAACAAATTAAGTTTGCGAAACCAGATCTTTCATGCCTTCAATTTTTGAAAACACCGGAAGAGCTTGAATTTCATTTAACTTTATTTGAAGTTTATCAGCTTTCGACACAACTTTACCTTCGTCAAGTGATTAGAAAATTACCACCTATTGTTCCAGAGATTCAAGTCTTGGGTTATAATTTGAGGGAAGATTTGAAAATACTATTACAATCATCAGAATTAAAGAATAGTTTAGCATTTCCAATGCTTCTGTTGGGCATTAGTTCAACAACTAAAGAAGATAGGAAAGAAGTGCACGACATGTTTAAGAAGCTGATTCAAAATTGTGGTTACTTAAGTAGTTACCAAAAATTATTAATCGTTGTTGAGAAAATATGGGCCCTAAACCGCGACGGTTCCATATATGTGGATTGGTTTAAAGTTACCAAGCAATTGGGTTGGAGACTCAATCTTGGTAGATAAGAAAATACGCTATTAAACAATATATACAGGGCTTCTAATATAGGTATTTGTTGGACGTTAATTTTAAATAATTTTTTTTTGAATTTCTTGTAAATTAAATCAATTAGAGAAAAATTATATATATTTAAAAGGATTTTTAAAGAAAGCAGAAGAATATACACTGTATAACATTTAAAATTTTAAAGATGAACTCGCTTCCTCTTCAACACTTTTTTGCCCAAGAGAATCCCGTTTTGGGACATGGTACATTTCAAGGTCATAGTTATCAAGCTCAGCACCAATATTGTCATCAAGATCTGGTCTCTTACCAGATTCGAAATCCATGTCATCATATTTAATGAAACTTGACTTAAAATAGAAGTAATCATAGAAAAACCAAATTAAAAAGAATAAAGGCAGCATAATGTAACCATCAATAAAGGTTTTATAATCAAATGGTACGAAACATGACCAACTTTGAACCAAAGTTAAAAGAACACCAATAACTATAGCAATATAATTGACCCATGGAAAAAAAATGGCTTTATAAGGTAAAATATCTAAAGAGTAACCTTGGTGAACTAAACCTCTTCTGAAACGAAGATGTGTGATAGAAATAGTGGTCCAAACAATAAAACACGCAACACCAGTCACAGAAACAATATAACTATATGCAACGGAAGAACCTGAACTATATGATAAGATTGATAGGAAACCAAAAATGTGAACGAAATGAACCGCCACATAAGGAACACCTTTTTTATTAACTGTAGTAAAAATTTTAGGACCATAACCCGCCTTTGACCATGTAAAAAGAGCCCTAGATGCAAAAAAGATACCCGAATTAATAGAAGAAAAACATGTAATCCAAATGACCGTAGTGACATAATATTTGGAATTTGGCCAACCAGCATTGGTGATAGCAATAGTCATTGGGGACCTCATAACTTTATCTGCACCAATTAACATTGGATCATTGTAAGGAACAGTGATACCATAGAAAATTGATAAACCAAAGTAAACAAAAAAGACTCTGAAAATAGTGCTTCTAACGGCAGTTGGGATGGCCTTTCTTGGATTCCTAGCTTCAGCAGCAATAACCGAGACACCTTCAATACCCGAATAAAAGACACCAGCATAAACAAAAGAGTTGGCAATACCTTTAAATCCACTTTTCAATGGATAATTCTTGAAAGGATTATCAGGTTTATGACCATGGATGCCACCAGCTGCATAAATAATAGCAAAAATATAGAAACCAGCTAAAAATGCTAATTTAAGAAAACCCAAGTAGTACTCACATTCACCCCACCATGAAACATCCAAACATTGGAAAACAGTAAAAACACCCCAAAATATTAAGTACCAACCGTAAGTTGGAATTTTGGTAGTATAGGTTTCCATTGCTGAAGTTAAAGACGTGTATTCTGCAATAATATTTGTAATCCAAATAATAACATAGAAAATAGAAACGGTTGCTCCAAAACCTTTAGACACATACTTAGATGCAAGTATGGCAAAGTTCTGATCAAAAGCAGCATTTAATTCTCCAATAGAATTCATCATTGACAAAACCAAAATACCGACGATCGCAAAACCCACAATTAAACCAACAGGACCTCCAGACGCCAAAGCACTACCCATACCAATGAAAACACCAGGACCAATCAAACCACATAAAGCAATAAGGTTGATCATTCTATTTTGAAGACCGGCTTTTAGCCCACTTTGTAGCATTTCATCACCATTATCGTTTTCAACGTAAGCACCCGAGGTCGTGGCCTCTATCGTTATACTTGTGTTGTCTTTACCCATTCTGATATTACAATCAATATTAGACCAGTCAAAGAAATAAACTTAGATTCGAGGGAGTGAATTAATTAATAATAATATAAACGAATTTCTTTGAATATATTAATAACAGAAGCTTTGTCAAAGAATTCTTAAGTTCACAAAATCCAAATTAGCGGAATATACATAGAATTATATAGGAAACAACAGGATCTAGGTACAATAATTGCTTTGTCTCATTATGATTAGAAATTATCTAGAATACATGCAAATTTTATTAAAGCCAATATGAAAATGGCGGAAAAAAAAACAATTCAATGGTTTTTGACAGCTCCCGGAATCAAAGATAAGCCCTACCGACGGTTGATCAGCAGCTTAACATCGAGAAAAAGAGCTATGCGAAATGCTCGCTACCCATTCGCGCTTAGAAAGACCCTGCGATAGGCTCAACCGACATTCTAAAGCGACGAAGAGCGCCTCGCAGCGGTCGCTTGAACTAAGATTAGCTTTCAGGTTATCCCACCCACGACCTTTGATTGTTTTTATCTTTCAAAAGATATATTTTGATGATAATAAATAAAATATAGTTCGCTGTCACAGTTTGAAATGGACCTCAATTTCAAGATAAAATTATCAACCTGAAGTAAACCATGACAATTGAATCACACATTACAGAAAGGTTTGATAAGCTAGTTAAGAAGGTGCCTATTATCGATACACACAACGATTTTCCTTACAATTTAAGAGTTCAGCTTCATTATGAGCTTCATTGCAATAATAACGAGTTTAATTTTGACTCTCTATTAACTTCTCAGACCGATTTGGTCCGCATGAAACAAGGAAAAATTGGAGTTCAGTTTTTCAGTTGTTGGATCGAATGTAAAGATAATGATTATCTTTATCAAAACTTTGATCAGCCAAACACTATTGTTAGAGATACACTAGAACAGATTGATGTTGTGAAAAGATTAGTTGATGAATATTCCAGCAGTTTTAAGTTTGTTCGTACTGCAGATGAAGCTCTGCAAAGTTTTTTAGATTCAGAAGGTAAAAAAATATCAATTACTTTAGGCGTTGAAGGTTTACATCAAGTCGATTTGTCCTTAGCGGTTGTTAGGCAGTATTATGATTTAGGAGTCAGATACATAACGTTGACGCACAATTGTGATAACCCATTTGCTACCGCTGCATCGTCAGTCGCTGCCGGTTTGGAAGATAAAGGTTTAACAAAGTATGGAGAAGATTGTATTACAGAGATGAATCGTCTAGGTATGTTGGTAGATTTAAGCCATGTGTCTTATAATACGATGATAGATACTCTGAAAGTTACGAAAGCACCTGTTATATTTTCTCATAGTTCCGTTTATGCCTTAACTGCGCATGAAAGAAACGTCAGAGACGATGTTTTAAAGTTAGTTAAGCAAAATGGCGGTGTTGTCTGCATTAATTTTTTTCCTCTTTTTCTTAGACAGCAAGGAAGAGACTCTGTCACTATTGACGATGCCGTTGATCATGTTAAATATATCATTGATTTAATTGGTTTTGACCATGTTGGCTTTGGGTCTGATTTCGATGGTATCCCCCAGGGCCCTGTAGGACTTGAAGATGTCTCCAAGTATCCTGATTTGGTTAAAAAAGTTTGGGAAGTCACCGATGCAAGCGAGGAAGACATTTCCAAGATTATGGGTTTAAATGTTCTCAGAGTTTGGAAAGAATGTGAAATAGTTTCCCAAAGATTGAAAAATAAAATATTACCTGTTGAAAGCAACTGGGAGGGCAGACAATGGATATTTCATGAATATTGTAAAAAATTTCCTGAAATTTTTCCAGGTGCTTTTGATATAAAAAATAATACTTACACAGACACTCATAAATTAGATAACAATTCCAAAGAGATATAAATTTTTTAAATTTAACTTGTATAAAATTGTATTTTGTATCCAAAACAATTGATTCATTTCTTTTAAAATATCTTTATGTATATAAACTCTAAGTTTTAGAGATTAATTGACAAAAATGTAATAATAATTCCAGACTAACCGACTAGTCGAAAATTAAAAGAGTAGGCGGCGGAATCGATCTGTCATCTCTTCGTCAAAATCTGAGATGAGATCCGCTTTTATTTTACAGAAGAAGCGCATAGGAGGAAACCTTTTAAAATCGATATCTAGCTTTCAAATTTATTTAATTTTAACTCAAACTGAAATTCCCTTTTTTCTTCTTAATGATATCTTTGAATTCTTTCTTTTTGGATAGTTAAAATCGTTTAAAAATGTCTGATATTGTTGTTTTAGGTTCTGGTATTGTTGGTCTGTATACCACTTATTGTTTGATTAACGATGCTGGTGTTTCTCCTGATAAGATTACCGTTCTTGCAAAATATATGCCTGGTGATCAATCCATAAACTACACGTCACCTTGGGCGGGCGGTAACTTTTCATGTATCTCTCCAAATGATGCTGATACTTTATCCTATGATAAATATACATACACTCACCTTGCTGAAATTCAGAAAAAATTAGGTGGTCCAAAGTGTGGACTAGATATGAAACCAAGCACTGAATATTGGGATACATACCCAGGTGATGAAAAGATTAACTCTTTGAGAACATATTTAAAAGACTTCAAAGTTATTGAAAAATCGAAGTTACCAATAGGTACTGATTTCGGTATTACTTTTACTACTTGGAACTTTAACTGCCCAACTTTCCTTGCAAATTTTAAAAAGTATTTTGAAACTATAGGAGTTACTTTTATTAGAAAGGAATTAACTCATATTTCTCAAGCTTACTTGCCACAAACAAAAGTTGTCTTTAACTGTACTGGTATCGGTGCATTTTCGTTATCGGGTGTTAAAGATTCTAAAGTTTACCCAACCAGGGGTCAAGTGGTTGTTATCAGAGCACCACATATTAAAGAAAATGCCATGAGATGGGGCGATGATTATGCCACTTATATAATCCCAAGACCATATTCAAATGACGAATTAGTTTTGGGTGGATTTTTACAAAAGGACAACTGGACCGCTGATACTTTTGAAAAAGAAACTGAAAATATTTTAAAAAGAACCACTGAATTATTGCCAAAAATTTTGAATAGACCTCTCGAAATTATTAGAGTTGCAGCTGGTTTAAGACCTAGCAGACATGGTGGTCCAAGAATTGAAATCGAACAAGTTGAGAATAAGTATTTGATTCATAACTATGGTGCTAGTGGTTACGGTTATCAAGCAGGTTTTGGTATGTCCCACAAAGCGGTTGCTTTATACATTAAGGAAAAGAGATCAAAATTCAAGCTTTAGGTATATATTTATTTAATAAAACTCTAAATTTATTAATTCACTTATTTCTCAGCATTTGAATAAACAATACTTATATTTCTATTATGCGTTTTTTTATAAATAATATTAGCTCAAACGATTGATGATAATTTCTGTAATTTTATTTTAATTTGGTTATATTTAACCGTGATGAAAGTAGTTATAAACAGCGGGAAGCTACCAAATAAGGCAGATAACTCGTGGATACACTTCCGAAACAACAAGCGACAGTTCAAGCGCGCAGAATCGCTTGCCCGTAGCTTAAATATAAAACTGCCCATATCAACTGTCCATGAAACTGACAAAATAATTCCACTGCCCAGACCAAGTATAGAACTCAATGGTGTGATTTAGCATACCCAGTTTTTTATTTTATTAGTCAATAATGCTTAATTTGAATTAAAATGCAATATCAGAGAAATTTATAAAAGCATTATAATTTCCCGTTTAGAAATCATTATAAATCACAATATATACTTTATCAAGACACAATCACATTGTATTTAAAATAAAGTTGATTTGAAATGTCAAATATCATTGTTTTGGGTTCCGGCGTTGTCGGTCTTTATACAGTTTATTGTCTAGTAAATGAAGCAAGCATTGATCCACAAAGGATTAACGTTATTGGTGAATACTTACCTGGTGATTTATCTATCAAATTTACTTCTCCCTGGGCAGGAGGAAACTTTTCGTGTATCTCTCCAAATGATGCTGATACTTTATCCTATGATAAATATACATACACTCACCTTGCTGAAATTCAGAAAAAATTAGGTGGTCCAAAGTGTGGACTAGATATGAAACCAAGCACTGAATATTGGGATACATACCCAGGTGATGAAAAGATTAACTCTTTGAGAACATATTTAAAAGACTTCAAAGTTATTGAAAAATCGAAGTTACCAATAGGTACTGATTTCGGTATTAATTTCACTACATGGAATTTTCATTGTCCACTATTCTTGTTTAATTTGAGAAAATACTTTGAGTCATTGGGCGTCACTTTTAGAAGACAAAAACTAACCCATATTTCTCAAGCCTATTTGCCACATACGGAAGTCGTTTTCAACTGTACCGGTATCGGCGCCTTCTCTTTATCAGGTGTTACAGACTCCAAGGTTTATCCCACTAGAGGCCAAGTTTTAATTATTAAAGCTCCGCATATTCAAGAAAACAGAATGCGATGGGGGGATGACTATGCTACTTACATCATTCCAAGACCTCACTCTGGTGGTCAATTGATCTTGGGTGGCTTCTTACAAAAAGATAACTGGACAGGTGATACATTTCAATTACAGTCTGAAGATATAATTAAGCGAACTACAGAATTGTTTCCAGAAATTTTGAATAAACCTCTAGAGATTCTCAACACTGCCGCTGGTTTAAGACCAAGTAGACATGGTGGTGCTCGAATTGAATGCGAACGCGTGGAAGGTAAACTTTTGATCCACAATTATGGTGCTAGCGGTTATGGCTATCAAGCAGGTTTTGGCATGGGTTCCAGATCGGTTACACTTTTCAAAGAAAATAGAAATATTTTTTCCAAATTGTAACTCTGGCTTCAATTACAAATTTCTCTTTCTTTAACCTATTTAACGGTTCTAGTTTATCCTCTATAACATTTTTAATCTTTTAATAATAAGCTATGAATATCTACTTCAAAATTCGAAACTGTATAAATGTGGTGCGATTAAAGTTTGCCAAACTGAAAAATAAATGAATTACCAATATCTCCATTCACCTATTGTGGAACAACCTATAGTATTCTCAATCTCGTCCCGATCTTTAAAATTAATAAAAGTTTCAACTTTTAGTTTGGCAAGCATTTCTTCTTTGGGATTCAACAAGATTCCAGCGCCTTTTCCACCTAAAGAAGTTCTAAATGTTTCGAATCCATTTTCCAAAAATGTCTTGTTCAATTTTTCAAAATTTTCTTCAGTCATATTATCATTCAAAAGAGTAATAGCACACCCTCCTCCACCAGCACCAGTAAGCTTTGTTTCACCAATGTCTAACTCATCACAATAAAGTTTGATTCTTTCCAAGTTTGGATGAGAAACGCCCAAAGCAACAAGTAAACCATGGTTTAATCGGATTAACTCTAATAATCCACGTTTAGAATCTTCATCTAAAAATGGTCGAAGCATTAAGTTATAAGCTTCTCTTGCAATGGATTCCATAGATTCAAGAATTGCACCTGATGTTTTGGGAAATTCACTAACAACTCTGGCTACATTTGCAACCAGTGTGGCTGTTCTTCTTGGAGTTTTAGTATTTGTCAAAAGAAGGTTCATTGGTGGAAGATTTCTCATTGATGTTCGAACACTGGGAATCGCATTTTCCATTCTTTGAAACATTACTGCACCGCCATGAGTGGCAACAGCATTATCAATACCACTTGGATTACCATGAATACATTTTTCTCCCATGAATGACCAAGAATCAATAAACTGGCAATCATCAGAATCTTTAACAGTGATGCTTATATCTGTAAAAACAGCATCTTTTATGTGTCCACCAATATAAGAAAAACCACTAGCTAAACAGACTGAGATCGAAGCTGATGATCCCAATCCAGCACCAACTGGTAATGTAGATCTAACTGTGAAAGTCAACCCTCCATCAACATCATGACGACATAACGAAACAAACAAATAAAGAAAAGCGTAAGCCGCACTATAATGCAATTGGGAAGTTATATTTGTTAATAATGGTGTCAATTCATTGACTAACTCAGGATTTAAGTCTTGAGATGGTGACGGTAAACCTTGTTCATTATTAACGAGGTCCCATGGTAATTCACTCTTTTTCCATTTATGGCTGAAATTGATATCAGGAAATTCCAAAATTATATTTTCATCATCATTATCTGACTTAGTTACTAGCATATACGTTCTCAAAGATAGTGCGGCAGCAATGGCAGGCTAATAATAAAATATTTGTTAGGCTTTGGCTTCTTAAAAGTGTCTAGAATAAAAACAAATGGGAACATACCTTGTTATAAACCGCTGAATGCTCTCCAAAAAGAATCACCTTACCTGGAGCACTTGTAACAAATGGGTACTGTACCATTATATAAAACTTCAATGTTATGTTATGGTTTGTCTACTGCAATAACAGAAGTTAAAGTTGTTCATAAATCTGTGATCTAATTTTTAACGAGCTGAGTAGATGCACGATATCAAATCTTACAATGTATACATCTCTGCACCGCAGAAAAATTTTCAAATTATTTTTTTCATTTTGTTAGATTTTTTCTTTCTATCTATCTTCTTAAAGTATTCTCTTTGAAACAGGTTAATACCATTTAATAAAATATGTCTGATAACCAACAAATATCTAAGGATCAGATTAAAGTTAAATTTTTTACAAGAGATGAAGATGAAAGTCTTCATTGTGCCTCAAACCCCATTTATGTTCCAGTTTCCTTGAAGAGATTTGGTTTATCTGAAATTGTTAATCATTTATTAGAAACAGAAACTGCAGTCCCATTTGAATTTTTAGTTGATGGGACGATACTTAAAACAAATATAGAAGATTACCTTGTTCAAAGTGGTTTATCTACAGAAGCCTTTTTGACCTTAGAATATACTAGAGCAGTTCTTCCTCCAAAATTTTTATCGAGTTTCAGCAATGAGGATTGGATTTCATCAATTGATTCATTAGGCTCCATGTCATTGCCAGGCCAAGAAGGTGAAATTGTTACGTCTCCAAAAATTTTAACAGGTTCGTATGATGGTATTGTTAGAATCTGGAATTCCACAGGAAAAGTTGAAACACAATTAGTTGGGCATTCTCAACCAGTTAAAGCTGTCAAATTTATTAGCCCCACTAGATTTATTACTGCTGGTATGGACAGATCAATTAGACTTTGGAAAGCAAGTACTATCACTGATGATAATATGGACAAAGATACCCAAAACGGTAAAACTGCAGCATTACTCGATTATCATAAAGCTACAGTTTCATGCTTAGCATTGGAAAACTCTACGAATAAAATTTTATCTGGTTCTCACGATAATACAGTGGCACTTTGGTCAACAAATCCAAAGGAAATGATGACTGCAGATCCTATAGACGAATCCAGTACTTTATCATCTGCATCTAGAAAAAGATTAAAATTGGCTATTAAAGATTCTACTATTAAAAGAAAGGCACCACTTTCAATTCTTGAATCACACCGTGCCCCTGTTGAAGGAATCATCTTCGACCCTAAGGACTCCACCATTGCATATTCAGTTTCCCAAGATCATACTATCAAAAGTTGGGATTTAGAAACTGGTAGATGTGTTGATACTAAGCAAACGAACTACTCTTTACTTTCGTTGACCGCTTTAAATAATTTGAATCTTTTGGCTTCAGGTTCTTCGGCAAGACATATTAATTTACACGATCCAAGATCTTCTAAGGTTACCACCAGCCAGTTAATCGGACATACTAACTTTGTTATTTCTTTGTCAACCACAGATAATGAGTACATGCTTCTTTCCGGATCTCACGATGGAACTGCTAAAGTTTGGGATATCAGAGCTAATAAATCCATGTACACAATCACAAGAGAATCACAAGAAAATAAATCGAAAGTTCTTGCCGTTGACTGGGAAAAAGAGATTGGTATTATAAGTGCTGGTAGTGATAAGAAGTTGCAAATTAATTCTAGTGCCGAATTCAAATAATTCGAGCTTTTTCTATTAATTTTACGTAAATTTAATATTTTGTATAGAATGGACATATTTTTCTTAATTAACTTTTTTCACAAGTCCACATGGTAACTTTGTAAAAGCCTTGCCAGAGCCCCTTGGTATCTGTTAGATAACCTAACAATTTAGGATCCTTAACCTCATCAGTAAACTTCCAACCCACACTTTCAATCAACTTTTTAAGCTCTTCATAGCTGAACTCAACTTTTGCAGCCGTCCCATATTTTAATGGCCCTAAATTTATCCACCTTTTCTTACCTTCAAACTTATTGCAGATTTTATTGATAGAGCTGATATAATCTAACATATTTTCAGCTGTATCCATAAAAAAACAAGTAACAATAGTGATATTTTTTGCTGTTTCATCAGGTCTCAAATGTTTATCAAGATTAAAGTCATTAAAATCTCCGTGATGAATATTTAAACTTTTTGGTTGCTCCAAATTACTAATTAGTTCAACAGGCCTCATTTGATCTTGATTAGTAACATGATTTGAATAAGTATGAATATACGGGTAAACCATAGGTTTTTCTGTGTTGTCATTCTTGTAGACAAATTGATTTAACAAGACCATCATCCAAGAATACTCAACAGCTTGAACTGAAGAAAAATTCTTGGTTGATAGTTCATGAGCAACTCTCCCTAGCCCAGAACCAGGAACAACTACCACAGTATCTTTTGAATCAATATCAATAATGTTTTTGTTGATATATTCCAGTAAAGGTTCAATTTCGCCATTTGATTTTGAAGACCAGTCTCGAGAAAAATGACACAAACTTTCCACAACTCTGAAAAAGTTGTTTCTTTTTTTGGAAATCGAATTTTCTTTGGCAATTTGTAGTTCCGAATCAGTTATGGAATATTTTTGAATGGACTTAGAAACAACTTGTTCTAGAATTCTGTTATTTTCATTAAATAAACATTCAACTTTATTTAATTTCTCGGGATAATTCAGTTTCATACAAATATGCTGTTGCTCGTAAGTCATTTGTTTAAACAAGGCTCTTTTACGATTATTCCATTTTTTTCCGTTACTGACATATTGAGTAATGTCATAAACGGTACTCACCAATTGAGTTCTTGATTTGTTGGAGGTTATTTTTCCATTACTAGTCGTATATGTTAATCTTGCAATATGTCGTTTCAATTTATTAAACATCGTCGTTTCGTTTATAGTTCCAGCTAATGCTAGAGTAGATATAATGAGTGGTAGCTTGCTGGAAGGAAGAATAAGTTGAAGAATAAGATATAAAATACAGACGACTGACAGTCTAGATATTAATAACACAGTTTCACTTGCTCCACTTGGTAAAAATTTATTCCGCCTGATTAACATATTAAGTGATATCTAAACATTTTTCTGCAAAACATGTCTCTAGCTCTGAGCGATAACAGAAAAAGTATTTTTTTTTAGAGACTGAAAAAATTCTTGGAGAAATTTTATGCTAGCCTTAAATTTATGATTTTGGCATAAGAATGATATGACTAGAGTTATTGCAATTGGAACAGATTTACATAAACTTTCAAGGTTTAATATCATACTCAAAAGAAATGGCCCTCTAAATGCTTTTAAGACGAAAAGATTTGGTGAAAAAGTATTGCATCCTACATACGAGCTACCACTTTTCAGATATAGCTTGCATAATAATGATATAGACAAATGCTCTAATATATTGTCTATTGCCTGGTGTACTAAAGAAGCCATATATAAGACTCTTGATGACGAAGATCAGAAACTTTTCGAAATGAATAAGTGGTATAAAATCAATGAACCTTCGGGAAGACCCCTAATAGGTTGCGATAACTACAAAAAGTCGGAAGAATTTTTATGCAGTATTAGCCACGATGGAGATTTTGTTACCGCTTTTGTTTTAAGACAGTTCGATAATAAAACATAATGATTATGGAGGGCATTTCATGTAAACGCTCATTGGAACTCTCCTCGCCTAGGAATGATAAGTAAGCTTTCCAAGAAGTTAGGCTTAAGTATTTCAATTTAATATTATTATTATAAATTTGTACCGGCCTGTATAATGAAAAGCCAATAATTTCGTTATTTCCTATGTCATACTGTATAATTTGCGTAATGAATATAGATTATCGATAAAAATATATGTGTAAATTTAATTAATATATAGTACTATTACTATTGGTAAGACAACTATTCCCATTCAACAGTAGCAGGTGGTTTAGAGGTAATGTCATAAGTGACTCTAGCAACACCATCAACTTCGTTTACAATTCTAGAAGCAACTTTCTTTAAGAAAGGAGCTTCAAAGACAAACCAATCAGCAGTCATGAAATCGGTAGTTTCAATGGCTCTTAAAGCGATAACTTGTTCGTAGGTTCTTTGATCACCCATAACACCAACAGATTTAACTGGCAATAAAGCTGCAAAAGCTTGAGAAATTTTTCTGTAAAGACCATGAGCTCTAATTTCTTCAATAAAAATATAGTCAGCTTCTCTTGCAATTTTAACTTGAGATGGAGTAACTTCACCAAGGACTCTGATACCAATACCTGGACCTGGGAATGGGTGTCTCCAGACAAGATCTTCTGGAATATTTAATAATTGACCTAAATGTCTAACTTCATCTTTGAATAATTCTCTTAATGGTTCAATTAATTTTAATTTCATATCATCTAATAAACCACCAACGTTATGATGAGTCTTAATAGTTTGAGATGGTCCTTTGAAAGAAATGGATTCAATAACATCAGGATATAAAGTACCTTGTAATAAATATTCAATTTCTGAACCATCCTTTGGTTTAATTTCTTGTGCAACCCTCTCAAAAACGTGAATGAAAGTGTTACCAATAATTTTTCTCTTCTTTTCTGGGTCGGTAATTCCCTTTAATTTGGATAAAAATTCATCACCAGCCTCGACAACAGTCAGGTTAATACCTAAACCATCATCTAAAGTCTTCTTAACTGTAATGGCTTCATCTTTTCTCATTAAACCATTATCAACAAAAATAGCATGGAATCTATTGCCAATGGCTTCTTTCATCAACTTAGCACCAACGGTAGAGTCAACACCACCAGAAACAGCACCAATGACTTCTGCAGTAGGACCAACCAGCTGCCTAATTCTCTTGATTTCAGTGTCAATAAAGTTTTCCATTGTCCAGTTTTGTTCTGCATGACAAATATTAACAGCAAAATTCTTCAATAAAGTCTTACCTTGCAGAGAATGAGTAACTTCAGGGTGAAATTGAATACCATAAATTGGCTTTTCTATAGACGCAATACCTGCGTATGGAGAGTTACCAGAAGTAGCAACGGTTCTAAAACCATTTGGAAGAGAGATTAGTTTGTCACCATGAGACATCCAGACTTGAGAATTATCAACGCCTTCAAATAAAGGACACGATTTGTCGGTAACATTAAGAACAGCTGGGCCATATTCTCTTTTATCACCTCTACCAACACCTTTACCATTGATCCAAGCTAATTCTTGCATACCATAACAGATACCTAAGATTGGAACGTTCAAGTCAAAGACTGTTGGATCAACATGTGGGGCACCGTCTTCATAAACCGAGTATGGACCACCAGAAAGAATAACACCCACAGGCTTAAATGGCAATTCACTAATTTTTTGTGTACATGGTAACATTTCAGCATAGACATTAAATTCTCTTAATCGTCTGATAATCAAATGGGAGTATTGAGAACCAAAATCCAAGACTAAAATGGTGTTAAACACTTGATGAGCAGGGGCAACTTCTTCGGAGGACATATTATATTATAACAGTATATTGTTACTTATTGTAAGAAGGTAATCACGACTAGAAGCAGTCAAATCGTAAAATAAAAATTAATTATTATCGAAAAAAAAAAAAGAAAAAAATTTTCTGATGTAGAAACCAAGGAAAAAAATCATCGCGAAGGTTGGTGACTCTTTATATTTAGGTTTGACTTCGTTCGCAATGTTAGAATAAGAAAAAATAATTTATACATATCTATTTGGTACGGTACAATCCAGTAGCCTGGATTGCTTCGTAAGGGTGAGCTTTTGAGTGTTCGATTAAGTCCTTCAATAGCAATTTTAGATTATCCACCGCTTCTCTACTAGTCTGGAAAGAGAAAGAAATACGGAAACCAGAAAGTTTAACATTATATTTTTTGGCCAATTCATCAATCACTGCAGGATCAATTTTACAAGCAAATTGATCAATGAACACAAAGTTTGTGTCGCAAGGAAGTTCCAAAACATAACCTAATTTTTCCATATATCCAGCAACCTCTTTTGCTAACGAATGTGCATGTTGCAATTGTGGCCAGTTTTCATCAATTGCAATCGAAGCCATTCTACATAACATACCAGATTGTCTAATACCACCACCATTTTGTTTTCTAAAATGGTTTGCAACTCTGATTAAAGCCTTAGAACCCACTAAAACTGAACCAATTGGTGCACCCAAACCTTTAGATAAACATAAAGATATTGAATCAAAATATTTACCATATTCAGTCAACGCAACGCCAGTAGCAACATTTGCATCCCAAATTCTAGCACCATCTAAATGTAATAATAAATTATTTGCATGACACCATTCACTTATTCTTTTAATTTCTTCTATTGGATAAATAACACCATGTAAAGTATTTTCCAAAGAAACAACTCTAGTTGGTGCGGCATGAATATCGCCATCATCTGGAATGTAATTTCTAACAATATCTTCTAAAGTTAAATATAATCCATTTCTAGGAATAACAGCTGTTACCATGGCTTGAGAAAGAGTGGCTAAACCACCCGCTTCATGAACATAAACATGGCCCCTATAATCACAAAGAACAGAATGAGGCGGCTGTTTTAAATGTGATCTAATACCTAATTGATTGGATAAAGTACCTGAGACGCAAAAAAGGCCAGCTTCGTAACCAGTTAACTTTGCAACTTTTTCTTGTAGCGCTAGAGTATCCGGATCTTCATCATACACAGCATCTCCAACTGTAGCAAAATTGATAGAGTTAAGAAGTGACTGAGTAGGTGTGGTAAAAGTATCACTACGGAATTCATTATGGTTTTCGGGTAACATGGTCATCTCACAATGTTAATTGATAATAGCAAAAAATATTTTAAGCTGAAAACAAAGCAAAGAATGTGAGAAATTGATGCGGTTATATAATATAGCGATAGCTATGGCATCCACCCAGGAAAAGTAATTCCGAATGCCTTGTAACATGGATCGCGTATCAGCAAGGCGAATCGGCAAAAGTCTATTGTAAGATAAAAGTTAAGCTGGAATAATACATGACTAATATATATAACTATTGAGTCACTTTAGTTAGAATAGGAAGTATAATTTTTGTGAGCATATCAGAAAAATAAAATGTAAAATCGTGTATTGAAACCCATTCCTCGAATGTAAATTTTATGTCCGATCTATTAGAGTCAAATCATTTCTCTACAAAGTTAAGTTTGCTTAGCAGTTGATTTAATAAACCTGTCTGTTAACAGAGGTAAAAAGTTAAATATCGACGGAAGTAAATCTTAACGCTCTTTGTTTTGCTTGTTTTTGATATCCAGCCGTAGGCACGGATATAAAAATACTGTTGATAACAGCTGCACAGTTTTTTCAGCTTGGTATAGATTTTATACAGATTACAGCAAAGGTTATTAACAGTTTGATCTATTGCTAATTTTAAAAAGTATGATATTACAAAAATTAACTACCAAGTGAATTATACAAAAAGTATGCAACGTGGGTGAATCAATTACATTAATTAACCCTTATCAGAGGGTGGTTACCATGCGATAAATCAACCTGTACTAGTAGAGATGAAACATATTATACTAGACTTACCTGAACAGATGAGATATCCAGGAAATCTATCCTGTCCTCCGATGGCAAATCTTACATTTCCAAAGGTTTTTCTATCCCATCAAACGTATATTTCGATATACACACAATGAGTATCAATGCAAACCTTAGTCCCTCAAATTATGCGCTCCATTCTACCAAGCTTAACAACAACTTATGATAAGTCGATAACTCCACGAACACCATGATTACTGTAACGTTTGTTGTGAATGAAAATAGTCCCAAAAACAGCATTTTCAGATGCTTCGTTGAAATAAATTTAGGGAAGCGATTTATATTACTCATGAGTTTGAACGACTCAACCTAAAAGATAAACGATACGAAAATAGCGCTAAACAATCAATTAAATATGAGATGAGATGGGATAAGATAAGATGAGGGTGGAAACAGCTTATACGCATATATATCAAATGAGAATGGTAACAATTTTGATGACAAAATTAAGGGCTTAAACCTGGCTTAAAGTAGTGTTGTTGTTTTGAATGGCTCCCTATGTAAATATTAGCGTTACAGAAATTTGCAGACAAATATCTCCGATTTAAGAAACACTTTGATCAGAAGGTTGGTGGCAAGGAAACGGGATAAGTCATCTGGTAAGCGATCGGTATATCGGTTGGAAGCTTTCAGATAAGGCCTTAACAAAGAAATCAATACTCGACTGACTTGTAATACTAAGAACGTTGACGGCATCCCAAGACGAGTGCTTGGTATAATCGATTCAATCTTTAGGTACTGGATACGTGAAAACAAAAAAAGACCTCTGGGAAATGATAATAGAAACTACCTCCGAAACAGTAGGCAAGCCGGATCATGAGCTAATGCAACTGGAATAAAAAAAACTAGAATAACATCCGTACTTTTGGTGCCATATATCCTTTTTTCTGTATTTGCAACATTCGCCTTCTTGATTTGTACTCAGAGCAATAAAAATAATCCGTGTGTATGAGGGACTAAACCAAAGTTTGTAGCATGCTCACTTGACCGTTATATACATCCTGATAATTATTATATATAGAGAAATATACATTTTGGTAAAAATATGCCTGTTGGAAGAATTATGGGCTCTGCTATAATTTTCAAAAACCCAAACACACAATTTTTGCTAAGCTCTAAATATTCTAATTTGTCAAGGTGTTTTCCTGAGCTTGATTAAATGTATGAAGTAACATACAAAAGTTTTTAATTAATTATGTTTTGATTGATTTCTATAATTGATACAAGTGTAGCGATAAGGTTATTATAGTTTTCTTAATAACATACCTCTCTTACTATGTTTAAGATATGCCTTCCGGATTTGATTTCAAATTGGGTTTAGGGGCTTAATTTAAGTTATGATCTTTCAATATATTACGGTACGGTGTTCGCGTTGATTATGTAAATCTGTCCATACGTTTGGCGCTCGCTGCTTGGGTCAAATACTTTCGCAATTTGGCTAATTTTAAACCCAAGGAGCTTTTTAAGGCAGAACATACCACTGTATTTATTTTCAAACCAATCGAAAAGTCTTTTTGAGAAAAAAAATGACAGCAAGTCTTGATGAAAGGGAACATTGGATTCCAAAAAATTTGATCAATCCAGGAAACCATGATGAAAACAAGATGGCCTTGGAACTGCACACCGAACTTATTGGTTATGCTAAAGAGTTTCTCAACGGTCCTCCGGTAGATTCGGAAAATTATCAGAAGATGATTAGTGGAATGGCATATGATCCGGGTGACAAAGTACTTGCTCTTGGCAGATTTCTCAGCACTGACTTGTGCAAGGAACACGATCGCATTACATTATCTGATTGTGATGGTGATGGTGATAAACTAAAGAGGCGCCGTAAGGATTTACAAGAGAAAATTTTGGGTAGATGTGATCGTTCCACATATATAGAGACGCCATTTCATGTGGATTATGGTTATAATATCAGCGTTGGGAAGAATTTCTATGCAAATTTTAATTTGACTGTTCTGGATTGTTCATTGGTGATTATAGGAGATAATGTTTTGATGGGTCCTAACGTTCTGCTTAGTACTGCGGGTCATCCTACTGATCCAATAACTCGTAACAGTGGGTTAGAATGGGCAAGAAGTATTAAAATCGGGGATAATGTCTGGATAGGAGGAAATGTAGTGGTTCTTCCGGGCGTTGAAATAGGATGTAATTGTACGATTGGGGCAGGATCGGTGGTTTCTAAAAGTATCCCCCCTGATAGCATAGCATGTGGAATCCCTTGTCGTGTTATAAAATCGGTATAAGTAACTTGTTTTTTCATTATTATATAACCTAACTTTTGTCCTTTATCATGTTTTGATATCTGGTGGCTTACTTTTTTACGCAAATGTAGTAAATATCTGATTGCATATATAACTATCAAGTATTGCATAGTGTTTTTTTTGATTTCTATTGTTCATGTTGGGCTGAATATAGCTAGCAAACAAAAAGTTAAAAACGAAAGTCTTATTGCCCAGCAAACCGACCTGAAGATAATCTACAGAATGCCTCTTTTGTTTAATATTACTTCGAAATATTAAGACCTAATAAAACTTTTTCTTGCCTGGAGCCGATCAGTAAAATATCTTATTTCTCACCGGCTTTTATTGCAAATCTAAGGTAGGCTGTAAAAGGATTGTACGAAACATGCCTTAAGTTACGTAACATTGGCAGAAATCATTTCTAACCATCTAAATATGAGTTTTTAATTAAATAGCTATCTCATTTGTTTACTTCAACTTTAGAATAATCATCTTTTTCACATCGTTACAATTGGCTATTTTATTATCCAATTGGCCTCAATAATCAAGATTTCATGATTGAGTTTGAAGCTTGTAGCTATTCATTCGCTCACATTTTCCGTCTTTGTTTTAAAAGTCTGCTTTCTTAATTTTCTTTATTTTTAAATGCACTTGTTGCTTGTCTAATCTAATTTACCACATTCATGGAATGGCCAGCTATTTACCTAGGAAGAAGTGTAGTAAATTTAGTCTGAATTTTGCAAGGCTTAGAAATTTTCGTTATTCTTGCCTCAACGCATATCTTAAGCTTTGAGGTTTGTTTATTCAAGCATCGATGTGTTCCATTGATAAAAGCGGTTCAACAAATTAGAGTTTAGACATGTAACGGCGTTCTAATCAGTTACAGTTCAACTTAGTGTGTCTTGTTGTTAACAATACCAGTTAGATACCTAGAATATTTAGTCACAGAAACCAAAGTTAGAACTTTTACTAAAAATGTTTTCCATATTGTAGTCAAAACTAAACCTCAATGATGAAAGAATTTTATTAATCAAGGTCTCATAATCAAGTAATATCTGTTTACCCGACAACTTTTTCAAATGAAAGCAAAAATCTTTTCGCATGGTACCATGTTTAACATGAAGATCAAAAAACGGAATAAAATGATAGTAGATGGCTGTACAATTATTACAAAAATTATTATCTTTATACTAGCTGTTTTTCAGATGAGCGTGAGAGCGTTATTCATTATTTAATTATTTAGTTATTTAATTATTTAGTTATTTAGTTACTTTTGAATTGCAAAGATAAATTTTCAGTGACCTCTCGTCCAGGTATCATGGAATTGGAACCTCTTGTCTACTTCACTATCCAACCCCAAGGCATCTCTTAATTTCGCCCTCAAATGCCTAGGTGACTCCGTTTCGTTAAATAAGACCCCATAACCTCTCAAATAGGTTACGACATCTCCCCTGGTGAGACCATTAATATCCTCCACAGTTTTAAGGACAGTTAAATCTGGTGTAGGTAAGTTTCCATCAAAAAATGGAATCACTTCAATAGGCTGCGATAGTCTTCTTAGCTCCATATTTCGCATCCTTGAGTTGGAATAATTCAACCTGCGCACTTCACTCTGTAATCCATCAACACTAGTTCTTATTCCACTCAGTGCTGTTTCCATTCTTTCCATTCTCGTATCCATTCTTTCCATTCTTGCGTTCAATGCTGTAAAGTTTTCCCTTATCGAAGACATAAAGGCAATTGCCCACGCTGGGATTCGCTCTGCTTCTTCATCCACAATTTGCCTTCTTACGATGTTAACATTTCCCAACAAAACACTAGCATCTGCATTGGTAATAGCAATCTGCTGGTTGCAAGCGACAGCAACAGCTGTCTGAGCAGTGAAAAGCTGTGATTCGTAATTGTTTAGATCACCCAAAATAGGGTTTTCTGGAATAGCTGGCAATGGAAAGGTATTCATTTGTGATTGTTTAATTTATTGATGGTATATGATTTAAATAAAGTATATAACTTTAATGAGTAAAGTATTAATTCTAATAATTATAATTGTTCTAGAATTAACTATATCTCTACAATCCTTGCTTCATGTTTTTCGCAATTTTCTCACACCCGTCCCACATTGACAATATTCTCATAAAATTATACTAATTTTTGTTGGAACCTATGATAAATTTTACTACCAATTTAATAATTATAGGATCTTAGAATAATAGTATTTGAGCCATATCATTGTTTTTACAGTGTTCAAAACCCCTTAAAATAAATCCAATAAGTATACCATCCTAACATCAATTGATTAAAGTATATAAGCATTCAATTGGTCATTTACTTATTATTTAATCAAAAATGAATCATTTTATTTAGCCATATATAGGTTATACTTTCCCTGCTTTCATTTCTTTCTATTTTGATATTATACTTATTTATCGAATTTCATTATTAAGTATTTAAACTAGGCATTCAATTATTCTGCAAAAATTTTTTTTTTAATTTTCTACAAATGAAGAAACATCGCGTTGATAAGAGAAGATTTTAACCGAAAGTCGAATTAGAAATATTCTGGGACCTGAAAAAACTTTAAGATAACAAACAAAATATCCCCTTTTGGTATGACTTTATATCGGCGCCATGCAAAGTATTTGCAATATTTAATGTGACATTTAAAAAAGGTTTGATAATTCAAAACATTTGATTGCAAATATCAACATATCTGCTAGCAAAATTAAAATAGTTTTGCCCTTTTCTTCGCTGCTCTTTTATTGCTCCCTTTTCATAGAGTTTCTCTTTCCTTTTTACTTCTTCCTTTCTTTATTTCACAAATTAAAGAATCACAAATGAATACCTTTCCATTGCCAGCTATTCCAGAAAACCCTACCTTGGGTGATCTAAACAATTACGAATCACAGCTTGTCACTGCTCAGACAGCTGTTGCTGTCGCTTGCAACCAGCAGATTGCTATTACCAATGCAGATGCTAGTGTTTTGTTGGGAAATGTTAACATCGTAAGAAGGCAAATTGTGGATGAAGAAGCAGAGCGAATCCCAGCGTGGGCAATTGCCTTTATGTCTTCGATAAGGGAAAACTTTACAGCATTGAACGCAAGAATGGAAAGAATGGATACGAGAATGGAAAGAATGGAAACAGCACTGAGTGGAATAAGAACTAGTGTTGATGGATTACAGAGTGAAGTGCGCAGGTTGAATTATTCCAACTCAAGGATGCGAAATATGGAGCTAAGAAGACTATCGCAGCCTATTGAAGTGATTCCATTTTTTGATGGAAACTTACCTACACCAGATTTAACTGTCCTTAAAACTGTGGAGGATATTAATGGTCTCACCAGGGGAGATGTCGTAACCTATTTGAGAGGTTATGGGGTCTTATTTAACGAAACGGAGTCACCTAGGCATTTGAGGGCGAAATTAAGAGATGCCTTGGGGTTGGATAGTGAAGTAGACAAGAGGTTCCAATTCCATGATACCTGGACGAGAGGTCACTGAAAATTTATCTTTGCAATTCAAAAGTAACTAAATAACTAAATAATTAAATAACTAAATAATTAAATAATGAATAACGCTCTCACGCTCATCTGAAAAACAGCTAGTATAAAGATAATAATTTTTGTAATAATTGTACAGCCATCTACTATCATTTTATTCCGTTTTTTGATCTTCATGTTAAACATGGTACCATGCGAAAAGATTTTTGCTTTCATTTGAAAAAGTTGTCGGGTAAACAGATATTATAATACTTGATTATGAGACCTCGATTAATGAAATTTTTCCATCTTTGAGGTCTGAGGATTACAAATAATCATTCACGCTACCGGCTGGAATGTGGGGGTTCGATGTAAAGTCCTTTATCTTCCAACAAAGGATTTATTAAGAAAGCTATTAAAAAATAAAGGGCTTTTTGTTTTGATTTATCAGATTTATTATAAAGTATTTAATCAAATCTTTATACTAAATTAAGCATTCAACAATTTTGTATTTCAATTCATTTTTTTTTATACAAACTATTTAGTTTATAAATTAGACAAGAAAAAATAGTCTTATTTATGTTTGATTTATACAATTTACGTAAATTATGTACTAATAACAATGAGTTCTCTACCATTGTTATTGAGTTATTTATTAATGTTATTGAAACATTTAATCTCTTCTATTAATAACATTTTTTAATTACTATAGCCCTTAAATTTTTATCTTAATTTTCAGACTCCTCCTTAATTGAAAATCTCTTTAATATATTGACTACCATAGATTAATTTCGATAATATTTTTAAGGTAGTTCCATCTAATGTTTTAGTTGCAACATCCATTTTGGTATTAACATAATTTGGTTTAACCAATTTATTTTCAATCAATTGACGTATCCTATGATATTCAATGTCAATGTGTTTTGTCTTCTGATGTAAAGCTCTATTTACTAAATTTGTGTCATAATATATCTATTAACTCATGATATATAATTTATTTTCTGACAATTATTATTTGTGAAAATTATGTTAAATTTTGAAAAGTATGATAATAGCAAATGATTGAATAGTTGAAGTCTAGAATTAATTGATAGGTAACCCTAGATTAAATTAATAGGCAATGATAACCGAGATGATAGCTTATCTAGATAGTGTATCAAGATAGCTTATCAAGATAAGAGAATATTAATAAAGGTAAAACCGATCATATTGATGAAAGTTCTGTACTGATGAATACTAATTTTATATTTAAAATGACATAAATAGAACATAGTTTCTATTTATTTAATTTATTACTTAAATAGTTTATCAAAATTATCAATTAAAATACAAGATAGTTGAATACCTAATTTAATATAAATCATATTAAATAACTTATATTAAAACATTAAAAATTTAGCATCGAAACCCCACATCTCAACCAGTAGCGTGACAGACTTTTGTAATCCTCAATACCTAAATAAATAAGTATGAGGATTAAGTTAATCTCACAGGATGATCGGTTACAGATGTGGTTCTGTAAGTAGATAAGAAGAATATTTACTATTGGTGGTGTAAGTAACCGATGGATTTAACTCAGAAAGTATTAGGACATAAAGGATTTTATATTGAAATCCCACATCTCCGCCAGTAGGGTGAGAGGTTATATGTAATCATCTATTTCCAACAAGCATACTCGATGATTAGCATAACCCTCACAGGAGGAACGGTTACGGATGTGGTCCTGAAGATAGATAAGTTTTATACTTACTATTAATGGTTTGTAACCGTATTTAACTCAGATGTAATATAAATATAAGAACAAGATATAATGAAATTGTATTTAATTTTTTTTTATATAAAAGATCTCTTACTAAGAGAAAAGAGAAAGGTAGTAAAACAAGTAGAAACTAAAAAGTAGGAAAAGGTTGTTTATATAGCTATTTCCAATTCAATTGTAATTAATTGTGATTTTACATTTTTATTCTAGACAAACTCATAATGACCAATTAAATGGATGTAGCAATATATAAATTATTATTGGCTCTAACTTCTTTGATTTCATTGGCTCCATCTAAAGGAGTTATGCATAGTGGAATGGCTTTAATTAATACCAGCATAAACATCGGAGTAATTAACTAAGAAAGGAAATTTCTCCAGGTTCCAACAAGAAACACATGATTAATTCTTTTACAATCTTTAAGTTAATTTCTTAAAATTTAACTGCACACAAAATCAGTGAATATAATTTTATGGTCTCTGACAGTATGGCCGAGTGGTTAAGGCGTTTGACTCGAATTTTATTGTGTCATCAAATGGACTTTGTCCGCGCAGGTTCAAATCCTGCTGCTGTCGATTTTTTAGTATCTTCTCGATATTAATGTCATCGCGTTTTGAAAAATTGACTATGTTTAGATAGCTTAATTCAATGTTTTTTTTGCAACTTGGAATCTAATGAAAAAAAATTGAAAATTATGTCAAGAGGAGCACTAATCGCAATCGAAGGTCTAGATAGAACTGGTAAAACCACCCAAACCGAATATTTACTAAACCATCTAAGTAGTCTTGGTTTACAACATAATCTAATAAAGTTTCCACAAAGGGAAACACCAATTGGTAAACTTATAAATAAATATTTGACTGATAAATCATTTGAACTAAGCGATGAATCTGCACATCTTTTATTCAGTGCAAATAGATGGGAAATTGTGGACGATATTAAAAAATTACTAAATAATGGTAGTATAGTGCTTATGGACAGATATGTTTATTCAGGTGTTGCCTATTCAAGTGCTAAAGGTCTAGACTGGAATTGGTGTTTAAATCCAGATAGAGGATTGCCAAAACCAGATATCACTATTTTTTTGAAGTTTAAAGACCCAGAAAATTGCAGTAGAGACGGTTTTGGCGATGAAAGATATGAAGTTAGTGAATTTCAACAGAAAGTTAAACTAATGTTTGAAAAATTTGAAAATGACTCTAGTTGGAAAAATTTGTACGTCGATAGTAAGGATAAAGAACAAGTTGCGAAAGAATTATGGGATATCTTAGAGAGTTATACTAATGGGATATCAGAAGATTTGAACTATTTTTAAAAACAATTATTTTGAAGTGCACAATAAGTAAAAAATACATTTTAAAAAGCAATATATTATTAATTATACATTAATAGAACTTGGAATTACTATTGTATATTATCAACTGTCTATTAAAAATAAATAAGTGATAATAATAATAGTAAATCAAAATACATAAAAAATAAAATACAAATTTCTCAACAATAAAATAGGATATCTTTGAAGCTGTAATAATGAAAGTTAATTATCAAACATTCAACTCAATATTTCATGAGTTAATAAATGTGTAATAAAAAAAAGGGGAAAAGAACTAATTACTTAAGCTTTTCAATAATGGATAGAGATTATATGAAAGCAAGGTTAGCGTAAAATGAGATAAGAGAAGTAAACAACGCATTGATCAAAACCCAATTACCAAAAGTTCTTCTCAAATACACGGAGGAAACCAAAAGACCATGATGTAAAACTGCACATGCAGAACTTTGAGTGCTTAATTGAAACTTTGTTTCTTCGACAATTTCACCAAATCCAATTTCACTCTTGAAAACAATAACTGCAAAAAATAATTTAGCAAGGGAGTAAATAAAAGCATCGCTTTCAAATTCATAAGTGAAATTGATATAGTAAGAAACAATGTAAGGTAAAACGTGAGAGGCAAGAATCCACATTGAAACAGTAGAGAAGAAAGTGAAATCTAAAGCCGAGATATCAAAAACTTTAGCAGATTGAGTAAATTCTGGAATCTTTTCACTAACCGCTTGTGGTAAATACGTACTTAACGGAGTTGACTTGTAGAATGAAGACAGAATATAAATACTTTCCAAATAAAGGACGATTTCATTGATTGAATACGGATCACATAAATAATCTCTTAATTCAAGATTTTTAGTTTCCAAGTAATCTAATAGACGTCCATTACGAATAGCTTCAAAAATTGAGGAATAATATTCATAATCAGGATCATCCTCTTCTTCGTCTTCGTTATCATCATCATCATCGTCATCATCATCATCATCATCATCATCATCATCATCATCATCATCATCATCATCGTCGTCGTCGTCATCGTCATCGTCATCTTCATCATCATCAACTCCTTCTTCCTTAACCTTTTCAGGGGCTGCAGCTTCTTCTAAATCATCATCAGAGTTAACGTACAAAGGGGTACCAGATTTCTTAACTGGTGAACTAACAGTAGAACCTAACCTAGAAGATTGAGCTAATTCATAATATTTCGAATTTTCATTAAATTCACTAGTATTACCCTGAAAATATTTCTTGATGGTTTCATAGACATCTTTTTTGACTTTACAATTGGAAATATCGATGTTTAAATCTTCAGCAATTTCAATTAATTGACCTTTCGTTTTCTTTGATAAAGTAGACATAAATTTTTTTTAAGTTTATTATAAATTTCTAGGAGTATAATAATTTATAAGAAAATAATATGTAATACTATTATAAATATAAATATGAATAGAGGAAGGAATCCAAAAGATATAAAACAGATTCATAGACGTAAGAGGTGAGTTGTTTTGTTTTTACTTGGGGCAAATTTGTGTTTTTTTTGATTGCGTGCGTCCTTTGTTCCTTATTGTTTACATTTTGCTCCTTATGGCCTTTTTCTTAAACTAGATTCAGTTATTTATGAAACACGACAGAGAGACACGCAACGACTAAAACAACAGCTAAAAACTGATAGATATTCAATCATATGATGAAAATCTAATAATATTGAATTTAAATCGATATTCACTAGATGGAAAATGTAAGCGAATAACAAATCCTTTTAATCAACTTACCTATAGAGTGTTAAAAATGATACAAATTAAACTAATTTTTCCCTTTTATACTTCCAGTAGTTGACTCTAATAGGGTCTAATTCAATAGCCAAAAGATCGTATATTTGTAAGCATTTTTCAATTTCATTATCTGCTAAGTAAATCTCCGATAATAATTCAAATGCAGATATTGATAACTGGTCATCAGCCATATTAGTAAATTTGAGCACGAATTCTCTTATATCAGAACGTTTAAGATCTGTTTCAGTTAATAATGATTTCCAATAATTCCAAGATGAAGGATTTGTTGGAGATTTTTCAATATAATGTTTAATATAATCTATTTCATAATTTTTAATATTTTCATTTTCATTATTCGAGCCAAATCTAACAAAATGACGATGATTCCAGGCCGAATTGTTTCTAACATCGGAATTAATCAATTTTTCCAAATATTCTAACTCGTTTTCATCATTAAATAACTGGAAAGTTTGTACTATCCATCTTTTATGTGACCATACATGATAATTTTTTTCATCATTGGACAACATTTTATTAACAATATCATATTCTAGATTTAAATCGTACCTAAATGTGTCTTTATATTTTGATTTAATTATCAAATTTATTATTCTTTGACGATAATGCCAAATTTGATAATTTTTCGGATTATTTATTGCAATATTAGAGCACCAATTTATTTCATCCAAAAGATCAAGATCATCTCTTTTATTTAGAAATTCTACAATTTGAAATTTGTAATCCCAAACTGTATAATGCGCTGGAACTTTATCAATTGCTAAACAAGCAACATAATTTGCTCTTTCTGAAAATTCACTTATTTTCATTAAAGCTCGTAAATAAGAAAAAATTTCTATAAATTCATTTGAATACATTATTTTACATAAAATTATGTCATCAAAATCAATTGGAATTGGAGTTATATCATCAAAATTATATTTTTCCATGTCCTATATAGATAGTAAAAAAAAACGATGTTAGAATTCAAAATTTTTAATTAACGAAAAAGAAGATCTATTAAATATACTCACCATATTTATGCTGCGTTTTAAATTCTTGTAATCAATTAATGTATAGAATCAAACGATATTTATATTCGAGTTTAATTGATTAATAGAAAAAAATATTTGATTTCTTATAAATATTGAAAAACCTTTTATCGCTCTTTTGTTTGAAGTTTTCAAAATTACTCGTTTGAGCGGTTTCAATGTTCAAGCAGTTTTTACCTAATGGATTAGATTACAAAAAAAATTAAAAAAAATTTATCAGAATGAAACGAATTAAATCACATTTTGGCTTTACACTCATCACAATACCATTCACCTTTAGGTAACTCTTTCAATCCTGTACAAGGTAAATGAAACCATTCCTTTTCACAATTAGCACCATCACAACCAACCATTTCACCGTAAGAAACTTGTTGACAATAACAATAAACAGGTTCACCATCATAATTTATAGGTGAAGTTGGTACTTCTCCCTTTTTATTTTTTGAATTATTAAAATTTGAAACGTTATTTGATAAATTATCACTAAAATTATCATTATAATTATTTATATTATTATTATTATTTGATATACCATTATGCCCCTTTCTTGAATTTGTTGATTGAATTAAATGTGATTTAATAGCGTGATTTGAATTCAGAACGTCTGAATTGGTAATTTCCTTTTTATTTTCTTTTTTCGGTTTACCTGATTTAACTTTTTTAATATTTGATGAAGTAGATTTAACGATATCATTTGGACCTTCAATTTTTCTTTTTTTCGTTAAAGAAGAGTTTGAGTTTGAATTTGAATGCGAATGTGAATGCGAATAATTATTACTGCTATGATTGATGTTATGGTTAAAAGTTTCATTGTGGTTGTGATTTTGGGTTTGAAATGGATTAGTTTCCTTTTTTAAATTCTTATTTGATTTTTTTGATTGAATTTGTATATTATCATCATAAAAACTATTATTGTTATCGTCAGTATTATTATTAATATCATCGTCAATTTCACTACCTTTATTGGCCTTTTTTGCAGCTAAAGCTTCTCTTCTACTTTCACTCCTTTGTTGTTGAGCAGTTTTTGGTTCTGTAACTTTCATACAAGGATCCCACATTGGACCAATTCTAATGATTTCAGGAATTTCCTTTTCAATTACGATATCGTAAAACTGATCTATTCTTGAAATATGTTTATTAACAGTATCAGAAGCAATTGTGGCAACATGCATCTTTTCTTCTAAACAGGGCATTAATTCCTTAATACAATTTCTAATTTTTAATAATAATAAATTTCTTTTTGGATGTGACTTTTTCATTATTAAAAATCTTTCAATGTAAGCTTTTAAATATGGAACAGTAAAAACACACTTTGCGTCAATTTCTTTAAGTAATGTAAAGTAACCTATAACATCAGATGGAAAAGCATTAAATGAATCTGTTAATTCATTTAATCCAGGTAAAACGTCTAACGCTTTTGGATCTTCAATATTGTTAATCGATTTAAATTTTTCTAAATTTTTTGCATTTTTTTCTTCCTTATGTTTTTTTTCAATAAGTCTTTGTGACTTATTACGTGGTGGTAGATTTTCAGTGCTCATAATTGAAATTAAGTATGAACTTAAAAAATTATATCAACAATAATTATTTATGTAATCTTTATTTTTTTTTTGTGTTTCTCATTTTCTCTTTCTTTATTATCAAACTTCAAATCAATACGCCACAATACTAACAATAATGCGCCACAGAAATACGTTAAAATTTATGATGAAAAAGGATTTGATGTTTTTAAAAAGAGTGTGAAATTGTGGGTTTGGCCGAGTGGTCTAAGGCGTCGCGTTTAGGCCGCGATATCGTAAGATGCAAGAGTTCGAACCTCTTAGCCCACAGTTATTTTTTTGATCTTATGCTTGTCGGTAATAAGAAAAATCAGCAGAGAAATTTAGCAACCCAGCAGAACTTGACTGCGCCCCGTAATGCACAATAGTATTGCAACAGCTGCAAATATTAAAACAGTAACTATTGTAGAATGCTAATAAACTCGGGTTGTATGCCAGCGAATGTTTGAATCGGTCACTTGCATTGACTTCAGCTACTATGTTGTCACTAAATGTTACTGGTACCACTAATTAGTTCTGATACCGGGACATGCTCGACAAACATTTTTATCAACTACGCCAATCCTATAAGGGAAAATGCTCACACTATCGTAAAGCAAAAAGTAACTTTTCCGGCAGTTGTGGAATTTTTCTCTGCAATCTGGCACATTTGGGTTTATCTCCGAGCTTTTATGCTTAAATTAGTCTCGCATTTATTATTGAATGAAAAGGTGAATCGAACTTGTACAGCTGGCGGGATCGATTACGTTATGGGAAGAAAAGGTCAAGCTCCAGAATAATTTCATCTTTGACCTTTCCTTTTTTCATGTTGTATCTATCAACTATTTAACTTATTTATTTAATCAAGTAATATATTATATTCTGCTATATTTTGCTACATTCTGCTATTTTATACTATATTATATTATTTTCAATTCTGAAATTTTGTCGTCATATTTTTTGTTAGTACATCTTAAATGTTTCGAAGGAGTTTTCTACCAAAAACCCGAAGAGGTTATGTAATTTTGATAGTCATAACATTTGTTCAAATTGTGGGGTTTCTAGTATTTTTAGATGTTTACAGTATGCAACCATCATTAAATGATTTCTATAAATTAATTTCAACACCGGATGTTAAGCTGGAATCAAGTTTCATAAAAGATGATCCTATTGAAAGACAGATCGACGAAAAAATTTTTTCAATTACAAATTCAAAAGATTATAATTCAAATTGGAAATATTTTACAAAACTACATTATTATGAATCATACATTAGTCCGAAATATTATGTCAAAGAAAGAGAAAAACTACATATTTATGATCCAAGAATTACCTTAGCAGTTTATTTGCATCATATAAATAAAGTATTTAAGAAAAAGAATCCTGAAAATGATGAATTTATTAATGTTAATATTCCATTCTCATGGCAAGATTGGGCAGATTTGTCAGCTTTAAATGAATATTTACAATATGATGAATCGGAAAAAGCAACTTGTAGAGATATTTTAGAAAATGGTGTCCAATATTCTCCGTTAAGATCACCCGGCGAAGAAAATAAAGATTATAAAGATGAATATTGCTATAATAATGATAGGTATAATGGTACAACATCAGAAGATTTATTACCTGGTTTTAACTTTTTTAAAAACCCTGGTAAGTTCGTTGGTAAAGAAACGTTCCTAGAAAAAGAAATTCAGGGCAAATCTTACGTTTTATCGTCATTGCCTTTACCAAATTCTTTAGTATTTCTAACCAAAGATGGTTCATTCGAAGTTACACCAAATGAAGATGCTTCAATGATGAAAAGCGGATTATTTTATGATTATGCAGACGATCATAAAAATTCCGACCTTTCCAAGCAACTAAATTTTAATCCAATTAAAGAATTTAATGAACTGAAAAAAGATATTCCATCAAGACATGGTAAAATTAATTTTAATGAAATGCTACATTCAGGAAATAATTTTACATATGATATACCATCAGAATCTTTCCGTTATCATCCGCAAAAAATACTAGAAACTTTACTAAAAAAGGAAAAACTAACAACTAAAGAAAAAAGATTTATTTTCAATTTACAACAATCAATTGGATTAGATGAACATAAACTTGAAAAGAGTTTCACAGAAGCGGAGATTGAGTATCATAACTATAATGGTCACAAAATTATTGAAAATGGTGGCCATTATGATTTTAGATTTTTTAACGGTTTTATAAGTGAATCAAAAATTAATTTATATGATAATATAATTGATAAAAGAAAAATAATTTTACATCATATGCTACATACTTGGTTACAATTTACTTACACTCACGGAATTGTTACATTTCCAGCCCATGGTTCAATGCTATCATGGTATTGGAACTCATTATGTTTCGATTGGGATGAGGATATTGATGTTATAATGCCGATAATGGATTTAAATGATTTTTGCATGAATTATAATGGATCATTAGTTGTTCAGGACGTTGAATTTGGTTTTGGAAAATATTATGTTGATTGTTCAACGTCAATTACAATCAGGACAAAAGGTAATGGTCATAATAATATTGATGCGAGATTTATTGATGTTGACTCCGGAATGTATATTGATATAACAGGTCTTGCTGTTTCTGAATCCGATGCATTTAGTGATGGCCAAAGAGAAAAATATGATTTACCTAAAAAAAATGACGATGAATCTTGGTATGATTATCATGAAAAACATTCAATTTATAATTGTCGTAATAATCATTTTTATAGACAGGATGATTTATCACCATTAAGATTAACAACAATGGAACATGCACCATCATTAATGCCATTAAAAGTTGAACAAGTTCTAACTTATGAATATAGTCCAGACTCTTTAACAAACACAAAGTTTAATAGTTTTATTTTCGTTAAGAGTTTAAGATTATGGTTTACAGAAAATGATATAATTAAAGCGAGTAGAAAAGCTGGTGCGTCAGGAAATTTAAGAGGTGATGATTTAAAGAAATATTATGAAGAAAATACTGAAAAAGTTGTTCAGCAATTAGTTAATGATGATGAAAATTCTGAATTGTGTTTAACTTGGGGTCAAACATCATTACATGAATTAGAAACCACATTATTTGAAAAATTCAAAAATAATGAAGTTGATGGCGAAGTTGCTTATGCTTGGAATAAGCTAATGGATGGTTATAAAGGATATTTTCCGCCAATAAGGAAAGTTTTATTTGATTATATTCAAGAAGTTGAAATGTTGAAATTTGGAATGGATCTGAATTTTGAAGACGAAAAAGTTTTGGATAAATATAATACACGTGATTTTCTATTATCAGAAGATCAATAATTCATGCTTAGCATTGCATCAAAAGTAACATAAAGTGAACTAAAATATTTTTTTTTTCAATTACTGTTTACTACATATTTCATATTTCATTTTTTTTTTTATACTAATAATAATACATTTTGTACTGGTTTTGCTACTTATATATACTTTTAAAAAAAATACTTTTATTAATAACTAATATAATATTTAAATACCAAGATTCAAATCTTTTTCTTTCTTTCTTTCTTTCTTTCTTTCTTTCTTTCTTTGTTATATATTTTATCTTGTTTCATATACAAAATAATGTAATCCAATATAACCGATTACTAAAAATATCGTAAAAATGCCGAACAGCCACCAAATATCAAACATAACTGCATTAACATCAAATCCAAAAGTTGATAGAATAACTGCACCTGGAACTTTAATATCTAAGCCATATTTACGTTCTTTCAAGATCAATCCATTAACTTCATTAACACTAATTGCTTCATAAGCATAATGAAAAATTGATAATTTTTCAAACCATGCAATTCCACTCGGAATCGTTTCTTTATTTATGAATAATCCTGCAAATAATAATGAAAATAACATAACTAAAACTGCAACCATTGTTGCTGATCCTGGCTCCTTAATCAATATACCAATTATTAGAATTTCAATTGATGTTGCCAAATTAAATAGAACTAAAATTATAATGGAAAACCAAAATTTATAACCTTCCATATTTAGACCAACTAATGGATAAATTATTGCAATTAAAATAACTGGAGGGAACATTCTTAATGGTAAAACATCACATAAAATTTTACTCAAATAATAACTTAATGGATGATAATAATTATTTGAACGTTCTCTAATGAAAACAATTCTTTCTGCTGAGAATGAATGTAAACCGGTTAATGTACCAAAACCAAACAAAGTAAGTAGGAAAAAAAATAATCCTAACCTATTTTGAAATCCACTGATATTATTTTCAATATTATAATAAAGATATGAACAAAATAATCCCATAATTAAAGATAACGCATAATGGCCTAGTAAAAGTTTTGGATTTCTATAAGAATTTTTGAAGGTCCTTGAACATAGAATTAGAAGTTGTGAAAGAAAATTTGGCTTTAATTTATTTGGATCATATTTAAAAAATGATTCTGAGTTTGAATTCTTAGAATTTTCAATTAATTTTAATATTTCACTTCTTAATTCTTCAAATAAAGATGAATCCCTAAATATTTTAGCTAAATTTTTACCATTTATATTATTTGACAAGGTTTTTCTAGGTTTTAAAGTTTTGATTAAATCATCACGATGTGACGCATAATGTGCCCATTCTAATGTTGGATCAGTTTCAATATCTGTAGGAACGTCATGGATATGATCTTCTTGATTCTCTAAATCATTTGAATTTATGTACTGAATTTTTTCTGAACTACTAATATCAATTAAATAATCTGCAATATTATAACCAACTGGACACGTATAACCATTGTTCTTAAAAAAGTCAGAACAATCAGACATTTTGCCCGAATAAATAACATCACCTTCAGAAAGTAACAACAATTTATCAAATAATGCAACAATATTACTTCTTGGTTGATGAATTGTGAAAACAATTGTTCTACCAAAATCTTTCGCCAATCTAACTAAACATTCAATAACATTATAAGCATTGTAACCATCTAACCCAGAGGTCGGTTCATCTAAAAATAAAATTGAAGGAGAAGTAACTAACTCACAAGCAATCGCAACCCTTCTCTTTTCACCACCTGAAATACCTCTTTCAAAATCGGAACCAATTAATCTATCTTTGATATTCAAAATTCTTAATTCAGACAAAATTTGAATAACTTTTGAAATTTTATAATTAGTTGACATTGTTTTTGGTAATCTCAACAATGCACTATTTAAAACAGTTTCATAAACTGTTAAAGTTGGAATCATGAAATCTTCCTGATCAACAAACCCACAACAACCTTGAAAATGTTTTAAATCATTTTTAGTTAAAATTTGTTCACCATTAATATAAAAATTACCTGAACTAATACCACTTTTATTTTTACCTGCTAAAATATCCAAGAGAGTTGTTTTACCAGCACCAGATCCACCCATTATTGCCATACATTCACCGGGATTTATAATCCCTGAAGTACTTTGTAAAATTTGTCTTCCATTAATTGAATAACAAACATTATCAAAAGAAAATATTGCACGTTTATAATCTTCTAAGATTAAATCAAAATTTTGTGAATTATCATTATTATCATCGTCTGATAAAGTAATTTGACCACTTTTATAAAATAAAGGAGATTTTTTAATTGATTGAATCAATAAAACTATGACAACAGAACATCCAACAAAAACTGATACGATTTTTGTTAAATCAATTAATGTAAGCTTATTTTTATCAGGTATTTCAAAACCTGGAATTTCACTTGAATGTAAGCATTCTCCGGATTGACAATTTAATAAAATATTTGGGTCACCGAAAACGCTTGAAATTAAATCATTCATACTTGGTTCTGAGAATTTACAGTTTTTTGACTGTAAATCACAACTGAAATCACCTGGACCTTTAATTGTTTCGGTTAAAAAATCTGAAATATCGATGGAACCATTTTCGCCACACAACATTCTATCTGGTAGACATTTACAAGACACATCTTGACATTTATAATGAGTTGAATTTTCCTTTAAATTATAGTTATAATCACACTTTGATAAATCACAATAGAAACTTTCTAATTGACCAATCCAAAATTGGAAATCACAAGTTGAAGAGTTTTTATCACAACTGAAAGTAACCTGTGGTTCCTTACCATTTAAAATTTCAATTATTTTTGGATTGGTCACGTCACACATTTGGTGAAATTGATTGACTAAAATACCCGATTTATAGCAAGTACCTTTTAAACCTTTTGGAACGAATGAATCACAAACATCATCTGTCGTACACAGGTTACAGTTAATACCCGACCAACCATCCTTACAGTTACATGATGTTTCGTTTTTACCTCTATTTGGTCTATTTAAACCATCCGATAATCCACCACAAACCGGTATTGAACAATCATCACCACCAAATCCAGCTTTACATTCACATCTGCCGGTAAATGGATTACAATTTGAGAATTGGGTACATTCAAAGTTTGGTAAATTACAATTGAAGCAAGGGGGACATTTTTCACTATTTAAAATTTCATTAAACTTGCTATTAATTTCTATATAGTTTGATTTAGGTGAAATACTATCAAGAACGTTTATGGCTAATATCTTTTGAGATTTAAGTATGAGAAAGAATGACGATAGTAGAAATACAATTTTATTTATGTTTCTATTTATACTAACCATTATGGAATTAATTAACAATAAATATAATAATTAATAGATGTACTGATTAAGATAGCTTTGACGATAAGAACATACAAAGACCGCAATTTTACTGATAAATCGAGAGTGTTTTCCACACGATGGCGTTCGCACTAATTAACAGAAAATTGTTTTTTCTAGCAGAAATAAACAACCGAGAAAATGTTGTCATTTAAAGTAATTTTGTCCTTCCTGACTATCAAAAGCATGATATCCGAATAGAGCGAATACACCGAATAAGCAAAATACACCAAAGAGGCCAAAACACCAAATAGGCCAAAATACCAAAACACCAAATAAGCCAACTACGCCAACTACGCCAACTACGCCAACTACGCCAACTACGCCAACTACGCAAATACGCAAATACGCAAATACGCAAATATGCAAATACGCAAATCCTATTCCGAGAACGTCCAAAAAAAATCGAATAAAAATTACTGAAATGTAAACCAGAAAGTAAATGATCAAATAGATAGCGAAAGAAGATAACACGTATTACGATAATACGTGAACATTTATTGGTTCTTTTTTTGTGTGGGATTAAAATGCGATGGCTTAGCTTTTAGGTTCTGTGTTTACATATTATTTTAAAATGGGAAGCCGGCTGAGTAATAAACGGGTTTAAGTGCTGTTTCCGTTCGCTGGTTACCGATATCGCCAGTAATTGGTAGCTTTTGATTTGCTCTCATTTTTATGGCATACCGTCTTTTTACCATAAATATGCAAATATATGTAATACTACCTGGTTCATACTAGTGAGAACACTTATTAGCATGTTATACAGAGTACCTATTCCCCATTAAACATTACGTTCTGGCCGTGTATTGTTCAGAATCGATTAAACAGCCAATAAGATAATGGACCTGCGGATACCGCGAAGTAAAAAAAAAAGTAAGGAAAACAAATAACAAAATTCAAATTAGCATTGTTGTTCACGTTAGGGTTGCTGAATTTGCAGTTGGGAATTACTAAGGGTTATTTACGAGAATTGTGGTCAGCAAATGTAATAATAGTGGTATATGTTGTGATGGTAGGTACTAAATATATAATATAGGAAGTCTTAATGGAACACAGCAACTAAAGTTAAAATATTTTATTATATTATTGGGACCCTCGACCCTTACTTAATTACACAGATAAAATCAATTTTTTTTATTTCTGCTTCTAAGCCTCTTAAGACAAACATACGTTAATAATTGTAGTGCAATCTAAAAAATCTATAAAATCTTAAAAATCAAATAATCGCAATTTAATTATCACCAATTTACGCTGCGACGGTTTAATCTGACCAATGAGCAACATTCAGCAACATTAAGCAACATGGATGTCCTGAAAAATTAGACTACCCCATTGCCTATTACGCAGAAGCGAAGATCATATTTTTTCGGTCTCTCAATAAGGGAAAACCTCACACGACCCTGAGTAATGCTTGCAGCAGAGTATACTTACATAGAGCTCTAGACAGATACCGAATGCGACTCGCTGGTTATAGTTTAGTACGTTCTTCCAGGTTGATATACTCTTCTTCCAAAAATTCTTGGAATAATGGCAAACATCTATAATTGTCTTGTTTTTATGTCTTATTCTTATTCTATTTTCCTTTCTTTATTCTTTGCTTACGGTATTTCTCTTTCTTAAACATATGCGGATATATATATGTAACTAATACTGATTATTTCTATTATTACAAACAGAAAATAAATACATTACACTAAGATTAGAAACATTGATACCTATAGTGATACCGATAATTATACAATCAAGAAATCATCAATCAGTCAAAGTCAATCAATGTTTAATATACGATCCTGTTATCCAAAAACGAGGAAGGGCTTTGTCATACTAATATGCTTGAGTCTGATACAGGTCACCTCATTCTTGCTGTTCTCAATTCTCTATGATGTGCAGGATTCTATCGATGATGTGTACAAAATTCTAAAACTTAATACAAAATTGGATAATAATGGTAATATCCTTTTCATAACGGACCTTAATAAGACCACCTCTTATATTGACTCAAAAGATCCAATTGAAAAACAAGTCAATAAACAGATTAAATCAATACTGAACTCTAAGGATTATAACTCAAATTGGAAATATTTCACAAAATTACATTACTATGAATCTTCAATAAACCCAAAGTATTATGTCAGAGATAGAAAGAAATTTCACTCTTACGATCCGAGAATTACTTTATCTGTTTACTTAAATCATATTACTAAAATTTTCAAGGAAAAGAACCCAAAAAATGATAAATTTATAGAATTGGAAATTCCATTCTCATGGCAGGATTGGGTCGATTTATCAGTTTTAAATGAATACTTGCAATACGATGAATCTGAGAGACCAACTTGTCAAGATATTTTGGAAAAAGGTATTGAATATTCTCCATCAAAATCAATATCTAATCCAAACCACGATTTTAAGCTTGAATTTTGTTATGACAATCGCAATTATGTTGGCGCTACTGCTAAAAGTTTATTACCTGGCTTTAATTTCGTTAAAAATCCTGGTGATGATACTTTTCCCGAAAAAAAAATCCAGGCAAAATCGTATTTATTATCTACTCAGCCTCTTCCAAACTCTCTAGTTTTTTTAACTAGCGATGGATCTTATGAGGTTTTTCCCAAAGATGAAGCCACAATGATGGATAGCGGCTTATTTTCTGATTATGCAAAAGATAAGAAAAATCAACATTATTCAAAACAAATGAAATTTAATCCAATAACTGAATTTAATGAGCTGAAAAAAAATGTTCCTTCAAGACATGGTGAAATTGATTTTAATGAAGTTTTAACAGAATCGAATAAATTCTTTTATGATGTACCACCATCATCATTTCGTTATGATCCAGTAAAACTGACGGAGAATATATTAGCTAAGGACAGAATAACTTCAAAAGAAAAACGTCATATTTTAACACTGCAAAATTCAATTCGTTTAAATGAAAATGATGCTCCGAAGACCTTTACAGAAGCAAATGTTCTAAAAAATCACGAATATAATGGACATAAAGTTATTGAAAATGGTGCTCATTATGATTTTAGATTTTTTAATGGTTTTATAAGTGAATCAAAAATTAATTTATATGATAATATAATTGATAAAAGAAAAATCATTTTACATCATATGCTACATACTTGGCTACAATTTACTTATACTCATGGAATTGTTACATTTCCAGCCCATGGTTCAATGCTATCATGGTACTGGAATTCATTATCATTCGATTGGGATGAGGATATTGATGTTATAATGCCGATAATGGATTTAAATGATTTTTGCATGAATTATAATGGATCACTAATTGTGCAGGACATTGAATTTGGTTTTGGAAAATATTTTGTTCATTGCTCAAGTTCTATCACAATCAGGCATAGAGGTAATGGTGCTAATGCAATTGATGCTAGATTCATCGATGTTGATTCTGGAATGTATATTGATATTACAGGCCTGGCAGTTTCTAAATCCGATGGTTTAAGTGACAACCAAAGAGAAAAGTATGGCTTACCTAAAAAAAATAATGATGAGTCTTGGTATGATTATAACGATAAGCATTCAATCTATAATTGTCGTAATAATCATTTTTATAGACAAGAGGAATTATCACCGTTAAGGTTGACAACAATGGAACATGCACCATCATTAATGCCAACTAAAATTGAACAAATTTTAACTCAAGAATATATTAAAGAAGCAATTTCTAATATTTATTATAACGATTTTGTTTTTATCAAAAAATTAAGATTATGGATTACAATGAGTGATCTAATGAAAGCTGCTAGAAAAGCTGGTGCCCCTACAAATATAAGAGACAAAGAGCTAATAGCGTATTATTTAGAGAACGAAGATAAGACCGTTGAGAAATTAATTCAAGATGACGATGAAAGCCCTGAACTATGTCTGACCTGGGGTCAAACAGGTCTACATGAAATTGAAACACTGCTATTTGAAAAATTACAAAAAAATGAGTATGATGATGAAGTTTTGTTTACGTGGAATAAAATTATGAATGGTTATAAAAATTATCATCCACCAATGAGAAAAGTTTTATTTGATTATATTCAGGAAGTTGAAATGTTAAAATTTGGTTTAAATATGGATTTTAAAGATGATAGGTATATCAATAACTATAATTTAATTCATTTTTTAAAAAGTGAATCTAATTAATAAATCAATTAGTTGACGACGACCCCTTTTTATTAGACTTTTGTATTATTTCTACGCTTTTTTATATTATTGCTATTTTTTGCTTGCTATATTTTTTTTTTACATGTACTTTATATATTGATTTTTAAATATTCAATTATTTTAATGAACTAGTTAGTTTAGAAAAAATCATCAAGATTTTTTTCGGAATCTTTTTTAATTAATTCTAACATCCCCTTTGGTAAAATTGGAATATTATTATCATCTAAAATATATCTAAACGGCATTTCAGTTGCTTCATGTTTATTATATCTAATTTCAGGATAATCGATAAAATTAATATCATCAAATTTTTTACCTTCTAAAATTAATTTTGTGGTTCTAATTGCTGTATCAGTGGTCATTTGTAATGATCCTAATCTTCTTGTATCACAACCAATCTTAATTTTTAATTCACTTGTTCTATCCCTTGGTGGATGATCACCTAGAATTCCTCCAAATATAAAATAATCAAACTTATTTGAATCTTCAGGTTGTAAATCGACATTTGCTCTTGGATCAAGTAAACATAATCTATCACTTGAGACATACGGCTCAATTATATCATTAACTTCTTTTGTTGTCCAATTTATACCTAATTCAATTAATTCATCTGGTATGTCATCTTTTGTTGTACCTTTTGGTAATGACGTTAAAATTAAGTTCTCTTTACCAACATCTCTTATTATTTGTGAATATTCTAGAACAACCCATTCAGTGAATCCCTGTTCCATATGCTCAATAACGTATTTCATTTTAAATGTGTTTAGTTAAATTACCAATTTATAAGAAAAAAATAAAAGCTGAAACTTAATTATGAAATCCATAGGCGTCTAAAAAAATTTTAAATTTTGAGACTTAGGTAAACGTTACGTAATAAGCAGTACAGATTAGTTTCCACACAATAGGAATTTAATCTGAGACATCACAAATTAAAAACGAATGCCTATTGCTTTCTGTCATGCTCGTTAAGTATAAATAAGAGATGATAACCTTATTGTTTAAAAATTTACCATAAAAACTAGTAAAAATAGGGTTGTTTACAAAACTCAGTGGCACTGCCCGGTTTGTGGGGTATATTTTCGAAGAATTTCTTCATGATGACCTAACTATGAATTAAACAGAAACATACAGTTTTTATTCTGTTGCACCAAGGATAACCAAGACCATAATTAATTTGCTATATATTTGTTTATTTATAGGATGTTTATTGGAACTTGTAATTATTTTTTCCTTATTTATTATAACTACAATACTTTAATTCCATATTAAAAGTCAAAAACATTTCACACAATGACAAAATCTTTTTCTAGCAAAAACCATAGAAGCAAAATTGGTCTCAAAAAAAGATGCTTATCTTCTTCGAGTTGGGGCTCTGTTTTAACATTTAATGATGAAATAAATAGTAATGAAATTTATTCAATTTCGGAACAATTAAATCGGTCTTTTACAATTCCAAAAGTGAAGAATATTTATGTTAATCTAAAGCAAGATTCAATTACAAGCCAAATCCCAAGTTCAAATTCAAGTACAAGTTCAACTTCAATTCAAAACTCAAATTCAAATTCAAATTTAATTCATATTTTGAAATACTCATACTGCGCTAACTTCTTCGATGGCTGCAAGGAACATGTGAATGAGAATAACCCCTATAATAACATGAACTACATAGATGATATTATAACTCAATCTGCCCCGGCAAGTAAAACTGCTAAGCATAATAATCATCATATCCCCGGGAAGAATATAAAAGCATTGAACGCTGAACCATTTAGAAAACTATGGAAATGGTGTACTCACTCAGTTCCCGGTGGTTATTAGTGAAGTTGTCTATACGAAATTTTGTTAAAGGCGTAGGGGTGGGGTTTTGAATTGATTTATTGGATTGCTAAATTTTTTCCTTTCCAGTTTAATAAGCTTAAACTCTTTTTTTGCTGCGATACTTAAACTCTTTTTCTTTCAATATACTTTTATAACGATAAATCTTTTATAAACCAATTATTTAAAAATGGGTTATCCATCTGTCATCGGTGGCGTGTCTAGGAAAGTCACATCAAAAATATATATACACTCTTGTGGTTTCACCAGGATTGATAGACTTCAATTTGGTGGTCGTATGTCTGTTATCAAAACTGGTAGTTTACAAAACCCATCTTTTGTTATTTATTCCACTATTCCTTATGATAAGCAAGTGATTTCTTCATTGAATAAGCTAATGGTCGAAAGCGGTGATCTATTAGAGTCAGAATCTTTTATTGATAGAGTCACACATATTATTATTCCTGATAGAGAACATACTTTGGCACTCTTACCTTATGTGAAAAATTCGCCAGATATTAAAGTTATTGGATTTGATTCTTGTGAGCCATCTGTTGATGCAACAATTACCTACAGAATTCCAGATAGTTTAGGTAATAAAATTTTAAAAAAGGATGATCTAGTTAAATTAGGTGTACCAGAAAATAGTGATTTAATTTCTAATGATTTCCAATTTTTGTTCCTCCCATCTCATGCAAATAAAGAATTGATGTTGTATGTTCCTTCTGAAAAAACATTGATAGAAGCAGACGTTTTCTTTAATTTACAATATAATGGTTTTAGGAGACCAGAAACAGATACCTATAACGAGCAATTTGATGGTAAGGATCCCCAATCAGGTATTTATGGTTATTTGACTAAAAAAGTATTTACTCCGGGTACTTTGATTAATGGCTTTCTTTCAAATAAAATATTTTCTGATAAGGAAGGTGTTACAAATGCGTTCACTGGCATGTTGAAAGAGTGGGATTTCAACAAAATTATTATTTGTCATGGTGATGTTATTGAAAGAGACGGTAGTAAAGTTTGGAAAGAAGTTTTTGCTTCTTATATTAAATGAATTGCTTTTTGCTATTTCTATTCTTTTTATAGTACTTTGAATTTTAGTCACGAATTTATTTTTAATGGAAATTTTGATGATTTATATAAAAAAAATTGTTCTAATCCGTAACTAGTGCTGAATCTACAGTTTTTAATTAAAATTATCTTGGATGTAAAATTTTCGTTATATGCTTGGTGAACAAATACAACAAGTCAGCCGATTACTGATCAAAAACTATATTACCTAAAAACTACTTATTTCAAAAATAATAAGATTAGCAATCAAGAAGGAAGCTTTTAACAATACATGATACAACATTTTGCTTAAAATTGAGATAAAGTATTGAGATAGCGCCTTTGTTTTCTTACTCCGGAAATCAATTATAAATTGTTTTTATCTCCTTCTCTCTTCGTTTTATTCTTATATATCCTATTTTACTTTAGCCATATACTATGTCCACTACTAAAGCTGTCATCCTGGTTGGAGGTTCATCTAGAGGTACTAGATTTAGACCTTTAGCTCTTGATTGTGCTAAAATTTTATTCCCTGTTGCAGGGAAATCATTACTAATGCATACCGTTGACTCCGTTTTAAAAATTGCATCAATCAAAGAAATATTATTGATTGGATTTTACGATGCTTCTGTTTTCAGTGACTTTATTTCTCAATTTAATACACGAATGAAATATTCCAAAAGGAAATGCCAAATGAAATATTTAAAAGAATTTAAAGCTTTAGGAACAGCTGGTGGCCTATATCATTTTAGAGAAGATATTTTAAGGGGATCACCTGAAAATTTTCTTGTTATACATGGTGATATAGTTTGTGCTTTCCCATTACAACAAATGGTTGATTTTTATGAAAAGAAAAAAGAGCAAAATAATGGTAAAGACCCCGATGCTGTTATGTTTGGTGTCAAATTAACCGATTATGATTTATATTTAGCTTTGAATGCATCTGATCAATCATCATTTGGTACTATTGTTTCCGATGAGGGTACCAACAAAGTTGTTCATTATGTTGAAAAACCCGAATCTAAAATTTCTGATGTTATCAATGGTGGGATTTATCTGTTTAATGATAATTTATTTAGAAAATTATCCCATGCTAAAATTACTAAAATTACAATAGCAAACGATATTACGAACGCAGAGTTTGTTGATGAAGATATCATCTCAATGGAAAAAGATATCTTAAGAAATCTGCCAGAATTAGGTAATACTTATGTTTATGAATATAAAGGTTTTTGGAAAGCAATTAAAACTCCAGCTGATGCTCTTTGGGCAAATGAATTATATTTAGATTTAAATTATCAATCTGAGGAAGGTGTTAAGGCTCGAATTCATGGTAAATCCCATAATCGGTCGCCAACTGTTGACCAAATTATTTTAGAAAAACCTTCTGTTAATATTAGGCCACCAGTTTTTATTCATCCTACTGCGACTGTTAATTATAATGATGGTACTAAAATTGGTCCTTATGTTTCAGTTGGTGAAAATTGTGTTATTGGTCCGGGTACACGTATTTCAAATTCAATTATTTTAGATAATTGTGAAATTGGCAAAAATGCATTCATAATTAATTCTATTGTTTCATTTAATTGTAAGATTGGAAATTGGTCTCGTATTCAAGGTACAGGTCTTAATTTAGTAACCATAAATGAATTAATTAGGAAAAATGGCTCTTCAAAATTACGTTCATTGCTAGCAACTAATGAAAACTTTAAAGTTATCGGTATTAGAGATTCCGGAAATATCTCGTTATTGGGTTCCGGAACTCAAGTGACAGATGAGACTTTTGTTTTAAACAGTTTTATCTTGCCTAGTAAGAGCATCAAGAGTGATGTCAAATACGAGATTATCATGTGAATTTATTTTGGTCATATATAAATTTGTAAGTTGTAGAAAGCTATGGGTACATAAAAATATACATAAAAGAATAAATAAAAGAAATATGTAAAAGAAAGAAATAAACTGATAAGTAGCTTTTAATTTAATTTTTCGTACACGTTAGTTACATCTTTAATAAAAATAATTTTGCTCCTTTACGCGTCCTATTTTGTATTTTCTTATTGAGGTTTTTTTCTTTAACATACCCATCCGGTATTAATTCTCTGTTTTCTTTCTTTCACTACATATTGTATCCTTGACCCGAGATGAGCTCTCCCAAAATTATGGAAAAGAGTAAAATGAAGCAAGCTTCTTTAATGTCTTTTTTTTCTAAAGGACCAAAGAAATCAAAGCCAGTTGCAACGACCACTACAGAATTTGAATCTCTAACGCCAACTAGTTCATCACCTATTAAAGAAAAACAATCTGAATGTCGAAAAAAGGAGACCTTAAATCTTTTAAAAACAAAGGACGAAATAGTTGAAGAATCTATTGAAACTCCCAAATCATTGAGAAAATTACAGAAAACTATAGTACAGGATTCTTCAGATATTCAAGTTGACGATAATGGTTCTAAAAATGTCATTCCCTCTTCTCCTTTAGATTCAGGCAGGCATTCTCGCAAACTGAACTATTCTGAATTGTCTGATGATGATGATGATGATGATAATGGTGATGGAAGTATTGGTGGAAACTTAAAAAAGAAGCGGAAAGTTAATAGAATTTATGAGGATATTGATGATGATGATGATGAATTTAAATTACAAGAATCTGAAAATGAGGACGATGATCACATTGTTGAAGCGCCATCTAGTGAAGAAATTTTCGAGCTAACAAATGATAGTATGGATGTGGATAATGATACTGATAGTGACGATGCAATTGCATTATCTGAATTAGGTAAGAAAAAATCAACATCTAAACCAAAATCAAAATCCACTAATATTTCAGGTAATTCTATAAACCAAAAACATAGATCATCCAAATTAGCAGAGAAATTTGCAGTTGGTATGTCTGTTCCTCTAAATTCAACCAATGTTTCCAAGACTATTAAAAAATCAACTTCTTTATCTCCACAAAAGAAATTTGCTAAAGAAAACGGTGAACGTTATCAATGGTTAATTGAAATCAAAGATGCTGAGGGAAGATTGGAAACTGATCCAGAATATGATACTAGATCATTGTATATTCCAAAAATTGCATGGTCTAAGTTTACTGCTTTTGAAAAACAATATTGGGAAATAAAAAGTAAGATGTGGGACACAGTTGTGTTTTTCAAAAAGGGTAAGTTTTATGAATTATATGAAAAGGATGCAGACATAGCTCATCAAAAATTTGATTTAAAACTTGCAGGTACTGGTAGAGCCAATATGAGACTAGCAGGTATTCCCGAAATGTCTTTCGATTATTGGGCGAAAAGATTTATTGATGATGGTTATAAAGTTGCTAGAGTTGATCAAAAAGAATCATTATTGGCGAAAGAAATTAGAGAAAAGAAGGGTTCTTCACCTGGTAAAGAAGCTAAAGTTATTGAGAGAGGACTATCTTATATTTTGACTTGTGGTACATTAACAGATGAAAGTATGCTAACAGACGAAATGTCTAAATTTTGTCTGGCTATAAAAGAAGTTTGTAACAGCGATAATACTAAAACTTTTGGGGTTTGTTTTGTTGATGTTGCTACTGGGAAAATTCAAATTACTGAATTTGATGATGATCCAGAATGTTCAAAACTGGAAACTTTAATGGCCCAAATTCAACCAATGGAAATTTTAGTTGAAAAGTCAAATATCAGTTCAGTTGCCATGAAAGTGTTACGGTTTAACTCTCATCCAGGTGCCGCTTTTAATTTCCTAAAATCAGGATCTGAATTCTTGGATCATGAAATAACTTTTGAAGAATTAACTAGAGGTAAATATTTTAATGCTGTTGATTTAGATGATTTATCTCATTACCCAAAGATTTTGAAGGAATATTATGAAAAGGAGAGAAATGTCGCTTTTTCTGCTTTTGGTGCTTTGTTATGGTATCTAAGATCATTAAAATTGGATCAAAATATTATTTCAATGGGAAATTTTGAATTATACGATCCATTTAAAAGTAATTTTGCCAATTCTACCATGAGATTGGATGGTACAGCATTGCAAAATTTGGAAATTTTTAGCAACACATTTGATCAAAGTGATAAGGGTACTTTATTCAAATTACTTAATAGAGGTGTTACAGCCTTTGGTAAAAGAATGTTTAAAAGTTGGGTTATTCATCCATTATTAGCAAAGGATAAAATTGAGAGTAGATTGGATTCTGTTGAATTGCTGTTGAATGATGGAGATTTGAAAGACTTGATAGAAACAAAATTAAATAAAATTCCAGATATTGAAAGAATGCTGGCAAGAATTCATTCTGGTACTTTGAAGCCAAGAGAATTTGCTAAAGTTGTTGAAGGGTTTGAAACTATTCGTTCTTTAGTTAATACTTTGAAAGAAACCTATGGTTCAAATCTAGGTGGCTTTTTAGGGGATGCGGTCTCTAGATTTCCGGATGAATTGGATGATTGTATTCATAAATGGAGTGTTGCTTTTGATAGAAATTTGGCTAGTACTGAAAATGCAATTGTTCCTGAATTGGGAATGGAACCAGAATTTGATCAAAGTAATGGAAAAATTAAAGAATTGGAAAACGAATTAGAAGATGTTTTAAGGCAATATAGACGTGATTTTAAATGTCAAGAAATGGTTTATAAAGACAGTGGTAAAGAAATATATCTAATTGAAGTACCTTCTAAAACAGTGTCTAAAATCCCTAAGGATTGGCAACAAATGGCAGCAACTGCAAAATGTAAACGTTACTGGTCACCAGAAGTTAAAAAAATTGTCAGAGAATTGATGGAAGCTAGAGAACTTCACAAAATTTTAAGTCAATCTTTACAGCAAAGAATGTACACAAGATTTGATGAAGATTATTCGGTTTGGTCTGCTGTTATTAAATCTGTGTCTGAAATTGATTGTTTAATTTCTTTAGCTAGATCATCTGAAGCATTGGGTTCACCACTGGTTAGGCCTGAATTTGTTGAAAATGATAGAGCATTACTGGAATTTTCTGAATTGAGACACCCTTGCTTTACTCCAGGTGGTATTTCTGGTACACAAGATTATATTCCAAATGATGTTTCTTTAGGAGTTGACAATAAAGATTACATTGGTTTATTAACTGGTGCAAATGCTGCTGGTAAATCAACTTTATTAAGAATGACCTGTGTTGCTGTTATAATGGCTCAAATTGGTTGCTTTGTTCCTGCTACATCTGCTAGATTAACTCCAATTGATGCAATTATGACTAGATTGGGTGCTAATGACAATATCATGCAAGGTAAATCTACGTTTTTTGTTGAATTATCTGAAACCAAAAAGATGCTTGAAATCGCAACACCCAAATCTTTAATTATTTTGGATGAGTTGGGTAGAGGTGGTTCTTCAAGCGATGGTTTTGCAATTGCAGAAGCTGTTCTACATCATATTGCAACTCATGTTCAATCTATCGGCTTTTTTGCAACTCATTACGCTACTCTTGGTCAATCTTTTACTTTTCATCCTAAAATCAAGCCTTTAAGGATGGCTATTATCGTTGATGAAAAATCCAGAAATATTACCTTCTTATATAAACTGGAAGACGGGCAATCAAATGGTTCTTTTGGTATGCATGTTGCTTCCATGTGTGGTGTTCCAAGAGAAGTTATTGATAATGCCGAAATTGCAGCCAAGGATTGGGAACATACTTCCAAATTAAAAAAGATGCATTTCAAAGATGAAAGTATTATTCCATTAGGTCTTCAAAGCGATTTTAGTTGGATTGTTCAAGGTAAAAATATTGGTGAATCATGTGTAGTGTACAATGAAGATGTTAAGAAGAATGCATTTGAGAGTATTTTTAAGATGATAGAAGGCTTATGATTTTTTATATTATTTCTTTATTGCATTTATATTTGCTTTTTCTCCCATTTATCTTGGTTTGTATTATTTTTTGAAGTCATGTATATCATTTTTTTTTATTTATTGTATAACATAGCTCTCATTATTTTTGGTCTCTTGTAATAAAGCATGAAAAAAAGAACGCCAAAAATAATCGTTCCTATCTTTTTTTGCAGTGACATGCTTAGGAACTCCATTATATATCTAAACCACTAGGAGACTCTTGCTTTTCCCATTACATCAAATATAAATTATAAAAAAGAATATCCTTATAGATAGATTATGCCAATGCCCCCGAGGCCGAAATCGATTTCTAAACAAAAACAGTCTCAATTTGAAAAAGATTATTTGGCAGATGAGTTTAGTTTTGAATCGATTGAATCCTTAACCGATGATGATCAGACTTCACAAAATTCAAAGCATTTTACATCACAACCACATTTGAAAACTGAAAATAAAAGAAATTATACTACTGATATTCCGAGGGTAGCCAAAAGATCAAGAACAGTGGAAGATATCATTAGAAGCTTTAATGGAACTAAGAATGCTGAGAATGTTACAGCTCTTAAGCTAAAGGATTCACAAATCAAAGATAGTTTTCAATCCGAATTAGCTAATGATGTATCTTGGGTTGAAAAATATACACCGAATCATTCATTTGAAATATCTATACATAAAAAAAAACTCGAGGACATCAAAAATAGATTGATGGACATGATTTATGCTGGTACATCGAATAGAATACTTATATTGTCAGGTCCAAGTGGTTGCGGTAAGAGTACCACTGCAAGGTTACTCTGCAATGAAATAATGAGCCAGAAAATGGCAGGAATGAAAAAGAGCAATATAAGAGGCCTAGCGGAAAGACTTATGATAGATTCACCATCCATTTCTGAAAGCAAGACTTCTATAAGCGAGCTTAAATATGTTGTTGAATATAATAACCTGACTGACTCAACAACAAGTTTGACCTCGTCTGTGACATACTTTTCAGAATTTTTAAATCAATGTAAGCTACTTACTGGGTGTAATGAGAAATGCATAATTGTGGAAGAGCTGCCCAATATTTATCATAGAGAAACCCAAATAAATTTTCAAGAAGCTTTACAAGATTGGGTGGATATGCCTTCATCAATTCGTCTTCCTCCTCTAATAATTTGTATAACAGAATTCGATATAGATAGGGATTTCTATACTCAAAATTCTGCATTTACAATAGATACTACGTTCAAAGTTGAAACTGTTTTAGGCTACAAATTGTTACAAAATGAACTCAAGGGGTGGGAAAGGATAAAAGTCAACCCTATAGCCAAAACATTTTTGAGAAAAGCTCTAGATCGTGTAATTTCAGGTGAAGGTATAAATTTACCTAAACGTAATATATCAAATGTTATTAATGAATTGTCTACTTCAGGAGATATTAGAAATAGTCTCAATATGTTTGAATATTGGGTGAAGTTTTTTTATAATCCACAATTCCCAAATTCGGGTTACCAAATTCTTGGTAAAGAAACAGGGTTTAATATATTTCATTCAATAGGTAAACTAATTTACGGCACGAGTCATGGAGAAGAGGAGTTGAATAACTTTAAAAAGCGTGTAAACCTTAATCGATTACTAGTGGGTTTGAAGGGAAATGATGATTTTCAAAATATTGATACGATTACCGTTGAAAATGTTAGTAATGATATTATGTCGAGTTTAATTAAATTTAATTTATGCTGCTTGGAAAATTATGCGGCTATAAATCCGGATATTGATGATAATCTGTGTGATTTGTTGGATGTATTATCATTATCCGATAATTTATGCACAAGTAGCAGAAATAACGATGTTGAAACGTTGAACATTGCAACTTATTACAGCTGCTCAGGTATTCGACTCAAGTGTGGCAAAATGAAACGAAATGGGCACATGAAAAAACTAATGTTTTCAAGAGATTCAAAATTGAGAAAGAGATTAAGGGGTATTGAAAGTGAAATTACGGAATTTCAAAAGAGGAGGACAAGCAGATTGATAAACTCTGGGAGTTATTCACATTTAACTAATTTAGATTCTATTTTGATTGATGGGTTTTATCAAAGCCGAATACTCTCCTCATTTAAATTTAGACTCAAAAAATTTACTGTATCAGGTGGTAGCATGCAGTTGCCGAGTGTTAAACGACTAGGTGGTGATTTCAAAAATTTAATTTTAGTAGATAGCCAATTCAAAGTAGAAGATGATGAAAATCAGAGAGAAAATAATGCCGAAGAATTGAAAAGGTTGGAAGCTATTTATTTTGGTGTATATGAAAATGATAATAAAAATTATGAAGTTGATGATGGTATTGAATTTGAATCTGATCCGATTGAGGAGTCAGATGACAATGATACCCAGCAAAGCTTGCACACCCGGGTTGAGGTTGATGAACTTCAGGACGAAGACTGGGATGATTGGGATGATTCATTTAGCGATGATTCAGTTGTTAAATCACTGTAGATTTAGATTAATAGTTTAGAAAAAATTAATAGATTAATATTATAGGCACACGTTATATACAAACGATTCAAACTTACACCGTTTAGTATCTTTCATTAATAAAGATATTTATTTTGAAATGTTAGCCTCTTCTAAAGCATGTTCGAAAAAATGTTCATCTTCACTTAAGTTTTCTTTGATAATATCCAAACCACCTTGAAAAACACCACCAATATATAATTGGGGGAACGTTGGCCAGTCACTGAAGGCTTTTAGACCTTGTCTAATGGAATCATCTTTTAAAATGTCGAAAAACCCAAATCTAACTTGATGTTCTCTTAAAATAGCAACTAATTGTCTCGAAAAACCACATTGTGGTGCAGAAGGAGTACCTTTCATAAACAACATTATAGGAGCAGCGGTGGTAAGTTTTTTTAATCTAGAATTCAATTGTTCAGGAGATTCTTCATGTGGGATAGATGGTTGAGATTGAGCACTGGAGATGTTAGAGCTTAAACTTGGAGATTCAGATTGGGATTGGGATTGTCCATTATTAGTATTTTCAGCGGAACCATCTGCTGGTTTATCAGAGAAAGATTCAAGAGCATTAACAAATTCTTTTGGATCAGCACCACTCAATTCTTTCAAAATTGTACCATTCTTCACCAGAACGAAGTATGGAACAGCAGATATATCGAACAAATCTGAAATTTCGGGGAAATTGTCAGCATTAATTGAAAGAAAAGTGGTAGATTGATATTGTGGTGAGTCTGCTAATGTAGAGATAACTTTGTTCATTTGAATACAAGGAGATGCCCATGGAGTATGGAAATAAAGGGCTATAAGTTTATTTTGCACAGAGGTCAAAGTAGAGAATTGTTCCTTGGATGAAATTTCAGTAAGTGCCATTGTGTAATTATTCTTTCCTTCAGTACTAAATATTATTGAGTATATGTTTAAAAAAAAAGAGAGTGAAAATATACAAGAAACTGGTTCTTAATGAAAAGAATTAAAGAACCAAAATTTAAAAGGCATGAAAAGGCATGAAAAGGCAGTGTACGTAATAATGGTCTTGGATTACAAAACAATCATACTTTATTGGCTGGAGATATTGGACTTTGCACGACATATTGCGATTGTAAGATTATAAGGTGGTCTATTTCTAATCAGCTCGATGTGTTAAGCCGAGAAGCTATAAGTAACTTCAGATAGAAGGCAGTGCAATTTTTCAGAACGTGTAGTTTTCTCGGTCATATCGGTTTAATCGCTGTTAAATTTATAGCAAATAAGTTCCAAAAAAATAAGGTCGTACCCGGATTCGAACTGGGGTTGTCCGGATCAAAACCGAAAGTGATAACCACTACACTATACAACCAATTGTGATTTTAAAAACTGATGTACTAACTTATTAGCTTACTAAATTTTAATTAATTAGTTATTCTAAAGCTTTCGTATCTGATTTGATAGTTGATTCCAGTTAGTAGAAAAATATAATGTTGGTGTGAAAATTGTGAAAATTAGTTTTAATTTTACTGATTATGGTAATTAGAAATGTTGTTAATACAGGATAAATTGTTATAGAATTATCAAGAATGTTGGAACCTGGAGAAATTTTCTTTCTTAGTTGATTACTCCGATGTTTATGCTGGTATTAATTAAAGCCATTCCACTATGCATAACTCCTTTAGATGGAACCAATGAAATCAAAGAAGTTAGAGCCAATAATAATTTATATATAGCTACATCCATTTAATTGGTCATTATGAGTTTGTCTAGAATAAAAATGTACAATCACAATTAATTACAATTGAATTCGAAATAGCTATATAAACAACCTTTTCCTACTTTTTAGTTTCTACTTGTTTTACTACCTTTCTCTTTTCTCTTAGTAAGAGATCTTTTATATAAAAAAATTAAATACAATTTCATTATTGTTTTAATTAGAAGTTATTTAATATGATTTATACTAAATTAGGTATTCAACTATCTTGTATTTTAATTGATAATTTTATAAAAACTATTTAAGTTATAAATTAAATAAATAGAAACTGTGTTCTATTTATGTTATTCTAATTATAAAATTATTATTCATCAGTACAGACCTTTCATCAATATGATCGGTTGTTTTACCTTTATTAATAATCTCTTATCTTGATAAGCTATCTTGATAAGCTATCTAATACATTATCTTGATAAGCTATCATCTCGCTTATCATTACCTATTAATTTAATCTAGACTTACTTATCCATTAATTCTAGACTTCAACTATTCAACATTTGCTATTATCATACTTTTCAAAATTTAACATAATTTTCACAATTATATCTTGTTCTTATATTTATATTACATCTGAGTTAAATACGGTTACAAACCATTAATAGTAAGTATAAAACTTATCTATCTTCAGGACCACATCCGTAACCGTTCCTCCTGTGAGGGTTATGCTAATCATCGAGTATGCTTGTTGGAAATAGATGATTACATATAACCTCTCACCCTACTGGCGGAGATGTGGGATTTCAATATAAAATCCTTAATGTCTTAATAAAGAAGATTTTAGAATAAGAAAAAGTAATCAATGAATGATGTTGATATAGAATGGATTATCATAGAATGATAAAGAATATTCTAGAATGATATTAAGGGTTCTAGAATCAGTAAAACTAGTGATTCTATTGATCAACAACAATATATAATTTATGTAAATTAAAGAACATAAATAAAGCTAAGTGTCTCTTTGTTTTATTTATAGTTAAATAGTTTTATAAAATTATCAATTAGAATACAAGAAAGTTGAGCACCTTATAATTAAATCTTAGGATAAAAACCTCTAATCAAAATAAAAATTATGTTAAATATCAGAGGACGGGTTAGCTTCCTGGATATCTCCTACCTTAAGCACGGTTGTTGTCAGAACATAAATTATATATCATGAGTTAATGGACATATTATGACACACATTTTGTTCTATGGCATAAATAATTACAAGAACTTAATATTCTTACATCATATTGATTACAGTTGTTATTAAAGATATTCATTTAATTATTAGTGACGTAGTAACTGCATCCTATTGTCATCACTACAAATGAGCTTATCTAAACAGCGGATGGTTTTCTTAGCTCTTTATGTCACAAGGGTTTTTTGACACCCTAACACATCCTTACACGGCCATGGTCGTCGCGTCGATGTATTTTTTATATTTTCTTTTTTGATTTGAACTTTAATTTTGTAGTCCCGTTTTCCATTACATTATAAAAGAAAAATGTTATAGGAAGAGCTGATATTCTGAAACATGTTTAAATTAATATATAAAAATAAAAACTTCAACATTTTAAGGGGTATCGTTCAAATGTAAGTTAAAAAAATTGATTAATAATAATTTTTAACTATGACATACAATTCATGTTCTGATATTTAGTTTTCATAGTTCTCTTATCTAATTATTTAGAGTCTTCTGTGATTTAAGTCACGTATTTTTCAATATTAATATGTTCAATCCCAGATATACATAAGGCAGGGCCATTACTGAAGACAGACAACCCTTCTGACAACGGCAGAATTATTCCGACTCTAAACATGCCAGGGTATAGCGAAGCCAGTGATAGATTTACCCACTGAAGAATAGTATGATCTCGTCACCGTCCTCTGATAAATAGATAAGCTCATTTGTAATGACGACAATAGGATGCAGTTACTACGTCACTAATAATTAAATGAATATCTTTAATAACAACTGTAATCAATATGATGTAAGAATATTAAGTTCTTGTAATTATTTATGCCATAGAACAAAATTTGTGTCATAATATGTCCATTAACTTATGATATATAATTTATGTTCTGACACACCTCCTTAATTTAAGCAACTTAATCTGATACTAATATTTGATCCCTTATGTGTTTCATGACCTTGATATTGACAGGCTTGGTTAATATATCTGCAATTTGATCTTCACTTTCAGCTTGCGAAATGTCAAACCATTTTAATGTTTTAAACCTTTCAATAATACTTTTTAACCTTACCATATAATGTTTTGATTTTGATGAATAGTTAGCAAAAGTAACTGTATCTATAGCAGATTGGTTGTCTACATAGACAATGGGTTTATTTACCAAGTTATTTGAATCACCAATAAATTTCATTAATTCTTGAAACCATACAATTTCATTCGTACCAAGTATTAATGCTTGTAATTCAGCTTCAGTAGATGATTTGCAAACTAATGGAGTATATTTAGCACTCCAATTTATTGGTCCACCGTTAAGTATTGTGATAAAAGCATTCATTGATTTTCTTGTAGAAATATCCTGTGCATAATCACTATCAGTATAACATATTAAACGATTCAACTTGATATTTGATTTACCATATACTATTTCATAGTTACGGGTGAAGTAACAATAGTTAGCAATTCGATATAATTGTTTAAATAGTTTTTGATGTGGATATTCAGCAAATCTACCAAGATAGTTAATGGAATAAGTTATATCAGGTCTAGTCATTGTTGATAAATATAAAAGCACTCCAGTTATGCTACGATATTTAGTTATTTGCATCTTTAAGTTCCAATTTGTTCATTTCAAGATGCTCATCATCTGTATCAAAGTAAAAATCTGGAGTTAAAGGTGTTTCTATTTTCCTGTTTGGAATTTGTATTTTTAATGTTTTCATGAATAGTTCTATATAATTCTTTTGTGATATTGTAACTTGAGTGACCCTATTTGTTTTATTTTTCTTTACCATTAGATCCATACCTAAGAATTTTTGAGTACCGTCTTCATTTGGATTTATCGTTTTAACTTCATATTCATCTTTGAGTTTATTTAAAACAAATGTTAAAACACTATTTGTTTTTGCAGTAATAATGAAGTCATCCACAAATATACCAATAACACAGATAATGGTATTATTCTTTGATAATCTAAAAGTTGATGGAAAGGTCAATTTCAAATCCAATTTTAGCTAAAAAACCGCTAATTGTCTCATGCCATAACCGTCCAGATTGCTTAAGTCCATAAAGTGCCTTATTTAGCTTATATAACGCCCTCTTGCCTTTTGGATATTTCCGACTGTGAACACCTAATGGAGGTGTAATATACAAAGTGGTATCAATTAAACTATTGAGATAAGCAGTCTTTATATCTATTTGTTGGAAATACCATTGTTCAGCTGCGCAATGAGATAGTATTAAGCGTGCAATTTCCGGACGGAGAGTTGGAGAGAATGTAACACTGTAAGTATCTATCGTTTGTAAATCACCTCGAGCAACAAGTCGAGCTTTAAATGTACCATCTGATTTTATGGCAAAGACCCAATGCGTTGAAATGGTTTTCTTCTTGTAATCCGTTTTGAATAATTCTTCATCGATGACTATGGGTTGTCGTTCCCAGGTATTGGAAGTACGATGTGATTCTAATTCTGAATTGATAGCCGTAATCCAGCGTTGTGAGCAGGATCCAGAAACAGCATCTCTATAAGATTTGGGAATGGAAATTAGTGTAACATTATTTAGTGATAAACTGATATGATGGAGTAACTTAGGAGCAATGTATCGGCGTTTGAACGGTAATGGGTCTACAACGATGTCTTCTTGACGTTTTCGTTTGTGACCTTGTAAACTTGAAAATTTTCGCACTGTAAGCGGTAATGGTTCAATGTTCCGTTCTTCTTCTTCTTCTTCTTCTTCTTCTTCTTCTTCTTCTTTATCCTCATCGGTGTCTTCTTCGTTGATATTAGCTTCGGGTTCAGTGTAATCATGTTCTGAATGACTTGACAGCTCAGGTTCTCGAGTACCGGCGTCAACAGATTTTTCTATGTCTGTGTCATATTCTTCGTCTAAATCTATATGGATTATAGGAGCATCATTTGGAGGATCCTCGTTTGTGGACGAAGGTATGATCAGTTCAGGGTCAGTAGATATACCTGTTTGGGAAGGTGAAGCAGTAATATTTTCCGATGAGTCGTGTGTTTCTTCTGGAGAAGTGTCTCTATGAACGTTAACATCAGAGTCGTAATTGGAATTGTCACTTTGATTATCTGAATCATAACTATGAATTGAAATTATATCATCTTCTTTTGATTCTAAAATATCATCATTGTGGTCAATTGAGTCTGTGTCAACATCCTTAGCATTATTTCCTCCTTCATCTTTATCTAATTCGTATACTTGTTCTATTTCAGGGATTTCGTTTTCAATTTTGGAGTTTGATATATCGTCTTGAAAAAAATCATTTAAGGAATCATATTCATCTATAGGTGAAACAACAATTTGATCATTTGAAGTATCTTGGTAAGACATCATATACGGGGGATTGCTAGGAAAGAATTGAACATGTCTTGTATATTCGAAAAATCCATCTGATAAATCTCCTGGTTTCTCGGGAATAAAAATTATATGACCGTATGTGTCTTCATCATATCCAAGATACATCCCAATATGAGCTCTAGTTTGTAATTTTTCACCATCAAAAGGTGATATAGCAACAGCACACTTTTCACCAAAAACATGTAAGTGTTTGCAATCTATTGGTCTATATCCAATCATATTTGCAGGTGAATCTTTTAAATATGAATTATATATATAATTTCGAAGTTATGAACTATAAATAACGGCATCAGGCCAAAATTTTGGAGGAACTTTACCGGCATGCAACATGGTTCTGCAATCATTGAAAATTGTTAAATTGATTCGTTCAGCATTACCATTTGATGCAGGAGTATAACCTGATGTGTAATGATGTTTAATACCTTTATCTAGAAATAAATCTATAATAACATCTGCAAAATATTCTGTACCCTTATCTGTAAAAAATTCTACTACTCTACTTGGATAAAATTGATTGTTCACCCAATTCACGTAATGCTTCACATTTTCATATACTTCTGATTTCTTGAACATTAGATATACTTTGGTGTAACCTGTAAAAGCACATTTGAAAGAAATAAAATATTTATGATCGCCCTTTTTAACATATTTGTTATTAACTTGAGCAACGTTACTATAAATTCTAGCAAATGGTGTTTTGATTGTGTACTTGTGTCTTGAAAATTGAATAGCGCCAGCTTTACGAGCTTTTCCTAATTTACAGTCAACACATCCATCTTCATTGATAATTTTATTTAACCCCTTTTTATCTTTATCATTAGCAACAATAGTTTTGTGTTTAATAGAATCTAACAATGATCTGGCATTTACATGACCAAAACGCAAGTGAAGATTATTTAACTCTAAAGCTTCTGTGATGAGAAATATATTGTCAGGGAAAAAGGTGAGATTGTCATGAACCTTCAATGGAATTGTAACACCTTTGTATGAAACAGTTTTTACTTTCGGCTTTATGGCAGCATTATACTGAATTTTAGAATTTAATATGCCTTCTTCAGCTAAGATTGTTCTTTTAGCACTAGGGAAGAAAAGACATGGGATTGAAACATAGTTACCCCCAAAATTTAGTATAATATAACCGATACCTTTAGCAGAAAGTTGATTACTGTCAAAAGTTTCAGCAATAGCAGACTGTTGTATTCCGAAATCAGCATAGTTATAAAGCATCTTTTTACGTGGAGTAATACTTCCGTTAGCACCAGAATCAATTATTGCAAGTGTGAAGCCTCGCAATGGATCTCTTGCTGTTAATGTTGGATGTATCATCAATAAATTCAGAATTATCGATTTCCTTAAATCTTTTTGGTTTTGAATTATCACCTCTAGGTTTTGTGAAACAATTTGAATTTAAGTAATTAGATACTGAATTGGTTTGAAGTTTATTTCCCTTCTGAGTGTAATCCTTCCTAACATCTGCAGAAGAGAATTGAAATTTAATTTTTTTATATTCTATGTTAATGCCTTTCTCGAAATCGGAAATATTATTGAAGATTTCAGATGTATTAGTGATCTCTCTAAGATCATCATTGATTTTTCTGACATAATCCGAATAAGGACCGCCTAAATGATAAATTTCTAGTGTTAGTAATAGTCATAGACATAAGTTGTTGAGGACCACATCTGTAACCGTTCCTCCTGTGAGGGTTATGCTAGTCATCGTGTATACTTGTTGGAAGTAGATGATTACATATAACCTCTCACCCTACTGGCGGAGATGTGGGATTTCAATATAAAATCCTTTATGTCCTAATAGAATATGATGTTGGAACCTGGAGAAATTTCCTTTCTTAGTTAATTACTCCGATGTTTATGCTGGTATTAATTAAAGCCATTCCACTATGCATAACTCCTTTAGATGGAACCAATGAAATCAAAGAAGTTAGAGCCAATAATAATTTATATATAGCTACATCCATTTAATTGGTCATTATGAGTTTGTCTAGAATAAAAATGTACAATCACAATTAATTACAATTGAATTCGAAATAGCTATATAAACAACCTTTTCCTACTTTTTAGTTTCTACTTGTTTTACTACCTTTCTCTTTTCTCTTAGTAAGAGATCTTTTATATAAAAAAATTAAATACAATTTCATTATATCTTGTTCTTATATTTATATTACATCTGAGTTAAATACGGTTACAAACCATTAATAGTAAGTATAACACTTATTAAGACATAAAGGATTTTATATTGAAATCCCACATCTCCGCCAGTAGGGTGAGAGGTTATATGTAATCATCTATTTCCAACAAGCATATACGATGATTAGCATAACCCTCACAGGAGGAACGGTTACGGATGTGGTCCTGAAGATAGATAAGTGTTATACTTACTATTAATGGTTTGTAACCGTATTTAACTCAGATGTAATATAAAATGTAAGAACAAGATATAATGAAATTGTATTTAATTTTTTATATATAAAAGATCTCTTACTAAGAGAAAAGAGAAAGGTAGTAAAAACAAGTAGAAACTAAAAAGTAGGAAAAGGTTGTTTATATAGCTATTTCGATTTCAATTGTAATTAATTATGATTGTACATTTTTGTTCTAGACAAACTCATAATGACCAATTAAATGGATGTAGCAATATATAAATTATTATTGGCTCTAACTTCTTTGATTTCATTGGCTCCATCTAAAGGAGTTATGCATAATGGAATGGCTTTAATTAATACCAGCATAAACATCGGAGTAATTAACTAAGAAAGGAAATTTCTCCAGGTTCCAACAACACTTATCTATCTTCAGGACCACATCCGTAACCGTTCCTCCTGTGAGGGTTATGCTAATCATCGTGTATGCTTGTTGGAAATAGATGATTACATATAACCTCTCACCCTACTGGCGGAGATGTGGGATTTCAATATAAAATCCTTTATGTCCTAATATATGATATTAATTTGTTGGCGTACAACAAAATGAATGTCATAACCATTGTTATGATATGCAATCTATGTTTTGACATCTAATTTTCACACTCATTTGATGACATTAAAAATTAGACCATATAAATAACTGAACACAACTTAAAAATAAACTGAACAATCAAAAAAAAATTATTAAATTCAATAAGATAAACTAAACCTTTTCAACATCAATAAAAGCCGTTCTCGTATAGTGGTTAGTACACATCGTTGTGGCCGATGAAACCCAAGTTCGATTCCTGGGAGCGGCATTTTTTTAGTCTTTCAATATTAGAGAAAAACATTGTTTCTAATTGCTGAATAGAATCCATTTACTGAAAAATTATTTTTTGGCTTTACTGTTTATTCCCCAATATCAGATATTTAACATTTCATTTTAAGCTCTTTAGTCAGGAATTTTGCTAACTGCCGTAGATAATTGTTTGAAATTGTATCCTATGTGAGATGAAATTACTAAATGTAATTCTTCAAAGATCATTGAGGACTTAACTACCTTACTGCATAGTTCTTTCCCTGGATGTAAAATTTCCAGAATTGAATATCCATTTTCTATGTCGGTTAAATTACCCGTTATTAGTCTTATCGGAATTCGCTATTTTCCACATTAGTACCTTATGAATTGAATATTTCCGAACATAAATATATATATCGAATTAAGTTTTTTAAAATCCTAATTATTCTTTTATAGCTATAGGTCTCACTAGGTAACATTGAAAACTAAAATGTTTTTCAGGACAGTACCTACTAAAAAGATAGAAAAAAAAGTGTGATCATAGTCTCAAAACTTCCATAAAACAGTTTGAGATCGTAAACAGGTTCGGCGCGACAATAACAAATAGATAGTAGGATTCTAGCCATGCATGTCTTATCATGTTGGAAACTGGACACTCGATTTACTCTCGAGGATTTAAATACTAGCTTGGTCCCGCATTCTTTTCCCTTTCCCTTTCTCTTTCTTTTTTATATATTTAAATATATCGAAATACCTAGACTCAATCTTCAGATCTATTAATAATGGCTCCAAAGATTCTTTCATGGGAAGACTGTGGTTTACCAGTCGCATCACCAATTTTAAAAGCATGTACTATTACTAAACAAGGTATAGTTTATACGTCTGGATCTGTTGGTATTGCAGCTGATGGTTCAATTCCAGAGACCATTGAAGAACAAACTGAAATTGTTATTCAAAACTTAGAAAAGGTCTTGAAAGCTGCAGGCAGTTCTTTAGATTCTGTTATCAAAGTTTTAGCATTTGTTACTGACCCAGCTTTGATGCCAAAGATGAATGCAATCTATGCAAAGTACTTTAAAAGTCAACCACCGAGATCTTGTGTTGTTGTCACTTTAGGTTCTCCAAAATTATTTGTCGAAATTGAACTTGTTGCTGAAGTTGAAAACTGAATTAACTTCATTACATTTTATACAATATCTATTTATAATAATAAAATTAAAAGTTAGATCTAATATTTAACAAATCCGAATACAAAAAAAAATTTCTTGAGTAAAGAAAAAGGTATATAAATCCTATACAATGATTTTTAAAAGCATATAAAAAAGTAAAGTTTAAGCAAAAAAATAGTACAAAAGATGATAATATAGTATAACAGTAAAGTAAAAAAGGCATAGACTCCAAAATAGAGCTATAATATAACAAAAAAACAAAAACTTTAAATAGCATTGCATGTTGCTTATCGTATCGTCATAACAAATGGAATATAATAATATAATAAAGATAGAGTAAAATGGTTGCTGAGTCAATTTAATATTGATATACACCATCTTCTGTATTATCAGGAAGCTGATTTTGTTGTTGATGTTGTTGTTGTTGTTGTTGCTGTTGCTCATAAATTTGTTGATAATATTGTTGTTGTTGTTGCTGCTGCTGTTGTTGTTGTTGTTGTTGTTGTTGTTGTTGCTGTTGTTGCTGCTGTTGAAGTAAACTATCAGTTGAAATTTGATCAGTTGTAATTTGAGGTTCCGTAGAGGGTTGTCGTTCATAACCTTGTTGATAATATTGCTGTCTATATATCTGATCTTCCATTGTTGGAAATTGTTGCTGTTGATAGCTTCTTCTTTTTGGTTTCTCTTCTTCTCTAGGAACTATATCAATCAAAAAATCAAACATGTCTGATTTTTGTAGAGCAGCAGCAATGTCTGATTTTTGTAATGTTCTCCTCTTATTTTCTTCGGCATGAATCCAAGCTCTCATTGTTAGTTCAGTAATAAAGATATCACAACCTTTGGCAAATAAAATAGGAGCTTCAGCTGATATCATCTTGACTTCTTCATCAGTTTTCATTACCTTTTTAATTCTAGCCAAAGGTAATTGGTGATTCTTAAAATCATGTTCATCTCTTTCAATAGAATTAATAGTATCTTGCCAATATTGCATCATATAATTTTTGTATTTACCAACTAAACCTTGACCAACATTTGCAAATGCACCAGCCGGACCACCCATATCATCCTCCTCTTCCTCCTCCTCATCCTCCTCATCGTCTTCATCCTCTATAGCTTCCTCAAGTTCTATTTCTTCTCCTTGAAGAGGAGCTTCTCTCAAATCAGTATTTTCAACAGAAACATCAGAAGATTGAGGCTCTAATTGTAATCCAGATTCCAAGCTCATTTCCATTCCTTCAGGCACATTTAACCCTTGCTGTAATTGATTTAGATGTTGATTATGATCTTCCGTTTGAGGTATGTCTACTTGCTGGGTAAATTCCGTTTGATATTTATTTGTACCCGTATACTGGTCATAATTTATGTCTGTTGGTTGATCCATGATATTATTAAGGGTATAAATTAATGGAATTGGATCAAAGTGTTCTGCAGAGAGTATACACTGAAGAATTGATCATGAATTAAATTGATGATGTCGATATTTTTTTCATAGACGCTGCTGTTTTTTGGAGTCGATCGACGTATTATACTACAGATTTTTGTCCGTTATCTGCGTAACTTTATTAGGCGATGGGCGGTAAGTTCAATTAATGGTTCATAGGGTTAATACGGTTCGTTATGACCAGGGTTAACTTTTAAATAATATTAATCGCTATCTGGTAGCTATTTCATTTTAGAAATTTATGTTCAGTAATGTACATATATATAATGAAATGTTTGGTCTTGTGCTAGCTATTGCTCACCAGAGAGAGAGAGGATGAGAGCGAAAGACAAAGTGCAGCAACTTTAATCTGTAAAATAAATGGAACTAGTTTTCATTAATACTTATCTTTAAAATAATAGTTTACAATAACCTTTTCTGCAGTGTAAACATGCCTACAGCAAATCCATTTCAATCGTTTACATCCGTGTTAGATAGTAGTAAATCCAGAAAAGATCATAAGCAAACATTTGACGAGTTATATGGAGAACCAGAGAACTTTTTAGAAATTGAAGTTACAAATCCAATAACACATGGCAATAAGTCAACTTCGATGTATACAGATTATGAAATAATATGTAGAACCAATATACCAGCTTTCAAAAAAAAATTTTCGAAAGTTAGAAGAAGATACAGTGATTTTGATTCATTTAGAAAAGTACTTGAACATGAAACTTCTAGAGTTATTATACCCAAATTACCAGACAAGTCTATTTTAAATTATTCACATAGATTTAACGATTCATTTATTGAAGAAAGAAGGGAGGGATTAGAGAAATTTCTAAATATGGTGGCAGGTCATCCGCTACTTCAAACGGGAAGTAAATCATTGATTAGTTTTATCCAAGATGATGTTTGGGAAAAGAATAGATTTATGTAATTTTAATTCTAGAGATTACAAGAGGATTTGAAATCAATGACCCGGAAATGAGTAAAGAAATAGTTTTATTAGATCAGATTCTTTTAAAATCTTGAATTGGTGAAATCAGTACATGAGATGAGAGTGATATCACTCACATGTAATACTATATATAAAAATTATGTTATATTGTATGTAAATATAATAAACTAGTTTATATGGCTTTAGAAGAACTACTGCTATTGTTGTTAGAATAGATAACTGATGAACATGAAACCCGTACACCGTCTTAAACCCGGTATTTTCTTAGAAATTTTAGGAATTTTCAAAAATCTAAAATTTCCAAACTGAAGCAACTACACTGAATTTTCTCTCTCCTTGTGTGAATAAATTCATCCCTTTAATTACCTAATCTCCTACTTTGCTTTCTTTTATATTTTTTGACTCATTCAATTTCAATTTGCACAAATAGAGGTAAATTAATAAGAAGCAACCCAAAGCTTCTTTCTATAGATATCATATTTCCATTTATTTTGATTTTTATTATTTCTAGAATTTACGGAATTTAGTTCAGATCATCCGATCCCCTCAATTAAGAAGAAAATAAAAAAAATAATTTTAAAGCATCACCTAATTTATTTAAATAGTTGTCTTTCCCTCAAATTTAAATAACAATTCCAATCAATTAAAACTTTTAAATGTTCATAAATCAAAAATTATTTAGTTGCACGAAAAGAAGTTCAATTTTAAGCAATAATTTTGTCAATAAAAGTATAAGCCAATTTATTGTTAACGAAAACTCCGTTTTAAGTAGTATACGATTCCTTCAAAAATTTCAACAAAGTAGAAGAAATTATCATTATTATTCGAAATTTAGTTCATCATCATTTTTAATAAAAAGACCAGAACTTAAAAATCAATCAAAAAATAGACATATTTTACTAAAATCAACAATGATGGGATTAATGACAATTTCGGATTCTATTAAAGATGCTTTATTAAAAAGTGAAGTTGTTCCGACTGTTATTCATGATAAATCATTTTCTCCAAAAGGATTTTTAATGATTCAGTATGGTAAAGATAAAGATGTTACAATGGGTAACACGTTACGACCAGAAGAAACTCAGGAAAGACCGGAAATTCATTTTACTTTGAATATTCCAGCAGACAGTGCCGAAAATTTTAAAATAACTCAACGTGATAGATTTACATTGATTGTAACAGATCCTGATGCACCAACAAAAGGAGATGAAAAATGGTCAGAATACTGCCATTACGTATGTAGAAATATTCAATTAAATACCTTTGATTCAGAATCTGTTAATGCTAAAACAAATATTGAAGAACAATTGACAACAAGCGACTTAAAAGGTGAGGATTTAGTTCCATATCTGGGACCGGGTCCACCACCGAAAACTGGACTACATAGATATGTTTTTTTAATCTACAAACAAAAGCCAAATGTAATTCCTGAAGCTCCGATCGATAGGCCATGTTGGGGTACTGGAATTCCAGGAAATGGGGCTGCAGAATATGCCAAAAAATATGAATTAGAATTGTTAGGTGTTAACTTTTTTTATGCAAAAAATAAAGAACAATAACTAATTTGAATTCATTAACCACGATTTAATTCTTTTAATTTCACGTATCCATCTATGTCTATATCATAATTTTATCATAATTTTATTATTATTATTATTATGACCGCTAATTTTTTATCTTTTCCTTTTCATTTAATGAGCTTGTTCATGCTATGCCATGTTATGTTATGTTATGATGACGTTTAATTTTAATGTTTTGAAAACTTTCTTTTTTATAATTATCTTATAATATACATTAAGGTTCAATTTTATTTTAAATTTATTATCAGTAAATTAATGACATCATCATCATCTTACATTGTATTCGGAAAAACATGTTGGATGATCCGAGTAATATCATAACAATCCCGGGGATTTCAGAGGTTTGGTTTTTCAATATGAATTGAAGGTTTTTTGTATAATTCCATTACCCCACACAATATATAACAGATATACATATTATATATAGGATTTATTTGTTCAGGTGAGTTTTACATGCCCCAGAAACATGGGGTTAGCGGGCATTTTTTTTGAGTTACACGAATAATAAAAGGACGGGTGTAGCAAGTGTGAATTTTTTTGCTTAGTTGAATACTGTAACTTCTATTATTATGCAATATAATAATAATTGAAACCTTTACCATTGCCCATCACTTTATTTTAATGATGGGTGTGTTTAAATGGATGATATGGATGAGATGGATATATGGATAGATGGATAGATGGAATGCAAAAGTGGGGTAACGCCCAACAATAATTTAATATTTATGGCTCAAATTGATTTAGTAAAACCGCTAGATAATGTAAGATATAAATCATCGATATCAAATTAAATACTGATAATAATAGTCTTTTAGTTGAACATTAATAGTAAACAGAACAAATGCTTGAAAACCTCAGCTGTCGACGACTAAAAGGATTAGGTACAAAGTAACGTTACAAACCCCATAAATCCGGGTAAAACAGCCGTGGAAATATTTAGGTATGACGGACCTCAGGCGGATAGGAAAAATAAGGATATTCTTAAATTATAAAATTGTCTGGTGAGGGTTCACATCTATAAGATAATAGAACATAAGAATAAAAGCCTGTGCAAGACAAACAATTCCCGTTTGTTTTACAAAATTGACTGAAGAAATTACATATTAGACTGGTTCAGTCATAAGAAGTACAAGGTTGAAAATGTAATTGTTAGAGGTCAAAAAATTATGGGATACTTATGGGATATTTATGGGATGTTAAGTTATTGTGTGAGATACTGAGTATGCTAACTCCGGGGATTATTGGCTTATGTTCCTTCCCTATATTTAATTTTAAGACGGGGGTAGCTGATACTGTATCACCTACTGAAAATTAGTAAACACATGTACTCAATCTTTAATTCTCGGTTGACTTTCTTCCACGTTCCACAAATCACTTCACCTTCTTGATCACTGGAATTCATGGTCGTATCACAGTATGGTGGTACGATTATACTTAAATACAAATTTAAAGTAGAGTAAATTGAATTTAATAATTCAAATTGTAATCCTAATTGCTAATTGCTAATTACTAGCAACATACAACATAATTGACATTCACAACATTCAAGGTTGTAAGTTTCTCCAAAAAAAAAATCCTAATATCGTGGTCCGATACTTTCAACCAAACGGACTGTGTAATCAGTATTCCAATTGGCCCTGGGTATCAGTACACCCCGGTCGCACTTAAAGCATGCCACCAGCGGCCCCCCTCTCAACAATATTAATTTTCAAATTGCAATGATCTTGATAATCTTGTTTTACATAAAAGGACACAAATCTGCCCATTCGTTTTTCGGATTCAAGTCAATTGCATTCTAATCTTTTATATCTTTTGATAATTAACTTGAACTATATAATTATACTATATATAAAACAAAAATGTCTGAAACTTACGAAATTCCTGAATTACAATACGGTTGTGTCTTCGACACAAATGGTGGTCCAATCACTTATAAACAAATTCCAGTTCCAAAACCAAAATCAACTGAAATTTTAATTAAAGTTCTGTACTCTGGTGTTTGTCATACAGATTTACACGCCTGGAAAGGTGACTGGCCATTGGCAACTAAATTACCTTTAGTTGGTGGTCATGAAGGTGCTGGTGTTGTTGTCGCCAAAGGTTCAAATGTTAATTGTTTTGAAGTTGGTGATTATGCTGGTATTAAATGGTTAAATGGCTCTTGTATGGGTTGTGAATTCTGTGTGGAAGGTGCTGAACCAAATTGTCCAAAAGCTGACTTATCTGGTTATACTCATGATGGTTCGTTCCAACAATATGCAACAGCTGATGCCATTCAAGCAGCTCATATTCCAAAAGGAACAAACTTAGCAGCTGTTGCACCAATTTTATGTGCTGGTGTTACAGTTTATAAAGCTTTGAAAACAGCAGAATTAAGATCTGGCCAATGGGTTGCAATCTCTGGTGCTGGTGGTGGATTAGGTTCTTTAGCAGTTCAATATGCGAAAGCAATGGGTTTAAGAGTGTTGGGTATTGATGGTGGTGCCGATAAAGGTGAATTAGTTAAAAGTTTAGGTGCAGAAGTTTTCATTGATTTTACGAAAGAAAAAGATATCGTTAAAGCAATTCAAGATGCAACAGATGGTGGTCCACATGGTGTTATTAATGTTTCTGTCTCTGAAAGAGCAATTGCTCAATCTTGTGATTATGTTAGAATTTTAGGTAAGGTTGTTTTGGTTGGTTTACCAGCTGGTGCTCAAGTTAAAACTCCTGTTTTCGGCGCTGTTGTTAAATCCATTCAAATTAAGGGTTCTTATGTTGGTAACAGACAAGATACTGCTGAAGCTTTAGATTTCTTTACTAGAGGTCTAGTTAACTCTCCTTATAAGGTTGTTGGTCTATCTGATTTACCAGAAGTTTTTGATTTAATGGGACAAGGAAAGATTTTGGGTAGATACGTTTTGGATAATTTTAAATAGATGCAGAAAATCATTTCTTGCTAGTTTCATTTATTGACATTAACTTGCATGGGTATAGTTTTTTATTTTGAAATATAAGATTTGATGTATAGTATGTGATGAAAGATAACATTTTAAATTGAATTAAAATAGTAGATAGTAAAATAGTAAAATGGTAAAATAAAGGTAAAACTTGGGGAAAATTCAAGTTTAAAACTCACGTGGTGCAGAGAAGCGTTAGATGCGTTACTTTTTATTATTCTGATGTAACGGAACCGGGAGAGTTTTTCAAGCCCATCCTGAATCTATAGTAACCTGTTGCCCACAAAATCAAGTCAAATCAAATTGCAAAGGAAAAATATTATATTAATTGAATATGGTAACTTTATCAAACAATATCAACAACCCAGAAAGTGGCAAGATTATGGGTGGCCAACTTGTCTTTAGGAAATTAACTGATCCAAATGATAATTTATTAACTGCTATTTACAAAAGAATGTTCAGATATGCAGCCCCAAATCTATTTATTTGGGGGCCAATTGTTCCAGCTCATGATGCACTATTTGCTAGATCTACGCTTGCAGTAATTCAATGTAGTTTAGGTCTATCTGTTTTATACGGTACATTTAGAAGATATGGTCCAAGTGTTGGTACTTTACGTAGAAGAATCAATAGACTTAGTTGCTTTGCTGGTGGATCTTCATTATGCTTATTTAGTGTGAGAGAATTATTGTATTCTTATGATCCAAATTCAAATCCATTATATATAGAAACAAGATTAGCTAGGGACTTTGCAGTTTTAAATGGTGCTCCAAATAGAGGTTCCTATTGGAATGGACCTGAAAATTTTATGCCAATGAATAATCTACAATATTGGAAAATGTTATATACTTTAGAAACAAATTATATTATGTCAGAAGAATATGAAGAAAGCAGTTTAATGGAAAAATATAAAGAATTACTAGATAAATCAAAGACCGATGAAAAGGAATCTTTGTCTTCAAAGATTTCAAATATTGTTCATGATGAAACTCCTCTTGTTAAAGCCCATGAAAATGTTAATTGGTCTCCATTTATCCCGTTTAAAGTTGATGATTCCCAAAACTTAAATGAGTTTTGGGCTAAAAATAATCCACTTAATATTTTAAGATTCGTACACTTTGCAGATTCTGTTGAATATGAATTTCCTAGAATGAAATTAATTGAAGAACAAAAAGAAGAAGACAAAATTGTTGATGAAAACAACAACTAAAGCATAATAGATTTATAAATTTTTTTCCTTTTACATTTACCTCTCTCTACCTATAGTTAAAATAATGAACGAACAAAAAAAACTAAAATTAAATTGAATAATAAAGAAATAAAAGCAACGAATAATTCAAATACATGTAGTAAATTAACTAACTAATAAAAACTTTTTAAAAGTCTCTCTTTTTACCTAATGGTGCATGGTTGGAACTACTTTGGTAACCCCCACCATTACCTCCCCTGTTTCCACCATAACTTCTATTTCCACCTCTTCCACCTCTTCTGTTACCACCACCATATCTACCTCTACCACCAAAACCACCTCTACCACCACCACCTCTTCTATCTAAAGCTTGTAATTCTGGGGAAATTTCTTGCTTTGCTTCTTTCAAAATAACAATTAAATCATGAGCTTGACTTGCATTATCCTTGGTGAATAAAGTGATTGCAGTACCTTTGGCTCCAGCTCTACCAGTTCTACCAATTCTATGAACATAATCTTCAACATTGTTTGGCATATCATAATTAATGACACATGTAACACCCTTGACATCTAGATAATTAAATTAATAATAGTTAGTAATTGAACTTGTTGAAAAAAACTGCTTTCAACGTTTAATTTTACTTTAAAGGAAAATGAAAGGAAAATGACTACAAATTAAGGTTTTTACTCGATCAATGTATAACTAAAGTTATAACATGTAACAAGACATATTAAGTTGAAGTCGAAGAAATTTTTATTGAAATCAGACTCTTTCTCCCCCATTTGAATTCAGTTCCTTTCTTTAAACAAAATTAGAGATTACTCAGTTCTTGAATATAGAAACCCATTTCAAACTTACCACTAGGAGTAAGAAAAGGGGAAAAAAAACTGGCTATATAGGAATAAAACTCTTATAAAGAGAGAATCTATCTGTGTTTGGTATGATAATCAATATCAATGCAAAACAAGAAAAAAAAGTAGAAAACAACGATATTTCAAACAAAATATCTGCTTATAGTTCTTCAACAGGTCCAGCCCTCTGTAATTAAAACAATAGACCCTCTAAACTTTAAAATACTTTTTTTCTCTGATACACTATCCCCCTTTATCGTCATAATGTTATTCCCTCTATTCATTATAACTTTCCTGATCAGTAACATGATCAATAATCCCTTAATTAATACTTAAATGTTTTCCCAACCCAAACAAGTAGTAGTAAAAAACAAGAAATTCAGTTAATGAAAAAGCTCAAAAAACAGAAAAAAAATCCTTTTAATCAATTCGAATATCCAACTCAAAAATAAAAAAACCCTGGAAATTTTCATTTCACAGGGAAATAAATGCCCCTTAATTTGTATGTTTCTTATTTTACTGTCTTATTAAACAGTAAAATAATAGATAAAAAAATCTATCTAGTTATGTCAACCCATCCCCCCTAAAAAATAAAAAATGTCAGTAGTTTAAATTAAAAATAATACTTACCAATACCTCTGGCAGCAACATCAGTGGCAACCATAATAGGAGATTTACCGGATCTAAATTCTTGTAAAACCCAATCTCTTTCCCTTTGCTCTTTATCACCATGAATGGCAAGTGCAGGCCAACCTTCACTTCTCAAATATGCAGTTAAATCATCACAGTTTCTCTTAGTGGAGGAAAAAACAATAATTTTTGCGTCTGGAGTATCCATTTGAGCTTCAACGTATCTTGCAATTTTATCTCTCTTTTCAAATTCAGAAACAACTTCGACAGTTTGTGCAATATTATGAGAAGCTGATAAAGTTAATGAACCGACATTAACTTGAATGTAATCATTCAAATAATCTCTAACTAGCGCTTGAACAGATTTTGGCCAAGTAGCAGACCACATTAAAGTTTGTCTATCAGGTCTAATTTGATCAACAATTTTTCTAATTTGAGGTTCAAAACCCATATCTAACATTCTATCAGCTTCATCCAAAACCAAGTAAGTGACTCTTCTTAAGTTGGTTTTACCAGATTCTAACATATCTAATAATCTACCAGGAGTTGCAATACAGATTTCAACACCTCTAGCTAGATCTCTTATTTGTTGACCTTTTGGAACACCACCATAAACACAAGTGTTTCTAATTCTAGAGGAATGTCCAAATTTAGAACATTCTTGTTGAATTTGAACCGCCAATTCTCTGGTTGGAGCCAGGACTAAAACAATTGGACCATCACCTGGTTTCAATAATGGTTGAGCATTGATATGGACAATTGCTGGTAAACAATAAGATAAAGTTTTACCCGAACCTGTTGCAGCAATACCAACCATATCTCTACCAGATAAAGCCATTGGCCAACCTTGACATTGAATACCAGTTGGTTTTTCAAAACCTTCAGCTTTAACTTCTTTCAAAACATAATCTGGGAAACCAGCTTCTTCAAAAGAAGTAATTGGTCTTGGAATGTTAGATCCAGCAATTGTCATTTCATTGGATTTTCTAAATTCATCAATTTCAGCATCAGTTCTGTTGGTGACTTTTGGATCTTCCTTGTAAAAATTTTTTTCAAATGTTGGTAAACTTGCGGCATCCCAGTTTTGAGCCTTTAAAGAAGAACCTAATTCATAATCATCATTACGACCGCCTCTGAAACCATCTCTATCGCCACCTCTATTGTAGTCACCGTTTCTATCGTCTCTACCGTATCTTTGTCTGTCACCACCGCCAAAAGATCTGCTTGGACCTCTGTTGTTATTTTCGTAACCCATTGTAAATTAAAGAATAATATGTAAGTTAAAATAAACTAATATCAGTTAATAATCAAGAAAGAGAAAAAAAAAATACATGAATTCTTTAAATAAAAAGAAATCTTATGAAAAAGTGGGAATCGCTCTTTTTTTATCTCAAAAAAAATTTTTATAAAAAAAAAAATTTCAAATAAAATTTTTTTCTCCGGTTTACTGGTTTTTTTTTGAAAACTCCGTCAATATGATATAAGAAAAAAACAGTCATGAAAGAATTACACAATATTTGTCAATGTATTTTATTTTTTAATTAGTTAATTCTATTATACATGGGATTGATTTCACTAAAAAAAGAGATTATAAAGTAAAATAATGCTTGGCTGTAGGTGCAATTACAAAAAAAAATCAATTAAAGACCTAATATTTCATTGTAAAATATGTAGCTAATTAAATGATCTTTAATAGATAAAAACCAGCATGGAAATCAAATAAACAAAATATTCTAATGCAGAACAAGAAGGGAAAAGGCAGTATCAAATGCAATTTCTTTTAAAATTTAATTGGTTTATAAAATTATGGTTCTTCAGTTGCATAATCTCTAGCTGCAACCTCCGTACCAAAAACATCTTCAACGTGTGTACAAAGGTTAGCTAGATCATCTAAGCCTTTGTGTAAAGCTTCAACTGCAGTCATACTACCATATGTTTGGATTCTTAAATTAAGCTTGTTTTCAGAAGGATGTGGAATGGAGTAACCACAAAACTCAACATCTTGGTTTTTCATAATAATATATCTTAGTGCATTACCCAACGTATGATCTTCATCTATTATCTGAAAAGAAGCTGCAAATCCATCATCTGTTGCTCCTGGTAATAACTTGATCTTCTCGTAATCTAAGACATCTTCCATCACTTGATCTTCTTCCTCTAGTAAAGCATCATCGACTGGTTTGTTTTCAGTTTCACTCATTGCTGTAGTTCCTTTAGATGTTCGATTTTCAAAATTTCTGAAGATATCAAGGTCGATTTTGATGGATTCTAAATGGTGCAAAAATATGACAAAATTTTTTTTAGAATTTTTTTCTGTCACACTTCGCAAAATGACAGACTTAATCAGTTACATGATTATTTGGTGTGAATGCGAAAAAAATTCCTTAAATCGTCATTAATTAAGAAATCAAATTAAAAAATTAACTATCAGTTAAAATTTGATAACATAAATTACAAAAAATGTTGTTAAAAAAATATTGTAGTCCAAATAAAAGTTTCATAACAAACAAATAAAATACAAATTAAATAGTAAAATGGTATAAGTGTAAAATATAAGTATAAAAATAAAAATAAAAATAAAAATAAAAACGGGAATAATTAACCAAATCCTCTGTTCGTTAAAATAAAAAGCAAGTTAAAAAAAAAGTTATCACGAAATAAAACCTTAAATATAGTAACCAAATACTACCACTAGCACAAGGTTAAAACCAAAAAAAAAATAAAAATAAAACAGGACTGCAAAAAGTATTAGGTATTAAAATTATTACCACTAAAAATCTTTCAATATTATTAGGAATCACTATCCATAATCTTTTCATCATTGTTATTATCATCACCATCATTTAAATGAGTTTTGCCCCTACCTCTTATACCTTTATTCAAATTCTTGTATAAATTTGAAAAGTATAATAACAGTTCCCTCTCTTTCTCGGGTAATAAGTCAAAACTTTCTGAACTTGAAATTTGTGCCAATTTATTAGTCAACTCATTTAAAGTAGCCATATGAAACCTATTCTGATGTGCTTTCAAATTACCCAATTGTGTAAAAGATTTGTTACAGTTATCAAATTTACATTGAAAAGGTTTTAAGTTTTCATGAGTTAATGTATGAGCTTGTAAATTACCTTTTCTTGAGAATAGTTTTCCACATAAACTACATTTAAAAGGTTTTTCACCGGTATGTAATCTCAGATGAGTTCTTAAATTACCACCCTGCGTAAATCTTTTGCCACAATAGGAACATTCATAAGGTTTTAATCCCATATGTGATCTAATATGAACCTCTAAATGAGTAGATTGAGTAAATTTTTTCAAACAATACTGACATTGATGTTGTTTACGACCTCTAATATTTGGTTTTTCAACTCCACCGACTAATTCCATTGGACTAGGTAAAACCGTTCGACCATTCTCACCAATTTCTTCCAAAATTGAACCATCTGCAGCCTGTTTAATATTGCCTGTAATTCCTTTTTTCCTAGCCTGAATAACTAACATCAATTGATCGACCTTTGTGGCGCCGATTAATGGCCTTCCATCATCATTTTGTAATGGTTCATTTTCGGGAATCAAGTTAGATTTAAACTTATCGATTGATTTAAATTCAGAACCTGTATCCCCAATATTTTCATTTATTGAGATGTCATTAATCTTAATTTTCTTATTTCCATTCATATTATCCTTTGAATTTAGAATGGGTATAGCGTCTGAATCATTCATTCTTTTTCTTACCGATAAATTCGATGGCGGAATTTCTTCAATTTTAACCTGGACATCCGATATATTTTCAGGAATAGTAGACGGTGATATATCTCCACTCAATTGATTAGATAAAGTTTTAGAAATCTGATGTGCATTATTTTCATTATAAGATTCATTAGAGTTAGATTTAATTCCATCCCATGAATGTGTTGGTGACTGAGCATACATAGATTGTGGCTGTTGGGTAAGAGGAGTAGAAACATGTTGAAATTGTTGCATTTGAGTAGGCAGTCTTGATCCTGAAATCATTGAATTACCTGATGAAATATTAGACTTAGAATTACTTACTCTTGATGGTAGTGAAGGTAATGATTGCGGTAAAGCAGAACCAGTTCTACTTTGTAAAGGTAATTTTGATTGTGATGGAAGAATATGAGGAGATTGATGTTGATCGTTATAATTAGGTATAGTGTCTAAAATATCTGTGGATTCAAACATTTTCTGGCCATTATCTCTTTTTAGAAATAGTTCAATATCATTGGGAGCCAATTCCATGGGTTGAGGTATTGAAGAAATTCTTTTAAAAAGGAAACTATTTGATCTCAAAGCCTGGGGTATTTGTTGCATCTGTTGCATTTGTTGATATTGTTGCTGAGGTAAATGTAAATTCGTTTGCTGCTGTTGTTGCTGCTGTTGTTGTGGTTGTGTTTGTGGTTGTGCTTGCTGCTGGGGTTGTTGCTGCTGTGGATTAGATGGCGTAATAAAAGGATCTAGTTGCTCACTTGCCCGTCTTCCAGAAAACATGTGGTTGGAAGAACTGGGATGCAATATTCGTTCAGATGAATAAGGTTGACCTAAACCTGAAAATTGATTATTATTATTATTATTAGATGGATAAACAAAAGAATATTCCCTTTGCATATCGTATGCAAGATTTTCCTGACCTGGAATGAAACTACTAGGTGCTTGATAAGGTGCCGAAGATCCTGGATTTATAATTGAATTTGAAGGTGCTATCATTCCACTAGAACTTGAATCGAAAGAATATCTTGGATAAACCAAACTATCACGGCGAGCAAATATGTTATTGTTTTGATTTCCTGGATGCAAAGGATCAATATTTTGATTTGATTGAATATGAAAGTCAGCTCCTAGATATAATGAACTTCTTCTACTTGGAAAATTGTACGAAGAATCTTCAATAATAGAATTCAGTCTAGGAAAATTCAGATTGTTAACATTTGAAACAGGTAAGGAAGAGTTCAATCCAAGAGACGAGATTGAAGAATTATTATTCTGGGAAGAAGTTATTGAGGATAAAACTATTGGTGCATTAGAATTTGTAGTCGTAGTAGTAGAAGCCCCAGTGGTCGTTATATTCGAAGGCAAATTAATACCTGGGGATGAGATATGATTATTATTATTGTTGTTATTATCTAAGGAATTTGAAGAGTCTAACATAAGCAAAAAAATAGGAACTAAAACAAAAAAACTTATTATTTATTTGGTGTTAAAAAATGGATATTGACGTGAACTTATTTTAATTGCTGGCACTTGAAATGTAGTTATCTAGGAAAGTAGGGACTGAGAGATTTTGGTGTGATGATAAAATCAAATGATAAAACAGAAGATTTTTCTTTTTATGCTGTGATATCTTCTATCTAGTACTTGTCAATATAAAAAAGCAATCGATTGTTTTAAATACTGGGATATATCTAATGAACAATAAGGTTGATTAAAATAATATAATAGCTAGTGATTTGAAATCTTATGGCCTTCAATGTGAGAATGATAACGATATAATATATGGCATATAAAAAAAATAATTGAAAATGTTATTATCTTGATAACCCAACCAATTTAATTGGAGACTTCTGCTTATATAAACAATGAATTTTAAAAATCCAGAATGAATGAACTGAGAAATATGTCAAAAAAAAAACACAAAAGCAAAAAAAATAACGACAGTGTGTATCTGCTTAGGATATACGAAATTATTGAAAGCTTGAGCGTACAGCTTGATTAAAACAAAGAACTGATTGAGGATTCCTTTCCAATGTAAAACAATAGAAATTTATTTAAAAAAGCGATGCGGCCAGAATTGATGAAAGGTTTTTCAAATTTGGTTAGATAAATGAGGAAAAAAAGAGTTTGCTTTAGAGATCAACTATGTTTGTAAGTGATATTCGCCAATTGAACCCCGACAAATAAGCGTAATATATCAACAAGTAACAGTTTTTCTTATTCGTCTGCAAAGCGGAAAATAAGACGAGAAGAAGAAGAAACGAAATGATTGCAAAGAGAAAAAGAAAGGAAGGCAAGGAAATAACAAGTCTAGCAATCTACATCTAGTTTTCCCAGTGTTTGCTATTTTTTCATTGGAATATCCCTCCATTTTTTATAGAGTACTCGTACATTGTTTCTATCGTTTCTTGGTGACATAAACAAATTACACTGAATTGTAGAATAGTCCCCATATCCTCAGCATTGTATCATAGCTTTTATTCAGTCGGATTCGATTTTATTCAATCATCATGTCTATTAGCCAACAATAGCAAACTTATCAAAATGCCTTTTATCTACGAGCCCCATAAATATGTGCTTTCAAGACATTACTTGGCAAGTATTTCTAAAGATCACCGATCCTCTCTTCCTTTGTCTAGATAGATAATAAATTCGTGTTCTGTATTATACCAGTATAATACATTTTCTTGTTTTTTGTAACAGTGAGTAGATATGAATACTAGCAATTATTCTCTCAATCAATCTATAAGTGTTTTCAAGGAAACGTGATAAAAGGTAACCTATTCTTATTTGGTATTTTAACACATCCAAAGCAGAAAATTGTTCATCTATCTAATATATTCCGCTAATTAATAATGTAATAAGGTTTAAAAGTTTTTTTCAATGATATACTTATGGGAAATCACATTGGTTTCAACATAATATTTACCTATCGAGCTCAGGCAGTCCCTTCCTTTCTAATGTTTAAAATATTTTATGGCCTATATAGGAGGTAATATTAAAATATTTTTTAAAAAGTTATTCGGTTTCAGAATATTACACAGTCTAAAATTAAAATTCAAACATGCCAAACTATTAAAGTTGCAAACAAGGAAACTAATTAAAAAAGTCAAGTCATTAAAAGAATTAGTATTCGCTGATCTATTATTTATTTAACATTTTGAGAATCATTAGTACTACCATCATTACCATCCACTGGATTTTGATCCCAGTTTGAAAAAATTAATTCTTCAAAATTATATTCTTTATTATTACTATCATTGTTACCATTATCAACATCATTATTTTCAGCATCAAAATAATCTAAACTTAATTCATCTAGTTTACTACCACGATTATTTTCAGATTGCACAACAGTGGATAATCCTGATGGAATGGCATTTGCATTTGTGACTTGATTGAAAAAATCATTTGTTGTATCTAATAATGAACCATTCAACCAATTATCATTCCCATTATTAGAATTGATACCTGGACTTTTAGAATCTGAAATATTATTATTATTATTATCATTAACGAAATTAAATAAACCTAGTCCCGGTTGAAATACAGACGGTTGTTTTTGTTGCTGTTGTATTTGCTTTTGCGACTCATGCTTTTGTTGCTGTTCTTGTGGTTTTGAATTTTGCATAGATGCAGGTTTTGTTTGATGATCTTGTGGTCGATTTGAAATTCCATCAGATTGGTTATCCTTAGATGAACTCGATATTTCAGAGCCTTGATTTTGATTCAACATATACGGCGGTAAAAATCTACCAAAAATTTTCATATCCATTTGGTCCATTGGTCCTGGAACATATTTATAATCTGAAATGTCATTATAAACAGGATTTTTTTTCTTGGACAAATCCTCAATATTTGACCTCGAAAGTGCCTGTTGCTGAGCAATGGAAATAACTTGCTGTTGTTGTTGTTGAGAAATTGAACTTGGATGAGATAATGGAACAGATTGCTGTTGTGGCAAATTTTCGGACATGGCAACATTTAAATTAATACCCGTGGAAACGCCATCAATAAAATTAACTCCATTTGAAAGATTTTTTATTTGCGAATTATCCATTTTATATGGTTCATCACCGGCTAGTTGTGGATTATGCTGTTGTTTTTGTTCAAATTGAACCTTACCTAATTGAGGAGGAATAAATGGATTATCATTATTGACACCTGCTCTAGCAGTTCTTCTATTTAATTGTTCAAACAATGCATTTAAAATATTGTATGTCCTTCTTGCAGCCATACTACTATCTTTTAAAATATCCAAAACCCTTTTACCATTTTCAGCGTCTTTTTTAATTGCAATATATTCAGGATCGATAGACCCATCTCTAGTATAAGTTGGAGCAAAATGAACATAATAAACCAAACATGCAACAGAAAAAAATATCGTATAAATTGAAAACCAATATGAACCACTCAACATATTTTTCTTAATCATATCTTCCGCTAATTTCACAACAATTCTTGCAACATTGATACAATTTTTAGCCTTTTCAATACATGCTAAATCATTTGATGAAGTTTGACGAATACTCGTTGATATATAATGAATGAATGGTCTGTATAAGATAATTTTAACATGAAGATATGATATATGTAATAATCTATTACCTTTCAAATACTGTCCAGGGGGTTCAACACCAGGCTTTAATTCCAATGGTAAGCCATTCATCCAATCCTGTAATTTTAATTCTAAATCATAAACAATATTATGAGCCAACAAATCTGGTTTAAGACCATTTTCAACTTTTTTAGGCTTAATTGGATATAATTTTGTGACAACTTCTTTCATCAAGAAAATCAATCTTGTATGGGCATTGGCAATTCCTGAACTGGATAGTCGATCACCTTGACGATCATACCGATAACCATTAACTGTAATATTTTCATCATCCAACTCAATTGGCATATCTTGATCAAAATCATCCGCACTAATTGTTCTTGGTAAGCCTAGCATTGTGTTCACATAAATATCCATTTTATAAATTGTCCAAAATAATCTTTTTCTAATTTCTAATTCAATCGGATTGAAAGGATAATCTAACTTACGATGCAAGCCTTCTCTAAGTGCAGCTCTTAATGCAATACCAATATATGCATAACAAGTTGATAATCTTGCAGAACATTGTAAGAAAATAATTAGCATGACAATTGTTTGAATACCATATGTATCTCTTGTATCTGTAATATCAATCAATTTTCTAGCAGCTATAAAATACTTATAGCCTTCATCTTCAAAATCTTTCTTTTGTGGGCCAATTTCATCTTTTTTCATCTTATGAAGCGTGTTTTCATCACTTTTAAAAAATAATGCACCACAAGCCATAACAGAGTAAACTAAGGGTAAAAATCTTTGTTGTTTATTAGTATATTGCCCAGGATCCGTATCATATAATTCATTTAAATCTTCAATAAAGGCAGGTCTATGATAAAATCTAAATAAAACACAAGCATTTTCCCAAGTTTTAGTAATCAAATCCAAAGCAACTTCACGTGATGGTAAGATGATTTTAATTTCTTTCCCCATAGAAGATTCAAGAGAACCGTCAATACCTTGATAAGGACTACCTAATGTTGGAGAAGGTTGCTGAATATTGATTGTAGAGAATGTTAATGAAGCTCCCGCTTTTGATACAGGAGATATGTTGCTGTTATTATTTATTATAGTATTAGATTTAATAACAGTGTTAGAAGAAGAAAGAGTAGTTTTATCAGCAGCATTAGGAGTGATATTTCCGGAATTATTTGAAAGAGGAAGCTTAACAGTTGGTATCATAGGTAATGGAACTTCAGGTAATGAATCATACATTTCTGTAATTTGTTTACTTGCCATTTTTGAATCATCACTACCCATTTCTCTTAATTTATTCAAAGCAGACATAAGTTTCATTGGGTTAATTGGCTTTGGGTTATCGTTTAAATCAGTCAATTTAATATCAGGGATCAACCGATGCAAAATATCATCGTATAATTTCAATCTATCTGTCAATTTTGATAAGAGTTCAGGATTTGTTGAGGCCAACAAAGAGATCGTTGAAGATTGTGACTTATTTGAATTATCAATACTATTGTTGTTATTGTTAATATTATTATTATTGTTACCACTATTATTAATATTATTATTATTATTATGACTATGATTATTATTATTATTATTATTATTATTATTATTATTATTATTATTATTATTCGAAGCATTCAAATTTGAGCTTGGTTGATTCGTCAGTTTCTTCTTAGATCTATTTGGTTGGTCATATGTACATTCATAACTGTAAACTGTGCAATGTATACAAGGTAGATCACCCGAACATTTGATTTTCAATTTTCTGCAACGATCACAGGCTCTGACCACACGTCTACGTTTTTGAATATTGGATGATTGCATACTGTCTGGCGGCATGATCACTTTAGGAGGGTTCAATGGAGGTAACTGAGATGCATTTAGTTGGATTGTATCTGTGGTATTAACTGCCAAATGTTTTTGCTCTTTTTCAGATTTGATGTTTGTTGTAGATTGGGCGACAAGTGGTAGCAAAGGTTTTTTATCTGGTTTATTATCCAATGGGGCCTCTTGGGAGGTATTCTTACGTTTTGGCATATTTGCAGCTTTCTCCTCAAGAGGTATTTCTAATTCAGGCTTTTGTGCGGACGGTTCTTGTTACAGAATAAGTATATATATATAGACGTAATATTAGGTTTCATATTTACTTATAAAGGATTAACTCAAAATTAAAAATCGGTTTGCCGAGAAGATCAATTACAAAGGTGTACGGATGTACAATCATCAATACAGTCTAACTCCCAAGAATCTCTTAACTGGACAAACCAGAGAGGCAGATCTCTTTCTCTAGGGAGTTTAACACGGATGGAAGTATTAACAGGCTTCTGCTTATCACTTATTATGAAATATTCACTTTTGGGAAGGTAGAAATGGAATAGAGATGCTTTTAATTTTTGTTTAGTGTGTGTTATATTTCCAGTATGGTAGTCAGATTGGTAGGTTCGCAGAGCGTTCGTAGTCAGCTCCTTATGAGGCTGTTTGGTTCCTTCTAAAAGCTTTTTCAATTCACCTTCTTGTTTATGGCCGTTATGATCCTCATCTCTAGTTGCCTCCTTAGGTATAATTATATTGCTTGGAATAACTTTCGGTTCTTCAGTAAAATCATCATTCTCTTGTTCCTTCTGCATTCTTTTTTGTTTTCTCATTTCTACCATTCTCAATAAGTTCTTTGGAATTTGTGGTGAAGTGGAAATCGAAAGTCTATGAGATCCCAAAGATGATTGACCCGGTGATATACCGTTATTGATGCTGAGTCTTCTCATAGCAGGAGATGAAGATACAAGTGATGGCCTTCTGATTGATATGGCCTGACTTGAATTATAATTATGATTAAAATTACTGTAAGTAGTATCATCCTCTTTCTCTGTACTTTTGATGTTGTTATTCTTAGTCTTAAGACCGATTGCATTTTCACTGTGACCACTCTCTAAAGCACTATCATCATCACGGTCTCCATAAACATCAAAACCATTATCATTGTCGTTTACATTTAATTTATCATTTTCAACGTCACCAAGTCCGCTTTCAAACTCATGACCATGGTTTTCAATTACAGCTTCCATATCGTCATTGTGTGGAACTAATTCAATATTAATCAATTCCAAAAAATTTTCAACTAAGTAGTTGGCCTTATTTGAAGAGTATAATCTGTATTCATTGGATATACTTGAATAACTCCACCTTTGGATATGTCTTAAAATACCAACAACTACTTCACTTTTATCAATCAATAAACAATTGTGATTTTTAGAATTCAATAATATCTGGAATATTTTAGAGATTAAAACAGGTTTTAAAACCATCCAGTCTTGATATTTCACATTAACCATTTCATCTTCTTCAGGTAAAACACTTGAATTCATCAAATGATGCATTCTAATATTATGGTCTTCAATAAACTTTGACATTAACCTAGGAGGTTTTTCCTCATCCATCCATAGAATTGACTTCAAGTCTAAAGTTTTCAGAAATGTATAATTGATAGGATCAAGTTTAGAGCATCTATATATGCCATCTTCAACAAATGCAAAATTATCAGGCGGAACTATCATATTTATTGATTGGTCCTTAAAAATACTGTAATTATTTATTTATATACAAGTAAAATTTACAAACGTGCGAGATCTGTCAACTAGAACTGCTTTTAGATGAGGGCACACAACAAAAGTTATTTGCATACTGTCTCATTTAATTATAATAATATAAACAATAATATAAATACGATGTCTCACCAAGGGCAACCCAGAACTAAGAAACCAATGAATATTGCATTCATTCACCCAGATCTCGGTATAGGTGGCGCAGAGAGATTAGTTGTTGATGCTGCTTTGGCTCTTCAATCGGTTAATGGCAATAAAGTTACGATATATACATCACACTGTAACAAAACACATTGTTTTGAAGAAATTGCTAAAGGTGAATTAGAAGTTAAAGTTTATGGTGATTTCTTACCTACTAATTTCAAAGGCAGATTTTTAATCGTTTTTGCGTTTTTAAGACAGTTCTATTTGGTTTTAAAATTAATGTACCTAGGTGAATTAAAATTATTTAATTTACTGGTCCTTGATCAATTATCATATTGTATACCAATTCTCCATTATTTTAAAAAAAAAGACACGAGCATCCTATTTTATTGTCATTTCCCAGATAAACTTCTTTCACCACATTCTGGAACTATAAGAAAAATTTACAGATATGTTTTTGATAAAATTGAAGAATTTTCGACTGGTTGTGCTGACAGAATAGTGGTCAACTCTGGATTTACCAAATCCATAGTATTGAAGACATTTAATTCACTTGTTAAAGAACCATTGAGTGTTGTTTATCCCTGCGTTTCAACTTCCCCTGAATCATTTCAGCCTTCATTGGACTCTAAGATTCAAATCAAAAAAACATTTTCCAATTCATCATTTTTCCTTTCAATTAATAGGTTTGAACGTAAAAAGAATATTCAATTAGCTATTAAATCTTTTGCGGAGTATATTCACTCAACTGAAGATTCATCACAGAAATTAGTAATCGCAGGCGGTTATGATCAAAGACTTCCAGAAAATGTTCAATATTTGAAAGAACTAACAGAACTATGCGAAGTTGATCTTAAATTACCTACAACTTTGATTCATCAGGGAGATTTAACTCAAGGCTCATCAGATGCAAAAGTTTGGTTTATGCCTTCCATTTCAACCGATTTGAAAAACACTCTACTTGCGGAATGTGATATGTTATTATATACACCATCTTTTGAGCATTTTGGTATTGTTCCTATTGAAGCAATGAGGTTAGGAAAATTGGTATTAGCAGATGCTTCTGGTGGTCCATTGGAGTCTATTGTTAGTTTTTTTCAAGATAAAAAAAATTACACCGGATTCACAGTAGAATCGGATGTTCAAAAATGGTGTGATGTTTTAGAATTAGTTAAAGGGCTAACTGATGAAGAATTAAAACAAGCTGGGTTAAGAAATAAACGGAGGGTCGAAGAATTATTTTCATTTGTTGCAATGAGAAAACAATTAGTTGATGTTGTGGAACATATGAAACCCAGAGTTTATAACTATGAGTTGGTTTTACCCAGTCTTTTTAACGGTATTATTGTCTGTCTCATTATTTTTATTTTAAAATCAGTTTTATAAATTTTTTTTCAGCTTGTACCCATTACAAAATCGCAAAATATTAATAACAGTAAATTATATTTATAAATAACATAAATAAGTAAATAAATTAAGTGAATTGTTTATTACTCTGTATCGGTGACGATGGCTTCTTCCATATTCGCTCTTTCTTTTGTAACACTTTCCAAAACTTTCTTCAACTTTCTCAACATGATAGGATACTCAATAACATAATCAAACACGCCAGAAGAATTTGCATCTTGGTAATAAGATGTTAGGGCAACAATAACAGAATTTGAATTGATCGATGTAGTATGACGAATAAGTTTAACCAAATCAACCGAATCTAACTTAATCAGTTCAGTTGAAATAAACATAATATCAAATTCAACGTTACTTGTGCTTCTTTTAATTAATTCGGAGCCGCTTGCCACTGAAACAACGTTGCATCCAAGTTCTTTCAAATTCTCTGCAATTGAATATCTATGGATTGGAATTGGCTCACATAAAAGAACATCATAAGATATTAATTTTGAAAATTGGGTAGCGTTTTTAACAGAAGAGGAAGAATTTCTTGTTTTCCACCGAGAACTACGTTTACTACGAACCCTTGATATGATTGAGGACTTTTCTTCATTATCTGACGATGATGGTGAGAAATCACTAACAGTTCTTGAAAATGACTTAGTTAACAACCTAAGAGCGGGAGATGCGAACTCAACTGGTGTCGTCGATTTCTTATTCAAATTCAAATGCCTAGGTATTGGAGAACCAAAATGTTGTGGAGAAACAAGAGAATCATCACCATTATTTTCTGAAGCTAGAGACGCATGTTTATTAACTGGTGATGCAATAAAACTTAATGTTGGAGACTTGGTTGAATTTAAACCCTGTGATTTAGGCGACGAGGATCTCTTAAGGGGGGTAAAAAGCTGGGAGCTCTTCGACCTATTGATATTCAGTCCAGGGCCACCACTTCCAGGGGTACCCGGGGTTGAAATATGTCCAGATCCAGATGAACCGGTATATGTTGTAGAAATAGAGGACTGTGCAAAGTAACCACCGTCCGATGAATTAATAGAAGATATACTATTTCTATGTTCCAGATGTTCATTTTTTAATCTATTAATGGCATCCTTGTTTTGCTTCTCCAAAACAGACAAATTCCTAAATTGAAATGAACCAAACTCGGATGACCCACTAGTATCATTTAATCTTGAACCTCTTCTTTCTCTTTTACTCAGTAATTGAGCAGTATTCATGCTTAATCTTCCAGATATACTTGGTCTAGGTGAATCCAAAGTTGAAGAAGAGCTCGAGCTAGATCTTGTCAGCGCACTCGAACTTTGTCTCATGGTGAATGCACCATCATCAACCACTTTCGATCTATCAATGGCTTCATCCTCATAATATACACTGGTATCGTAGTCTTCATCCTCTTCATCGTCCTTATCATCATCAGCATCATTTTCAATGTCACCAGGTGCATCAGAATGAACCATATTCCTCAATTTAGTCTCATCATCAGACTCTTTTTCATCCAATGGGAAGGTGTTCATAGTAGCACCTCGCTGATCAAAGTAATCTGTTGATTCTGGATCATTGGTTTCTGGAACAAAAGAAGCTTCTTCATCAAAAAGCGTGTCCCAAGTAATTCCTTCAAAATAAGGATGTTCCATAATTTCTTTAGAACCACCTGCACCTAATCTTTTAGTAGGGTCCTTAACCAACAATTTTTCAATCAAATCTCTAGCCCTATTATTGCAGTATTCAGAGAATTCTTTAGGTGGTAAATTTGGCCATTGAATATCATCATACAAAATATTATTAAAAACTTTTTCTGCTGTTTCGTCATTAAACGGAGGATAACCGAACAAAAATTCAAATAAAATACAGCCAATTGACCACCAATCACTTGTAGCATCCTGACCTTTACCAGCAACGGTCTCTGGTGCTAAATAATCTGGAGTACCAACAAAACGTCTAGTTTGCGTTGAATGAGAAGGATCAAAAAGCGCATAAATTTTAGTAGTATCAGGAGTGGGTTGACCAGATAATTTTTGAGATTCATCCGTGTTATTTAGAGCAGAAATATTCAACGTATTAATGGGTCTTAAAAGCGGCGAAGAAGCAGAAAAAGTACTTGCATTAGACAAAGTTCTCGCACGAGTACGGTATTCTTGCTGCAGGTGCGGTGAAGAGGGATCAATATCCTCAGATAAATTAGCAGACTGAGAGAGAGCAGAAGGACTCAAAGAAAATGGAGTAACAGTGGATAGTTTCCTTCCAAGTGTTTGATTAATAGGAGATGTCATATTCTTGCCATAATCAGTTAAAAAATTTGACTTGAATGGATCATCAATAGGAGTAGGTGGATGTGGTGTGGTTACAGAAAAGCTTCCACTATTTGATGATGTAGGAGTACTTGTCAAGGAAATAGAACCTAAGTTTCGATTTCCAGAATTCGAACTATCAGTTATAGCAGCAATCATTTTTTGACGATTAACCAAACCCATTCTACTTAAACCAAAATCAGTTAATTTTATATGCCCATTATGATCAATCAATAAATTATCTGGCTTTAGGTCTCTATGAACAATACCTTTTCTGTGTAAATCATCAACACCAACAATAACTTCAGCAATATAATGCTTAGCCCAAACATCAGGTAAAGTGTCCATATTTCTCAACAATGTAGCTAGATCACCACCATTCAAATATTCCATAACTAAATAAAGATAATGGGTGCTTTGAAATGATGCAATTAATTGAACAACATATGGAGAATCCGACTGTGCCATCATAATTGCACGTTCCGCTCTGACGTTTGTGACTTGATTCTTAGCAATCATATCAGATTTTTTTAATACTTTAATAGCAACATAGTCACCGGTAAGTTTTCTCTTAGCAAGAAAAACAGAACCAAACGCACCTTTGCTAACTGGTTTAATAACTTCATAATTTTTAATTGAAGGTATACTATGTTTGTAAGATTGAGAAGTTAAAACTGGAGACAAAAGCGGTCTCTCTAAAGGAAGAGACGTCGTTGGTGGAAGCTTTAGAGTAGATGGACCCATTGCAGTTTTTGTTGCTTCAGTACACAGTAAAACAGGCGACAAGACAGGCGAATTCGCTCCTGATGATTCATAACTAATGACTGATTTAGAATTTCTCTGAATTGAAGACAGAGGAAGATTGTAGCCTGGTGATAATGGTCGTCTTGGTGTGTTATTACTTGGGGTTGACGAATTTGATTGGCGCATGACCCTATTCGCTAGTTCATCATTTGCGATCGTAATAGCTGGAGTTGATCTATTTGTTGGTAATCCCGTGATACTTTTTGGAGTGGAATTGCCAGAACTACTTCCCAACCTAACATCTTCTCGTGAACGAAGTGAGCTATTCTGATAAGGAGAGTCTGAACCTAGATATGCGTTATTAAAAATCATACTATTAGTATTTGGTATTCTTGGAGATTTGGCTCTTGGAAATTCCATTGGAATGACAGGTCTTGGAGTTTTCATACTGATAAGTTGTTGCTGATTTATGGATTCATGTTCATTATCCGAATCAGAACAAGAAAAAACTTGATCTTTAATCTTTTCTATAGTTAATTGGACGGTTTGAAGAATCATTTCGTTAGTCTCTTTTGTAATTCTGTCAACGTATTGTAAAATATGGGCATATCTGGTAATTGATTCCAGTTTGGATTGTGCAATTTGGATAGTATCTTTAGTTAACTCCTTAATAGCGGGATCACTTGAATCTGGCACTTGCATCTCTTTCAATGTCTTTAAAGCTTTTGTCGAATTTGGAGAATATGAAATATCAGGTTGCTCATTATCATTACCTTGATTTGCCTTTATTTCTCCATGATTAATTTTCAAAGCTTCGTCACAATAAGCAATTAATTTCTCCAAATTTTTAAAAGGGAATCTTATCGAAGGTAACAATGTTGATCCAATACTTTTTCTTCGAGTTAAAAGCAACTGATCTGAATTTGACTGAGAGCCCATAGGTATTGGTATACCTTTATATTCAGTAATTGAAACAAAGCTACTTGAATTAGATTCTGTATTGTTTGAGGAGCTAGGAGAAGGCGTCATACTAGAAGGAACCGAATCCAAAGAAAACAATGGACTATTATTTGAAGGTGACAACGTTGATAAAGGTGGTGATTGTTGTTGTTGTTGTATTTGTTGTTGTTGTTGCTGAATATGTTGTTGTTGCTGTACCCCTTGAATCTGTTGTCTCTTATATATTGTATCTAATATATTTTGTAAAAGATATCTATGATCTTGAAGCTCTTCTTGTTTCATCTGAGCCATGTCTTCCACTCTATGCTCAACAACACATAGCTCTGTATGTTTTTCTAACCACCAATTAGGCACACATTCTTCACAAATACGACAGAGTTCTTGAGGTGGTGAAGGTAAATTATTTTGATCCGTTGTCTCTAAATCAGTTAAATGTAATAAATATGCTTCGAACAAGTTAGCACCAAATCCCAAATTAGAAATTAGTTCTTCTGGCATTTCCAAAGTAACATCTTTTAGCGGAACCCAAGGCTTAACAATCCACATTGTATGAACCGGCTTTCCAGATTTATGATCATGTATTAAAATACCTTGAGCTTCCAATTCTATAAAATTCCCATCTGTTGAAATTGTTGATGATGAAGAATACAAACTTATAGAATCATTATCAGAATTATCAGCTGAAAATCTCCCACCTTCATTTGTAGCTTTTTTCTCCAAAGTCTGATCATCATCATCTTCATCATTGTCATTTGAAGATTCAATGCTTTTGGTATCAATATGATTAGTTTGAACAATAAATCTGATTCTATAACTTTCATCGTCTAAAATCATAATTTGGGTCGCTTTATTAAAAACATTTTTATCGTCAACTTCACCCACAATAACCTGGTTAATCGGTTTATTCACAATTTTGGCAATTCGAGTACCAACAATAGATTCCCAACTTCTGCTTATAAATTTCACATTGCAATCCAAATCTAATTCTAAAACTGAAGCTTTGTTTTGCGAACTTGCATTTATTAGGTCATTTTGGGTGTCATCTCTGGAAATTTGTAGCTGCTTATCAATTGAAAGGCTTTCTGTGTTAAACGGAGAAGCAGAATCTGATCTTGGATGATTTAACTGTAATTGATCCGAAGTGGCACTGACAGGTGACGAACTATTTGAATGTGTGAAAAGAATTGTTTTAGGGGAAGTTGCTCTACTCCGCATTGGCTTTGGAGCCGATAAAGTAGCTATATTTGAACTAATACTATAATTTAGTGAAGTATCATTTGTATTGTAGCCTAATCGATTACCAGGAATTGTACTTGAAATAGCAGCTGGAGTAGAAGTTAAAATTGAAGACGGAGAAGTCGAATCCCGTATAGTCTTGTTTGAAGAGGTAGAAGGATTAGTGAAAGGGCCTGAGATTTCATGATTCATTTTTCAATGTGTAAAAGGAACCTTAAATCGCCAACCAATAAACTATCTGGTGAAATAGAACTTTGACAATTACGATTACAATTCCAATCGCATTACACTACATAAAAACCTCAAAATAGAAACATAAGTCATCATCCCAAAACGGATACAAGGTTGTGTGGTGCACGGGTGTGGCTTCGGTGGCAAATCGATTTTAGATTCTGTCTGAATTCACGATAAGCTCTGTTCTTGTTCTTATCACGTCGCCACCCAGCTTTCTTCCCCTTAACTTTTCCTCTTTTCTACTTTATCTTCTTATCTCTTTTTTTCTTTCTTTTCGTTATACAACTCTTTTATTCATATATACACTATGAAATTCTCTAACTCTCTCTATTTTTCTATTCTAGCATCTTTGGCTGCAGTCAGAATTGACGCTTTGGTTATTCCTAACTTCGAGGATACACCAGCAATCTTGTCTGAAGGTTCCAACGCTGAAACTGTTGCAATCACCTCTGCTGACAACCTTAAGGATTCAGCTTCCTATCCAGAAGTTCAACTTTTAGGCGATTCTGATTCTTTGTCTGTTTTTTCCAAGGAAAATGCCATTCCAAATTCTTACATCATTATCATGAAAGATGATATTTCTCAAGATCAATTTGACTTCCACAAGTTATGGATTAGTGACTTACAAGTTCAATCCATGGCTAAATTGGACATTTCTGAATTGAGCGAATTTGAAGATTCTGTCAATTCTTTGAATTTTGGTTCTAAACTTGGTGGTATTGGTCACGTTTACTCTTCTCCTTCTTTTAGAGGCTACAGTGGTTTGTTCACCCATGAAGTTGTTAATATGTTGAGAAAGAATCCTGAAATTGCCTTGATTGAAATGGACTCAACTGTTAATATAATTTCTGCTGACACCCAGACCGGAGCCCCATGGGGTTTATCTAGAATCTCTCACAGGGAAGCTTTAGGTTTAGGAAATTACAATAAATACATTTATGATGATGTTGCTGGTGAGGGTGTTACTGCTTATGTTATTGATACTGGTATTAACGTTAACCACGAACAATTTGAAGGTAGAGCTGTTTGGGGTGCAACTATTCCTTCCGGTGATGAAGATATTGATGGTAATGGTCACGGTACTCACTGTGCAGGTACAATTGGTTCTAAAGATTATGGTGTTTCTAAAAATGCTAAAATTGTTGCTGTCAAAGTTTTAAGATCGAATGGTTCAGGTACAATGTCTGACGTTGTTAAAGGTGTTGAATTTGCTGCTAATGCGCATGTTGCGGAGGCTAAAAATGCCAAAAAAGGATTCAAAGGTTCTACCGCTAATATGTCTCTTGGTGGTGGTAAATCTCCAGCTTTAGATTTAGCTGTCAATGCTGCTGTTAAAGCAGGTTTACATTTTGCAGTTGCTGCTGGTAATGATGATGCAGATGCTTGTAACTATTCTCCAGCTGCCGCTGAAAGTGCTGTTACCGTTGGTGCTTCTACTTTATCAGATTCCAGAGCTTACTTCTCTAATTATGGTACATGTGTTGACATTTTTGCACCAGGGTTGAACATTTTATCTACCTATATTGGTTCAGATTCATCTACTGCAGTTTTGTCTGGTACTTCTATGGCTTCTCCTCATGTTTGTGGTTTATTAACATATTTCTTATCTTTACAACCTACCAGTGATTCACTATTCGCATCATCTGTTGTTACACCAAAGCAATTGAAGGATAATCTTATTAAATTTGGTACTAAGAAGGTCTTATCTGATATTCCTACAGATGGCACCCCAAACAATTTAATTTTTAATGGTGCTGGTAAGGACTTGAAGGATTTCTGGAACTTTGAAGATGCTGAATTGGCAAACGAAGAAGACTTGAGTAAATCCGTTAAGATTGCTGAAGATATTGCCTCTTTTGAATTAGAATCTACTAAGGAAGAAATCATGCATATTGTTGATGAAGTCGTTGATGTCGTTCAAAACATGATCGCTGTTTAAGCATTCACTATTTCTTTTTATTATTAGTCTATTTTTGATACTTTTTCTAAACATACATTTTTTTTCATGTTTTAAATTAGTCTTACGATTGGTACTTAAACTCTTTTTGTCTATTATGTTTATTTTTATTTTTATTAAGACTGGATCTTTTACTTTCTTTATGCGATTGGTTACTATTTTAGGTTTTTTATTCTCTTTTTTTTTGCATTATAATATGAATAAATAGTTGGTTTTTTGATATACCACTGGAATTTCACACATTTAATAAACACAAATATATTATTCAAAACAATATTACAAAATTATCTATTGCTTACTCAAGCACCAAGTAATCGCATTAAAGCTGAAACTCTAGAGAAAAAGAAAGAGACCCAAGAAATAATCCACCAAAGAAACCAACCTAACACTATCATTAAAAATAAATCTGTTATGCCAATACAAGCAGATATAACACTCATTTTTTCATTATTTTGCGGTATAAATTTACCAATGAGGAACAGATATGGATAAATCAAATTCAAAAATGGAATGCCATACACAACATTTTTAACAGAGTCATGAAATTCCCTAATACTTTTATTATCAGGTATTGCGATAGAGAACAGTTCTTTAAAGTTAACTTCAGAAAACAGTAAACGAATATTAGAAGAATCTTGATAATTTAAATTTCGATTTTGATTTTGATTTTGATTTTGTTCTAATTCATATTGCAATTTTAATTTTCTGTGGGAAGGTCTTGGAACCGACATTGGATTTGAAATATCCTTAGATTTCTTTAAACCTGGTTTATGGAAAGCATCCTTTAATGCAGATACACTATATTTTGATTGTTTTGCGGGTGATCTCAATTCTGGTGATATACCATTAACATAATAATATTGATATTCTTTCATTAATTTACCTAATTTTTTTCTATCATTTTCTTTTGCTTGATTATAACATTCAACTTCACGTTTCATACGATCATATTCTAATTCAATTTTTGTTTTTTTTTCATTCGTATTTCTTTTAACTTTTTGATTTTTTCTACGAGGTGAAGATGCATGTTCAATAAATTTTTCTTCTACAACTTCATGAGTTCTTCCTTTTGTATCAATAATGCGATGGGAACGACGATGAACTTGTTTCAAACTTTCAATGTTTTGATAATTAGCTTGATTATTAATTTCGTTATATTCTGATTTATCTAATTCATTATCCGATTCAGAATCTGATATTATTGGTATTTTTGGACCAATATTTTGATGATTAATATTATTAATATTATTATAATCACGATTACTTCTTAAACTCACAACTTCAGGTTCAGCACGTAATTCAAAATTATTATTATTATCATTATTATTATTGTTTTGAAATAAATCAAACTCTAAAATATTATTCCTATTTTTATTTTTATTCTTATTCTTATTTTTATTTTTTTTGAAAATGGACAAAAAATTCATTCTATTTTTATTTTCCGTTTCAAATACGCCATAATCTGCATCAATAACATTGAGAGTTTTAGGAATTGCAGTTGATGGAATTGTATAATATTGTCCAGGTGACGATAATTTAGTTGATTCTTCGTTAGGTTGAAATTCAAATTCTGATTCTGATGTGTTTGAAGAATTTGAATCATAATCTGAATCATATAAACTTGGAGATGACCTATTCAATTTATAATGGTTATACTTTGATTGTTTAACGGAATTTAAATTTGGTAATTGAGCAATGCTATTTCTTGTATCTATAGAATTTTGAAACTCTAATTGTTGATTAGCTCTTTTTCTCATTGTATGATTGTATTATACTTTTGATTTCTCTAAATGAAACAATGATATGAAAGGCCTTACAAGAAATCATTTTCAGGACATCATGTACTTTATAAGAGGTTGGTTATTAATTAGAACTATCTTTGGTAAAATGATAGATCAAAAATTGAGTGGCTGGTTTTGTGTTTTCGCATTTATAGATGAAAATAGCCGGAAAAACGTAGGTACCATCTATGACAATTTTTTAATTCCCTAGTTTGTCAGGGTGTTTTATATATCCTTCTGTTATTGAAATTATTTTAATTTTTTTGTCTGGTATCTGACGCCAAACCTATAAAAGCAATATGATATTGTTTTATTTATTATACATTACGGTTATTCAACGTACATCGGACTTTTTACTTTACGAAAATCGATAAACCGCGAACATAACAATAATCAGAAATTTATTTGAATCGTAAACAAACATTGATTGATCGATTGATTGATTGATTACCACATATTGTGCAATGCTTGATAATGATATATTAGATAAAGATATTGAAAAACAAGTTGCTGTTCAAAATCAGAAAGTTGGAATTTCAACTTTTTTAGTTGTTTGGATTACAAATGCAACATCTAATATACTCAGTTTTCTATTTATCTTGATACTTTTGGAGGTTTCACTTTTCGATTATTTTTTTAGGGTATATCTTTTAGGTATTAATAAATATGTTAAGCCCAGCATTGAAGCGTTTCCGAATACTGATGGTGGTAATGCCAATAAAAATAAAAGCAAAAAACCTAAAGTTCAAAATGAAATACGATATTATGCTCAATTATTAGATCTTGAACTTTCATCATTCAAAATTACAACCAAAGATGGATTTATTATTACACTTTATAGACTGTATAACCCAAATGAGTCCTTTGAAGATATTAATTTGAAAAAACCTGTATTTTTATTGCCTGGGATTTTGAATACCAGTAGTGCATACATTACGACGGGTAAAAAGGGATTAGCATATACAATGTGGAAAAATGGATATGATGTTTGGATGGGCGATGGGCGTTGTGGATTACATCCACGACATACAGAATATTCAATGACGGATGTAAGATTATGGAACTGGGACTTGGAAGATTTAGCTAAATATGATTTACCATGCATGATTTCAGAGTTACTTAAAGTTAATAAATCAAATGAAAAGCTTTCAGTAATATCTCATTCACAGGGCACGGTAATGTGTTCATATTTGTTTTCTAATTTTTATGAAACAATTTATGAAAATAATGTTGATAAATGTATAATGCTAGCACCTGCAATTTTTGGTGGTACATTATTTAGAAATAATCTAGTCATTCAGTTTGTCAGAAATATACCGCATACATTATTTAGTTTAATGTTTAGTGTTTGTGCATTTGTGCCAATTGTTGAACATTCAAGAAATTTTTTCTATAAATCGCCAATGTATGCAATAGTTATAAATGCATTCTACACTTTCGCATTGAGGGGTAATGATTATAAATGGGATAAAAGTTTAAGAAAATATCATTGTGCATTTATCCCGAGTTGGGTTTCTGTTAAATTAATTAATTGGTGGTTAAGAGGAAAAGAAGGTGGTAGACTTTCCTCGGGCAAGCCAGTTATTAAATCTGAAAATCAATGGTTTAATGAAAACTGTCCAGAACTTTTGATTATTTATGGTGGTTGTGATAAAGTTGTTGATGGTAAAAGTTTTGTTGAACGATTAAATAATAAAGAAAAACATCTACAGGGAAAAGTGCAATCGATTGAATTAAAAGATTATGATCACATGGATTTTATGTTTGCTGATGATTTATTAGATACAATTGGCGAAAAAATTTTAACGTTTTTAAAGTAATTTATAGCATCAAACCTTGTACTTTTATGTCTTGATTTTTTATTTATTAGGCGTAATAAAAATTCATGCATGTGATATTAGTGTGTTCAAATCCTGAATAAACTGCTGAGGGAATCATTCAAATACACGTAGCATATTACACTGTTTGAACATTTTCAAAGTTTTAGAAACGAGTAAATTAATTATCAAGCCTCTCACATAAAAAATTTATTGGCCAGCCAGAAACAAGAATTATTGAATAATTTAATGTTCGTCGATATAGGATCTAGTATTGAAAAACTGGAAGAGTTTAAAGATCAAGTTCGATGGTTATATAATAACGTAAATAATATTAATATCCCGACTTTCTGCATTTTTTTTCCTCATTCACACCTAATATTGTCAATTAGAAAAGTAGAATGACTAGTAGCTCTTCAAGAGTCTTGAACTGTGGTCTAACGACTGAAACATTTTAAGATACTTTTGCTTTTACTGTGGCCAAAGTGTTGTGAGTTACCTCAATGGTATTTGTAATGGTGCTGCTTCTGCCGATGTAGGCCCGAAAACGTGCTTATTGCTTCGGCAATGTTGTCTTATCTCTCAAAACAAAGTCTGGTTGTTTTCAGTACATACTAGAGATGGACTGCTTAAAATTGTCTTTTACGCTAACAATACCATCTTTTGTAAAATCCTTTTCTTTTTTTTTGTATATTTATAGAAAGTACCACAAATATAATATTCACATGGATCAATAGCAGAAACAGATATTGTAATCGAGTAATTATGAGTTTTTTTCGGCAACTTGTATGGACCCTCATTCCAATCTCCGTTCAGTCGTTTTTTCACATGGACTAACGGCTGCGTGGCAGATTAGCAGGTACATCAGAGCTGTTTAAATTATTGATCTGATATTAGCAGGTAAATTCACTTGTTGCTGACAGTCTAATAAAATATTGCTTTGACGACTAAATTTCCTCGACAGTTTAAAGAATATGACTAGTTGTAGTAGTGAATGTTCAGCGTCCAACAACACCTTGCCCACAAAAACGACTAGGTTTCCATCACCATATAACTTTCCTTAAATAACATGAACTATGCGCAAAGCCCAATCATCTTTGGTTATTGTTTAAATTTTGTAATAGAACCAGTGTTTTTTGCATAATGACAAAGTTTAAACTTTTTGACTAAGTATATATGAGTCTTGATGAAACATAAAACAAGCTACAAGATTAAGAGCAAAATGACAAAACCAAAAGTTAAGTTCAAAGCATAGTATTTTCCCTCAAAACATGTAAAAGTCTACAAAACAACCAGACATCGGGAGATATATTTTTTAGCTAAATTAGTATGAAAAGTAGGGAGCATTTCATATTTAATCAACCTCCCAGAAAGTTGAATGTATTAGAAATTACCGAATGATGGTTGCTTCGGGGCTTCGGGCCCTCGAAAGATTTTTAGGGCGTGCCATAGTTAAGTTTAGCTTCATTAAATAGTCAGCTTTTAGTTTCTATAGTTTTGCAGGATATATATATGATAGAAGATAGCATATTTTGCCTATCGTTATGTTATATATATAATTGTTCCCAATTCAGGAATTTATAATATTGAATATGGAGAATTCTTTTGAAGTTTTAAAGTCTATTATATTAATTATGTTTATTCAATATAAACACTAATTGAGTTAATATAAATGTAATTAAATAACCCTAAATGAAATTTCCAATTGAATAATGCCTTAGAGTAATTTCTTTTAAATAAATATGTATATTTATCCTAAAGTAATCTCAATAAGTATATCCATGTTCACTTTTTGTGTGTATTTATTCAGCGAACTGATTATCACCAGAAAAATAAAACGAATAATCAAGTACTTATTCAAAAAGCAGCATCACATTTTTTCAAAATTAGTTCTAAATTTGCTAAAATACATTAATAATGTTTTGGTTAATGAATTTGATTTCATATTTGTTAAATATAATTATATTTACAATTGTTATTCAATTAGCTATATTTGATTATTTCTTTAGAGTTTATTTCTTGAAACGTGATAAATATATTACTTCAAAAAACAACGCATTCCCAGTTGATAAAGTTAAGATTTGTCATGATTTAAATTATTATGCAAAGCTATTAAAACTTGAGTTAAAACTTTATAAATTAATAACCTCTGATGGGTTTATAATTAATTTATATAGATTGTATGATCCAACTGAAACAGAATCCAAAATTAACAATAAAAAACCTATTTTATTATTACATGGTATACTTTGTACAAGTAGTGGATTTTTAACAACAGGTAAAAAAGGCTTGGCATATTATTTTTTGGAAAAAGGTTTTGATGTTTGGATGGGTGATAACAGATGTGGATTATATCCTGAACACGAAACATTATCATCAAATGATCCACCACACTGGGATTGGGACGTCTTAGAGATGGCTAAATTTGATTTACCCTGTATGTTAGATAAAATTGAAAAAGTCAACGAATCAAATAAAAAGATTTCAATTATAAGTCATTCCCAAGGTACAGTTGTTTGTTCATATTTATTTTCAGAGAATTTTAAACAATATTATAACAATAATGTTGATAAATGTGTTATGATGGCACCAGCATTATATGGTGGTGATATTTTTGAAGATAAGTTAATTCTGAGAATTGTTAAAAACTTACCTGATTGTGTATTTAATTTTATATTTAGTGTTTGTGTTTTCATTCCAGTTGCATTACATTTTAGAAATTTATTTTATAAAACTGAATTTTATGGAGTTTTATTAACTGCATTACATACTTATGCATTAGGCGGTACAGATTATAAATGGGATCAAAGATTGGCTAGAATTCATTTTGCATTTGTTCCAAATTGGATTTCCGTTAAATTATTTAAATGGTGGTCAGTGGAATTTTCAAAGGGTAAACCAGTTATCAAGAATGTTGGAAAGAATGATAATGATCAATGGTTTGATGATAGGTGTCCAAATATATTTACAATTGTGGGTAATAATGATAAATTAGTTGATGGTAAATTATTCATTGATAGACTTCAAAATATTGAAAAATCTTTAAATGGTAGATGGGATTCATTAGAATTAGATTATGATCACATGGATTTTATGTTAGCTGATGATTTGTTAGACCAAGTTGGTGAACACATTTATAGATTTTTAGTTTAATTATTGATTAATTACTTTTCAAAAATTGAGAATTAACCGAAAGAATACTCAATATTGAATATTGACTATTGTACTAATACTATTATGTAATTTCATGAGAAGTATTTTACATCAGATGCGGATAGATCTGTTAGCCTTCATTAAACCAAAGATCCCCAATTATT